>JARQOD010000002.1:397389044-397420939 GCA_033576555.1 Oophaga sylvatica
AAGAAATAAAAGACAACACAGTTTTCATTTTTTTTATTACTCTCTCATTCCTGCGACGCCATCGATCTCCTGTAAAAAAAGAAAAAAAAAAAACAACAGTATACCACCTGTCCGACGCAGTCCATAGTAACGATTGTCCCACGACGATCCAGCTCTGCTACATCGGAATGACAGGCAGAGCCTGACATCCCGGCGCAGCACAGCTGCTTACCAGCTTCCCCGGCGGTGACGTCATCGGACTGCTTTACGGCCGCGATTACCCAGCAGTCACTGCAGTTATCGCGAGATACTGCATGTGACCGCCGGGGAGAAGAGGATGGCGGCCATGAAGCAGTCCAGGCCGTGACCACCGGAGATCTTCTGCCAGGTAAGTGCCGCTGACTCCTGACAGACCCGACCGACGGACACTGACAGTGACAGTGACAATTCCGATTCCGGTATCCGATCTGACGAAAATATCGGAACTCGGGATCGGAATTCCGATACAGCCAATATCGGCCGATACCCGATATTTGCAGTATCGTATCGCTCAACACTACTTACCACCAATATTCTTTGTGCCTCTGTGTGCCAGAGAGTGACATCAGCAGCATGATCACATGACCTGATCGCTGCGTGTGACAGCGGGAGACCAATGATCAGCGAGCTCCCAGCGCGTACAACAGAAGCTGGGAGCTGGTATCTAGGGTACACATCGGGTAACTAAGCACCGCGCGGCACTTAATTACCCGATGTTTAGCCTGGATACCAGCTCCCAGCGCTAACTAAGCGTGGCGCAGCGCTTAGTAACCCGATGTTTAGCCTGGATACCAGTGTGCTCGCTGGTCCTGATCGCTGGTGAGTCTGCCCATGTGACAGCTCACCAGCAATCAGCTAACGATGTCCCAGCGATCCCATCCACGTTGGATCGTTGGTGGGATCGCTGGGACATTGAAGAGTGTGACAGGGCCCTTAGTCATTATCTATTGCACAGAGAAATCGCTGTTTCATAGATTTCATTTCAAGAGTGAAATCAGGCACAAAAATCTAAGCTTTTATCAACTCGAAACTTTGAAATTAAGCCTCTATCGTGTTTAGCTAAACAGTAATTAATCACACATCTCTTATGTTTGTTTTCTTTGAAGTCTCTACATGCATCACATTGGCCTCTTGTACTTTTTTGGGAAGCACAAACATAACCAGTGTGAAAAGATAAATTAACAGTCTGAAATTGGTATACAACTGATATTTTTTGGCCACAGGAATTCCTATTTATCTGGGCAGTCTGGCAGCAACCAGTTTATAAACTAAATTCAGACTTACTGTAACTTGGCAGACACAAATACTTCTCTGTGGCTCGTGATAGTTTTCAGGACCAACAGAGAAGACACCGAATGTATGTACATATAGTAATATTTAGACAGAATATATAAAAGTTGTTGCTACACATAGAAAGTGACAACTAAATATCTATGGAAGACTATATTCTCTGTGTGAGAAAACTGTACATTGACAAAGAACATTGAAAATGGACATAAAGCGCTGAAAATGACTGCATCTAAAAATATTGCAATTTTGGATCAATAATCCAATATTGCTAAAACATATTAAGAACATAGTAGTACAAAAGAATCCTATTTATTATGTAATGTTCAAGAATATGAACTAATGATATTATAAGTAAAACATACAGTGTAAGGAGAGGTACAAAATAATAACAATAAAGTCTGATAATGGCCAATTCCACATGAGTGCATTATGGCTGCAATGAAGTCCAGCAGAGTTGCTAACAAAAGCACAATTGCTTTATTTATCTATTCTTTCCAGACATCAGCACTGCCCCCACTATGGGAAGAAACCAAAGTACACATGTTGCCCTCAGTAGGATTTGAACCCATGACCACAGCGCTGCAAAGCAATAGTGCTAACCAACACTGCCATTGTATACTTGTGTGAAATTGGCTAATGTCAGATTACCATAAATGCAGCCTACCAGCAAATTCACACAGTTTGTATTCGTGTTTTACTAGTTTAATCATGGCATCTCTATAGTGTTCCTAAATTTTCTGTATCTGACATTTTGTGAATCCAGCTTTTTTCCTCTCTTTCTAATTAATGAAAGGTTATTCAAGCAATCAGTTTCAAATAAAAAAAGTAATCTAAATTAATTAAATAATATTTTTATTAATTTATTAAAATTTAGTTATTCACTATTCTTCAGTGTTTATTATTTTATTCATGGCAAGTAACTTGTAGCTACTATTGCAATAATTTTGAGCTGTGTAGTCTAAGGGAAACTACAGAGGTTATGTTCCAATTAGCTACACTGCACTGTAGTGATGATATGGGGACTGCTATAAGAGATTCCACTAACCATGGCTCCCTTCGGACACCGAGTGATTCTTTTAAATGATGCTATTTCATGAAATGGAGATATCAAATATAAGCTCAAGCCATCAGTCCAAGCATTGCAGTCCTTATACCATCGAAAAAAAGTCAGGTTCAGGTAACCAAATTTCATAATGCCAGGATGAAATGCAGGCCTCCTGAACTGAGTTCCGCAGATTCATACATGCCTATGTGGCAGTCCGATTTGCTATCAGTCTGAGCACAATGATCCACACATGGACTGTGATATACAGCTGTCTGGACATGGCGTAGGCTACATTAACATCTGCATTTGGAAATTCAGTTAGTCTAATAATTCAACAGTTACAGGAATGAGGACCCTGCTTGTAGACTTACAATCTATAAGGGAATGGAAGGGAGACAACGGGTAAAAAAAGTGCTTTTCATTTATGGTGCAGCTGTAAGAGGAAGAACAAGATCAGGAGTTCCTTTCTCACACCGGTTCCGGAACTACCAGGACGGTCACCAATGTTGCAAGGGGGAAGACTTTCAGACAAGGACCGACCCTTGCATGTGACTGCAGTAGGCGGGGCCACGTTAAAAAGTGCTGGGCATGGGAAAAGAAACAGAGTCCAGGCGGGAAAGCTAAGCGGATAGTCGGGTGCAGTGTCGGCTGTGAAAGCTGATCACTACGTGAGCGCAGGGTGACTTGTCTCATCTCCTACGTACAGGTCTGCTGTAGAAGGACTACAGACTGTCGGTTCCCCGCTATCCTCCATGCCGGGAGGTGACTCACAGTGAACACCAGAGACTGTAACGTGTGCGCAGCATAGTAAGCAACAAGTGACTAGGCCAGAGCCTCTTAACCAAGTACCTGTATACTCAGCAGAGCGAAGCCTCACTCCGGTAGTTCTCTGTACTGAACTGAGCACAGTGTTTGGCATTCGTGCGTAAACTCCCTGCATCCTTCAATGGCGTCTCCCCTGCTCCATGGATTGGAACCTCGTTCGATACAGACTCCTTCAAGACGTCACGTGCCGCTGTTGTCGGTGCCACCATTGGAGAACCGAGACGCTGCAATCAAGACGACTATGACTGATAAGTTTTTCTGTCTTTTACCTATTGAACTATCGTTTGTCCCTGTCCTACCCCTACCAAGCTCCCAGTTCTGCCCAACCCCCTATCACATCCCCATGTCCTGTCACTCCCTGCACGGAGTATACGTGTTGTTAATAAACCTTTTAACTCCTGATCTGCCTCCTGTCTGTGACGACATCTCATGTTCCTGTGATTACTTCACTTGGCGTAGTCGGCAGGATGTCGTTCAATGGTGCGGAGGTGGCAGATCAAGCAGTTGGAGGAGGCCCTCAATCCAGCATCTCCCTGGGGGCCATGTTAAATAACCTCCCGAAGTTCACTGGGAGTAACACCATGCTTTGGAGTTGGGCTGAACATATAAAGAGAGGGGGAGATGGTGATCTAGTTTATGAATGCACTGCAGGAGCTTCATACTGCCATTGGTCGCAAAGACGGCGTAGGCATAGGGTCCATTGACGTAGTGCTTGCGATACCAATTATTGACGGGCCTACGGGACATGTTGCTGAAAAAGGCTCTGCAGGAGTGCTTGAGGGTAAAACACAGCATGACTTTTTCTGAAATAGGGAGTGAAGCACGCACATGCGAGCAAGAGCAGGAAGTGACGGTCCCGGAGTGGAAGGTCCGGAGTGGGGAGGTGTCCACAACCACAGCTACTGCACCCCAGTGGGTAGAAGAATTTCAATAGGAGATACAGCAGATACGTGAAGAGTTTCAAAAGCAGATTCAAAGAAAGTACCCTTAGTAGCTGCAAACCCGCCTGTAAATCGACGTGAGCCGCCACCCCGCCATGAGATAAGATCCCCACATGTTATAACTGTGGAGGAATAGGACACTTAGTCCGGTGGTGCACCCAGCGGGGTAGGCCCCTCCAGCGACGTCTGTTAAACTAGGGGGCTCCTATTCTGGGGGATGCTGGAGCCTACACCGTTAAGAAGGATTACTGGTAGTCCCACAAATCTTGTTTCCATATGCCCCCTAGTCTGGTTAGAGATGAACGGTCGAGCTGTACATTGTCTGATCAATACGGAGTTGCAGGTAACCACAATGCCCGAAGTATACTTCTGCCGACACTTTACTGAAGTGATGCAGTGATTACTTCACAGCCATCAATATAATAAAAAGGGGTTTTCAAATAAGCTGCATGTTCTAGCAATCAGCCAATATCTGTCTAAGTACAGTAACAAAGTGGTATTGGGTGCATAGAGGTTGTAGAGACAGGTGAATAGGATTGACCAGATTCTGAAAATTTACAAAAAGGGAACAGTAAAGATGTATATCTTTGTACCGTGTTAGCCAGTAGATAGAAAAATATTTAGAGTTGAGAGTCCTCAGTGGTTGATACCTTTTAATGGCTAACTGAAAAGATGGTAACAAATTGCAAGCTTTCGAGACTACTCAGGTCTCTTCATCAGGCAAAGTGTTATGATTTGGTAGCTGAGGAGTGCAGGTAAAAAGGCAATACACCAGAGCAGTTGGAATCTATGAGATTGCAGTACCCTGACTAACCACAACAACTAGAGGCAGCCGTGGAGCGTTCCTACGTTGGTCCTAGACGCCTCGTCACAGCCTGAGAAACTAATTACACCTAAAGATAGAAAGAGGAAAGCTATCTGCCCCGGAGCAGAACCCCAAAGATAATAGAAAGCCCCCAAACATGTAATGGCGGTTAGACAAGAAGAAACACTGACACAGAAAGAAAATAGCATGAGCAAACGCTGGGGTCCAAACTAACTAAATAGAAAAGGATAGGAAGGGTACTTACTGCAATCCCAGAAAACCCTGAAAAGCACCAACTCTACTAATTTCAAAAACACCTGAGATCACACGACCTCTACCACCTAAATTAGTTCTCTGGTGTAACAAAATCAAAACAGCAGCCACTGAAAAAACTGCAAAAAGCAAAAGTACAAACATCAGTGGCTGAACTAACTGAGAGGGCAAAAGCCCCCGGAGGGGACCCTGAAGGCCCCCACAGAAGTGCAGGACAAAATGCAAAAATCTAGCACAAAAACAAAAAGAAGAAAATGTCTTATCTGATAGCAGGAGATGCAGACACGACACAGCAGGCTACAAGGGAAACAGGATTCAAGGATTGAGACCAGAACAATTGATCACCGGCAACCCTGATGGAAGGTGACTCCCTTATATAAGACCAGTCAGTAACACCTGATTCCCAATGCTCACAATCTTCACTGGACAGACCAGCACCGCTTGTAACCACCAGAGGGAGCCTCTGCTCAGAACTCATCTCAAGCCCATTCACAACAGCAAAGACTAATACAACATATGAAGAATCACATATTTATACACAAAACAGCACAGAAAAAATGCAATTTTTCTGTGCTGTTTTGTGTATAAATATGTGATTCTTCATATGTTGTATTAGTCTTTGCCTGATGAAGAGACCTGAGTAGTCTCGAAAGCTTGCAATTTGTTACCATCTTTTCAGTTAGCCATTAAAAGGTATCAACCACTGAGGACTCTCAACAAAAAGGGAACAGGGAAGAGCTAGATTAGTAAAGTGATGTAATAGTCCAGTCTAAAGAGGTGTGTTTTTAAAGCATGTTTAAAAATGTAGAGTCTTGGTATTAATCTGATTGTGAGATGCATTCCAGAAAACTGGTGCAGCACAAGAGAAATCTTTGAAATTGAAGTGTGAGGTTTGGATGATGGAGGATATTTGTCTTTGATCACTTGCATACCAGGACGGGGAACATTATACTAGGATGGGGACATGATACCAGAATTGGGCAGGATGGGGTACATTTTACAAGTATGGGGGAAATTACATCAGAATGGGTGACATACCAATGTGAAGGCATTATCCCAGAATGGGGACATTATACCAGGATGATGACAATATAGCAGATTGGTGACATTATGCCAGAATGGGGGACGTTAGACTAGAATTGGGACATTATACCAGAATGTTCAATGCCCATAAATTTAATGTCTTTTATCCACCATGAACATCATTGATATGTTTTGGAATCGGGGTATCTCTCTTATGTTCGATATCCCCAAGATGTTCCCCTATTCTTTGTCGTAGTTCACGTTTGGTCTTACCAATATACTCCATGCCACATTGGCATGTTCCCTTCTAGATTACCCCCTCTGTTCGGCAATTTATGAAGTCCCTTTTGACAAACTTCTCCTCTGTATTAGAGCTTACGAAAGTATTGCCTGTCTGTATAAAGGGCATGCTACACATTTTCCACAGCTATAACAACCCTTGATGTTAGATTTTAACCAGGTTTCCGATTTCGGTGACATAAAGTGGCTATGCACCAATCTTTCTCAAAGTGAACGACCTCTCTTAAAAGTAATGTGCGGGTATCCTCCCAAAAACGGTTTGACTTCTTCATCCATTTCCAGGATGGGCCAATATTTTTCAAAGATCTTTCTGATCTGATCTGTTCCATTGCTGAATTTATTCAGGTGTTTTGATTTGGATAATTGTATGCTCTATATGAGGGAGCAATGAAGTCTATGTGACCGCCATTGCCATTCTATATGTGATCCCTGGTGGGATATGTTGCCCGTTTACTCCTGACAAAAGAAAAGTTTCGTGCCATTCCCCTGATGAATCAAGATATTGAGGAAACGCGTCGGGAGTCACATAGGGTCAGCCCAGCGCCTGTGGGTTGCAGGGCCAGCTGTGGACTGTCCTTGTAAGGGCAGGAGTCTTGGGGTGCCAGGATTATTTATAGGAAATAATAGGGATAATCTGTGGACCCCGACTCCATGAAGGACATAGAGGAAAAACTAGAATGGGTGAGATCGTTCCATTTTTATCCTCTATAATATGTGATGTGTACAATATATTTGAATAGAGGGCAAGGAAATTTTCCCAAACAGGGAGCCCCTGTCTCATGATATACCCCACTGGGTTTTAAATCATATTTATTGTTGTGTTTTTGTGTTTAATTTGTGCACTAGTGTATTGGTTCACATTTGATTATTAGGGGTGAAAACCTTTTTTAAGGAAACTGTGAGTAAAAGCTAAGTTTTAATTACCATATTTTTGCTATATTCTATACTTTGATTGGTGGTAAAAAGAAGTGGAAGGAGATTTGTTGCTACTTCTCTGGCTATATATTGTTCTTATTTACAGGGTATGGCAGGTTTTCTGTCTGCAGATTTGAGTATTTGATTTGAGTCATGGTGGGAAGTCCAAAGCCTTGATTGCTATATTAAGGCGGGTATAGTACCTAGGGGACTTAGAATTACATTAAACCCGTTTTATATCAATCCGTTTTATATCAATTTTATAGGAATCCACGTTTTATATCAAAATGGGAGAAGGAAATGACCAGTAGTTCCCTTCATTTAATGACGCTTCTTTTGGAGGAAGAGAGGCAGACTTTGACAATTTTGAATGATAAGCTCAGGAAACAAATAGATATTACTAAAAAATTTTCAGCGGAGGCAGATTTTGGGACGAAGCCAATACCACCTAAAGGAAAGGAAACATAAACAATATCTTAGAAACCTCCAAGATTTCAAAGAAAACAAGGCATATCTCTTCCTTAATAACAAAACATTATCGGTGGAGCAAGTAACGGATCTCTCTCTTCCACTGATACTGACCTCTCAGACTCAGAGTCTAAGCTGAGATCAGAGAGAGGAAGAAATAGGGGGAGGGGAAGAGGCCATGACTCCAATAGGGGGAGACACTATCCAGTACAGGATTCTCGTTTTTTAGACCTGAGCTATCCCCTAAGGAACAGAATGGGCAAGGGGAGAAATCAATATGCCAACTAGATAATCAAATCATCAATCTCACCTCTAGACCTCTAAATAGAAGTGACATCAAGATATTAAAAAAGGGACTATCTTTTGTTCCATCTTCAGATCCCAACATTTTTGAAATTGTTAAAGACGTAAATTTATTTGCGAGAAAAATTAAGTGGAAGAAATTATTCCGATGCAGGATCAAAAAATCTGTGAATCTTTGGATATTCCGGTAGATCTTCTCCGGATGTTAGATTATTATCCAGTGCAGGTGACTTAGGAGCAAATATTACGGGTCTGGACCCTTTTACCACTCTGAAAAGAAAGAGTACTAAAATGCCATCTAATCGGGGGGACATTTCTTCAATTGATGTCTTTGTGAATATGGTATCTAGGGATCTTAAACTACTTAAAAAAGATGATTTTTATACAAACTATAATTGAGACAAGGAGGAGATCCTGGCAATAAGGGATTTGGAACATGACCGCCAGATTGTAATCAAGCCCTCGGACAAAGGGGGCAACATGGTGGTCATGGATTTAGAACAATATACCCAAATGTGCCTGGATATCCTCCAGGATGATGATGGCTATATCATATTGCGGAAAATCCTATGAAAATGTTCCTTGAACAATTGAGAACTTTATTGGAGGAGGGTCTGGAAACTAAGGTCCTTGATAAAAATGAATTTGACTTCCTACTTCCCCGTAACCCAATATTGGCTACCTTTTACAGTTTACCAAAGGTGCATAAGGGTATGAACCCCTTAAAAGGTAGACCAATAGTTTCGGGTATAAATGGTTTGTGTGAGAACCTTGGTATTTATTTGGATAAAGTCCTACGTCCATTTGTATATGGGTTACAGTCATACACCAGGGATACAGCGGACTTGTTGCATAAATTGGAAGGAATAATGGTTGATTATGATTGTCTATTGGCGAGCATAGATGTTGAGGCTCTTTATTCCTCAATCCCACACGATAGGGGCCTGGAGGCTGTTGGTTATTTTTTATCAACATGAGGCATTCAATGCCGGAGGCATAATGACTTTATCTTGAGAGCTCTCAATTTCTGTCTCACAAAAAATGTCTTCACTTTTGACCGCAGATACTACCACCAGCTCAGGGGCACTGCAATGGGTAGCCCCTGTGCGCCCACTTATGCAAATTTGCTCCTGGGCTGGCGGGAGGAGACAGTAATTTTTGATGATGTAGGCCCGACGAATTGTGATAAGGTGGATATGTGGGCCAGGTATCTGGATGATATTTTTGTGATCTGGAGAGGGACCAGAGAAGAGTTTTGTACCTTTGTTGAGGAAATCAATGTGAATCAAACTGGGCTTAGATTTACTAATGAGATAAACTCTACTTGCCTTCTTTTTTGGACTTAATGATCAAAAAGACAGAGAGTGGCATTTTGGAGACATGTACCTATGGAAAGCCCACCGCAAGAAATTCCCTACTCCACTGGAACAGTAACCATACTGTCCCCTTGAAGAGGGGAATACCGAGTGGCCAGTACCTTCGGATTCGTAGAAACTGTTCAAGTAACCAGATGTTTAAAGAACAGGCGGACGATTTAGAAAAGAGATTTTTGGAGAGGGGTTATCCAAAATAGGTCCTGAAGAAAGCATTTAGACACAGTAGGGAAAGAGCGAGGAGAGATCTTTTGAATCCACAAAAAGAGAGAAAAGATGATCAAGAAATAGTGAGGCTTATTACAACCTTCAGCAATGGAACAGATCAGATCAGAAAGATCTTTGAAAAATATTGGCCCATCCTGGAAATGGATGAGGACGTCAAACCGTTTTTGGGAGGATAACCGCACATTACTTTTAAGAGAGGTCGTTCACTTTGAGATAGATTGGTGCATAGCCACTTTATGTCACCGAAATCGGAAGCCTGGTTAAAATATAACATCAAGGGTTGTCATAGCTGTGGAAAATGTGTAGCATGCCCCTTTATACAGACAGGCAATACTTTCGTAAGCTCTAATACAGAGGAGAAGTTTGTCATAAGGGACTTCATAAATTGCTGAACAGAGGGGATAATCTACAAGGGAACATGCCAATGTGGCATGGAGTATATTGGTAAGACCAAACGTGAACTACGACGAAGAATAGGGGAACATCTTAGGAAATATCGAACATAAGAGAGATACCCCGATTGCAAAACATATCAATGATGTTCATGGTGGAAAAAAGTCGGACATTAATTTTATGGGCATTGAAAAGGTGAAGAAACCAATTAGAGGGGGAGACTGGGATCGCTTGATCCTCCAAAGAGAGGCGAGATGGATATTCCATCTGAATACAGTCTCTCCTTCAGGTTTAAATGAACAATTGATATATGCTTGCTTCATATGAAAGTCTCTATCTGACTTTATAATTTGCGACATGAACAGAATTTCTGCTCCATTTTTGGAGGGATACCCCTTTAATGGTCTGAGAGATGTTATATGGAGTCATATTGTGCTGTGAAAATGGATATATAAGAGATAATGATGTGGCACAAATAAGTGTAACAATAAGTGCTACTTTGGTTATAGCGTAAGAATATAGGGACTGAAATGCTCTGTGTCTAATGTGCTCTATATAATAGGAACGATATAATGAATGGTGTTGCGTTACAATGTACCAGCATAGGAAATGGTGTGCCCCACTTTTTGATACGCTCTATAGGAGAGGCGGTACCCTGTAAAGCCGGGGGCGTGTTTTGAGAAAGCTGAGAATGCCTCTGTATACATGGGAGGAACATGGGGAAACCCCTGCCTCTGATTTACAAGAGGGGAGGAACGCTGTGCCGGGAAACCGGAAATAGATAATGCGCTCCATTCACCGGAAGCTAAGTAGCTTGGAACGCATGCGGAGACCCGGGAGGCGTGGTCTGATTTCCACATGCCGAAGCGCCGCCTGTAAGTATTGAATTGGATTAAAGCCAAATATTTGGGGATTATTTTGATGAAGGAGATTGTCATGTTAGCATCACTTGGGTCTGGAGATAATTGGGGAGTAATTGAGAATGGACCCATACCCCATATGTATCCTGAATTTATTCAGGTGTTTTGATTTGGATAATTGTATTCTCTATATGAGGGAGCAATGAAGTCTATGTGACCGCCATTGCCATTCTATATGTGATCCCTGGTGGGATATGTTGTCCGTTTACTCCTGACATAAGAAAAGTTTTGTGCCAATTCCCCTGATGAATCAAGATATTGAGGAAACGCGTCGGAGGTCACATAGGGTCAGCGCAGGGCCTGTGGGTTGCAGGGCCAGCTGTGGACTGTCCTTGTAAGGGCAGGAGTCTTGGGGTGCCAGGATTATTTATTAGGGAATAATAGGGATAATCTGTGGACCCCGACTCCATGAAGGACATAGAGGAAAAACTAGAATGGGTGAGATCGTTCCATTTTTATCCTCTATAATATGTGATGTGTACAATATATTTGAATAGAGGGCAAGGAAATTTTCCAAAACAGGGAGCATCCTGTCTCATGATATACCCCACTGGGTTTTAAATCATATTTATTGTTGTGCTTTTGTGTTTAATTTGTGCACTAGTGTATTGGTTCACAATTAATTAATAGGGGTAAAACCTTTTTTAAGGAAACTGAGTAAAAGCTAAGTTTTAATTACCATATTTTTGCTATATTAGAGATCTAAAATTACCCCAACGCTGTATACAGCTGTACGCTTCTGAATCTAGGCCATCACCACCACCACCATCACCATCACCAACCCCTCTCAGTCCGTCATGTCCACCGCTAGTTCCCCCATATGCAGCTATCAAGTCCAGCTCACCCTAGCAGACACTCTGAGTAGGACAAGAAAGTGCTCATCCTCTCATCCGCGTACACTGGCTTTGAACGCCTACATTGCCAAACTGATCTTATTAGAGATAATGCCCTTCCGTTTGGTTGAAATTGCAGCGTTCCGAGAGCACATGGCCTACGCTGTCCCACGCTATGACCTACCCAGTCGGCACTTCTTTTCTAGAAAAGCCATCCATGCCTTCCACATGCATGTAAAAGACTGCATTGTCCATGCACTCAAAAAATCAGTGAGTGGAAAGGTGCACCTCACAACAGATGCATGGGCCAGTAGGCATGTCCAGGACCGTTACGTGTCCATCACTGCGCACTTGGTTAATGTGGTGTATGCAGGGTCCACAGGTGACAGCGGCAGTGGGAGAGTGCTGCCTAGACCACGGTATAGGCAACAGTTGGCTGTAGGCATTCGACCCTCCTCCTCCTCCAGAAGCGAAAGCTCGTCAACAGAGCGCAGTCGTACGAGCACTCCATCCGCAGCTGCCAGTGCTGCACACAAGGTGTCCCACTATCGAACAGATAGTGGTAAGCGTCAGCAGGCTGTTTTAAAGATGATGTCTATGGGCGACCACAGACACACCGCGGAGGTATTGGCCGACTACTTGTAGCGAGAAACTGAGTCATAGCTGGGCAGTCTACATCTTGCGCCAGGCAAGGTAGTCAGTGATAATGGCTGTAATTTTGTAGCGGCCATAGCCCTGGCAAAACTCAGACACATCCCTTGCCTGGCTCACACCTTGAACCTGGTGGTGCAGTGCTTCCTAAATAATTATCCTGAGTTAACAGCCATAAGGTGCGAAGACTGTGCTCGCACATCCATCGCTCGCCCGTAGATTCCAGTCGTATGCAGAGGCTGCAGCGATCGCTCCACCTCCCCAAGCACCGCCTAATCATAGACGTTATAACAAGGTGGAACTCCACCATGCACATGGTTGAGAGGCTGTGCGAACAGGGGCACGCTGTAATGCATTTGTGGGAGGATACACGGGCAGGCAGTTTGAGGGCAGACATGGAGTTGTCGGGTGTGCAGTGGTCAAAGCTGAAAGACCTCTATAAAGTCCATCAGTGTTTTGAGGAATGCACATGGCTGGTAAGCGCAGACGACGCCATCTTAAGCATGAGCATCCCATTTATGCGTCTGCTCATGCAAACTTTGACGCACACTAAGGATCAGGTGTCTGCAGCGGAGGAGGAAGAGGAGGAAAGAAGCCTTGATGACAATCAGCCATTGTCTGCTCAGGGAACTGTCCTGGACGAGGTGGAGGAAGAAGAGGAAGAGGAGGAGGAGGGTGAGGGGGATGATTATTTTGGGAGGAGGATGGGGGAAAGAGAAAATGTTGGCTTGCCAAGGTCAGGTACAGGGTTTGTGAGAGACTGGAGGGGTGTGGATTGTGCATCATTGACACCTGGAACATTGGCCCACATGTGTAATTATTAGAGTTGAGCGAAACAGGTCAGTCAGATTCAAAAAAACATCGACTTTCGCCGAGCAAAACCCGACCATAGAGTAAGGTCGGCGATGCGTTCGGCGACCCGAGCGCCAAAGTCGGTTTTCCCATAATGCTTGAAGGGCCTTTTCTCAGCCAATGAGCAAGGATGCACACTATGGGCAACGCGATGACATGGGCAGCGGCCACCACCTTCTTAGAGAAGGGCATTGCAGTGATTGGCTTTCTTTGTGTGGTGTCACAGTGCCTATAAAAGACCTCACCGCCGACCGCCATTTTACTTCTGCTAATCTTAGCGTAGGGAGAGGTTGCTGCCGCTTATTCTCAGTAGGGAGAGCGTTAGGTAGGAAGTTAAACTAATTCTGTGCTTGTGCTGATAGCGATTAGCTGTACAGTTAGTGTGCAGTGACAGGGGAGGATTCTGTTGTGTGCAGCAGCGCTGGTTCTTAGGCTGCCTGCCAGTGACATGTGAGAATTGCTTGTGTGCAGCAGCAGAGCTGATTATTAGGCTGCCTGCCAGTGACAGGGGAGGAATTTATTGTGTGCAGCAGCAGAGCTGGTTTTTAGGCTGCCTGCCAGTGACAGGGGAGGAATTTCTTGTGTGCAGCAGCAGAGCTGATTATTAGGCTGCCTGCTAGCTGTATTGCTGTGTGTACACTGCTGTGCAGAGTGCTTTTTAACACAGCACCTACACAGCACTAATACTTTTATTCTTTTTTTCTGCACAGTTACTCAGTGTTCATTTTTTCCCACACTGTATAGAGCTGTACGCTCCTCACACTACCGTGTACCGGCTGGTATCACAGACAAATACATGCTGGCTATCTGTGTGTGACTCCTGAAATATATACGGAGATTTAAAATTACCCCAACACTGTATACAGCTGTACGCTTCTGATACAGTACACTTTTTATGCTATTCATATTCTGGTCTACTCCATACTGAACCTGTGAGCGTCTGTGTGTTACTCCTGAAATATATACGAAGATTTAAAATTACCCCAACACTGTATACAGCTGTACGCTACTGATACAGTACACTTTTTATGCTTTTCATATTCTGGTCTACTCCATACTGAGCCTATGAGCGTCTGTGTGTTACTCCTGAAATATATAAACGGAGATTTAAAATTACCCCAACACTGTATACAGCTGTACGCTACTGATACAGCACACTTTTTCTGCTTTTCATATTCTGGTGTAATCCATACTGAGCCTGTGAGCATGTGTTTGTTACTCCTGAAATATATACGAAGATTTAAAATTACCCCAACACTGTATACAGCTGTACGCTACTGATACAGGACACTTTTTCTGCTTTTCATATTCTGGTCTACTCCATACTGAGCCTGTGAGCGTCTGTGTTTTACTCCTGAAATACATACGGGGATTTAAAATTACCCCAACACTGTATACAGCTGTACGCTACTGATACAGTACACTTTTTATGCTATTCATATTCTGGTCTACTCCATACTGAACCTGTGAGCGTCTGTGTGTTACTCTGAAATATATACGAAGATTTAAAATTACCACAACACTGTATACAGCTGTACGCTACTGATACAGTACACTTTCTATGCTTTTCATATTCTGGTCTACTCCATACTGAGCCTATGAGTGTCAGTGTGTTACTCCTGAAATATATACGGAGATTTAAAATTACCCCAACACTGTATACAGCTCTACGCTACTGATACAGTACACTTTCTATGCTTTTCATATTCTGGTCTACTCCATACTGAGCCTATGAGCGTCTGTGTGTTACTCCTGAAATATATAAGCGGAGATTTAAAATTACCCCAACACTGTATACAGCTGAACGCTACTGATACAGCACACTTTTTCTGCTTTTCATATTCTGGTGTAATCCATACTGAGCCTGTGAGCGTGTGTTTGTTACTCCTGAAATATATACGAAGATTTAAAATTACCCCAACACTGTATACAGCTGTACGCTACTGATACAGGACACTTTTCTGCTTTTCATATTCTGGTCTACTCCATACTGAGCCTGTGAGCGTCTGTGTTTTACTTCTGAAATACATACGGGGATTTAAAATTACCCCAACACTGTATACAGCTGTACGCTACTGATACAGTACACTTTTTATGCTTTTAATATTCTGGTCTACTCCATACTGAGCCTGTGAGCGTCTGTGTGTTACTCCTGAAATATATACAGAGATTTAAAATTACCCCTGCACTGTATACGGCTGTACACTTCTGATACAGTACACTTTTTTGCTTTTTATATTCTGGTGTAATTCATACTGAGCCTGTGAGAGTCTGTGTCTGTCACTCTGCAAATATATACGGTGATTAAAAATTTTCACCTTCAAATTATACAGCTGTACACAGGGGTGGGATTCAAATTTTTAACAACAGGTTCTGTGTTTGTGCGTCGGAAAACCACACCCATTTTAAGTCACACCCATTTTAAGCCACGCCCATTTTTAAAGCCACACCCATTTACACGCACCTTTTCCTCAAACATATACAAGTAGGGGCGCAGTCAGTTGAAAAACAATAAATTGGAATGAGATCAGAACAGTGCACATTCTGGCCAGCGGCTCTCCTGACCCGAGTGTGACAGCTGCATATATTTCTATATATATATTTCTATGCAGCTGTCTCACTTGACTGACCGGCTGGCCAGGCTGTGCACTACATTCTGATTAAGAAGTCTCTTTCTAGTCTCATACTGAACTGAAGATTAAACTATAGTATTATGTAGCTGGGACTTACAGTTCTACCTTCTATCCAGAAATACAATATACAATAATTAGTGATGAGTGTACGTACTCGGATAAGGTGATATCTGAGCATGCTCGGGTTCTAACCGAATGTCTTCTGCATGCTCGAAAAATATGTTCCAGTCCCTGCGGTTGCATGTCTCATGGCTGTTCGACACCTGCAACACATGCAGGGATTGCCTAACAAACAAGCACATTTGCTCATCAATAATAATAATGTATTTATTTCTCTAAGGATAGGGTCACACGACCGTATTTTGTCTCATCCGAGAAAATCGTTCCTATTAAGCTAATCACACTCTGATCGGAGTTTGATCAGAGTGTGCTCACAGCGTGCTCCGATTTTCGCGGATGTGGAGAAGGTGGAAACAAAAAGTTCCCCATCTTCTTCATTCTGTAATGCTGTGAAAATCAGACTGCACTCAGATGTCATCCGAGTGCAGTCTGATTTTTTTTTTCACGGACTCACTGATTTGCCTGGCTGAGTGTGATCCCATAATCGGATGCAACTCGTGCGTGCTGCCATTTTTTCTTCTGACCAAAACTACGATTGTTTGGATCAGCCTAAAGATAGATAGACGCCGGTCAGACCACCTCAGTCCACACAGACACACTCCTCCAGCTCCACTCCAGGGCCCAGGCAGCGCCGCAGCTCAGCTCACACAGTGCCTCTCTCCAGGGCCGGCGTCAGCACCCGGCACACCCGGGTAAGTGCCGGGGCCCTGAGCAGGCGGGGGGGCCCACTCGCAGTCTGGCACCCCCCTGCACCCGTTAGCGGAGGAGAGCGGTGTCAGCGCCGCCACTGGGCCCCCCCGCTTGCTCAGGGCCCCGGCAGCAGCTGGCACAATACTTACCTCTCCCGTGCCTCCGCAGCCGCAGCTCCGGGCTCCAGGGGGCGCCGGCGCTTCCTCTCACAGCAGCGCCGCTGAATGACGTCATCATTCAGCGGCCGGCTGTGCCACAGAGCGCGGGACGCCGGACAGGTAAGACGTGTGTGTGTGTGTCTCTGTGTGTATGTAGTGCGGTGCTTTGTGTGTGTATGTATGTGTGTGTGTGTATGTGTGTGTGTATGTATGTGAGAGAGTGCTTGTGTGCTGTCTGTGTGTGATGATGGGCAGGCATTGCTGATAATGGGGAGGCATTGATGATGATGGGGAGAAGATGATGATAATGGGCAGGCATTGATGATAATGGGCAGGCATTGATGATGGGGAGAAGATGATGATGGGCAGGCATTGCTGATAATGGGGAGGCATTGATGATGATGGGGAGAAGATGATGATAATGGGCAGGCATTGATGATAATGGGCAGGCATTGATGATGGGGAGAAGATGATGATGGGGAGGAGATGATGATGATGGGCAGGCATTGCTGATAATGGGGAGGCATTGATGATGATGATGGGGAGAAGATGATGATAATGGGCAGGCATTGATGATAATGGGCAGGCATTGATGATGGGGATTAGATGATGATGGGGAGGATGATGATGATGGGCAGGCATTGATGATAATGGGGAGGCCATGATGATGATGGGGAGGCAATGATGAATGATGGGGAGACAATCATGATGATAATGGGGAGTCTTTCCACAGCGCCCTTTCCTGAGCCGTAACAGTGCAGAACGCAGTACAGCGCAGAGGAGAGCTCCATATTTTGTATGGAGCATTATATGGGGACCAGTATCCTGTATGGAGCATTATTTTGGGTCCAGTATTCTGTATGGAGCATTATTTTGGGTCCAGTATTCTGTATGGAGCATTATATGGGGGGTGACATCCTGCATGGGGTATTATATGGGTGATGAGGGGGAGACTGTGGTGCCCATAATATTGTATGGAGGACTGTACTGTCCAGTCTGTACTGTGCTCTGTGAGGATTTGGCCGTTTTTGAGCTATTGTACAATTTACAATAGATATCAGTCATGTAATGGAAGAAAAGAAGTGTTTGGCATAGTACTATACCCATATTTCTCTGCCGTATCTGTGCATCATGAATCGTGGTCTGTGTTAAAGGGCCCACTGAGGCTCTTTCGCCCGGGGCCCATAAAAACCTGGAGCCGGCCCTGCCTCTCTCCTCTCCGGCTCCGCCTCGTGACTAAAGAAGATGGCCGCGGCGCTACCCAATCGCCGCACTGCAGAGATCAGTCCGCGGGGGCCGGGGCTGGCGGTGTGTTGCGGCGCTGCAAGCTGGCTGCAAAATAGTACCGGACATGGGCATACCCAGGATCAAAACTAGGGGGGGGGCAAGCCAATGTCGCATCTTATACAGGTTACATCATATACACTGTACATTATCCTGCATATTAGGTATGGAGCATTAGAACTGTTGTATATTGTATAATACAGCAGTGTATGCGACACTACGTTGTATATACTATATATTATACATGGCAGTCACGCTCATGTCAGGAGCGGTACCAGCAAGTCCGAGGATTGCAGTGCGATCCTCGCATGAGTTATACGGCCGTCTGTCTATGCCCTTGTTATAATAATACTGAAATATTAATCTATTATTAAAGTATTAAGGAGCTCACAAGTAAAAAAAAAGCCCCCTACCTCCCCTGTCCCCTACCCACACCCCAACAGCCCATCCTCTCACATGCAGCCCTCAGTGCTCTGTCCCACTGACCCCACAATACCCCCATCCTCTTACATTCAACCCCAGTGACCTGTCCACCCTCCCTCACAATACCCCATCCTCTCACATCAACCCCTGTGCGCCAGCCCCCACAATATCCCCATTCTCTCACATTAACCCCCCCAGTGCCCTAACCCCCACAATACCCCATACTCTTACATTCACCCCAGTGCCCTGTACCCCTCCCCCACAATATCCCATCCTCTCACATTAATCCCCCAGTGCCCTAGCCCCCACAATACCCCATACTCTTACATTCACCCCAGTGCCCTGTACCCCTCCCCCACAATACCCCCATCCTCTCACATTAACCCCCCAGTGCCCTAGCCCCCACAATACCCCATACTCTTACATTCACCCCAGTGCCCTGTACCCCTCCCCCACAATACCCCATCCTCTCACATTAACCCCCCAGTGCCCTAGCCCCCACAATACCCCATACTCTTACATTCACCCCAGTGCCCTGTACCCCTCCCCCACAATACCCCATCCTCTCACATTAACCCCACCAGTGCCTTAGCCCCCACAATACCCCCATCCTCTTACATTCACCCCAGTGCCCTGTACCCCTCCCCCACAATACCCCATCCTCTCACATTAACCCCCCCAGTGCCCTAGCCCCCACAATACCCCATCCTCTCACATCAACCCCTTTGCGCCAGCCCCCACAATACCCCCATCCTCTTACATTCACCCCAGTGCCCTGTACCCCTCCCCCACAATACCCCCATCCTATCACATTAACCCCCCCAGTGCCCTAGCCCCCACAATACCCCCATCCTCTTACATTCACCCCAGTGCCCTGTACCCCTCCCCCACTGTACCCCATCCTCTCACATTCCCCCCACAGTGACCATGACATGCCTGAGCAGAATGAATTTAATAAATTTCATCCCCTCTTACCATGAAGCTTGCAGGCAGTGGCTGAGGCAGGAGCAGGAAGTGACCAGCGTCGGCACACAGAGGGCACTAGGACCCAGTGTGGCTGAGACAACCAGAGCCTGCACGGCAGAAAGTGAAACTACAGCTGCAGCCAGGAAGGAAGGAAGAAGCTCCTCTGGTGCGACAGCAGCTCTGTGCACTGCGCACACTTACGCCCATGGTACCGGATCGCCGCTCTGATTCTCCCCGGTTCGGGAACCGGCTGCTTTTTGAACAACCGGTTCCATCGAACCGGGGAGAACTGGCTGAATCCCACCCCTGGCTGTACGCTTCTGATACAATACCATATATCTGCTGGTATTTTGGGTACATTTTCACAAACATGAGAAAGTATGGTGGAAGAGGCCACGGATGTGGGCATGGGGGGCCACCTGGTGCTGATGGTGGTGGTGTTGGTGCATCTGCTGGTAGTGCCAAAAGCACAATAGCACCTAAGACAGGAGGTGTTGAGCCTGCGTCATCGTCTGGCACCAGAAGGCCTGGAAGGCTCCCTTTTCTGGGACTACGTAAACCGATTTTAAAGCAAGAGCATCAGGAACAGGTTTTGGCTTACATTGCCGAAACAGCCTCCAGCTCTATCGCCTCCTCTTCTGAAGTTTCAAAAACTTCAAGCACTGAGTCGTCAGTGCAGGCTTCTGATCAGGAACAACCCCTTTCCTTGTGTCCTTCACCCCCCACCAAAATGGAAGGATGCGGCAGGCCACACTTCAGATTACTCCATGGAGCTCTTTTCACATACCATGCCTGGGTTATCAAGTCAAATCCTGAATTCCCCAGTCCAAGATGAATCTGACATGGAGTACACTGATGCACAGCCACTGCTATATGATTCTGCTGGTACATTCAACCAGAGCACTACATTGCCATCGCAGTCTACTGAGCCAGAATGTGACCCTGATGAAACTCAGGTGCCCCTTCCTGCATACTATACCACCTTACAAGGTGAAACAGCGGAAGGTGCAGATGAAATTGAAGAGGAGGTGATGGATGACCCAGTTGTTGACCCGGATTGGCATCCAGTGGGGGAAGAAGGTGCCGCTGGCAATAGCTCAGAAGAGGAGGAGGATCCGTAGCAGGTATGGACATCGCAGCTGGGGTTATCTGGCAGGCCCATAGCAGTCCAAAAACATGTTACAAAACAAAAAGAGTTGATGGATAGCTTGGCCAGATGGTAAAATTATCACAGCGTGCAAGCCCTGAAAATTTATGCCATAGTTGGAAGAGTCCAGTGTGGCACTTTTTTGCCCAAAATCCTATCGATGAGGCAAAGGTTATCTGTAAGAAGTGCGGAAGGACCTTTAGCCGAGGAAAAAAATCTGCAAAATTTGAACACCAGTTGCATGCTTAGACATTTAATCAACATGCACTTGCAAGCGTGGACAGACTACAAAATCTCAGGTAGCACATGTGCACCTGCTCTGACTGAAGTTAGCCAGCAACGCTCCATCGCTTCCCCCCACTGTAAGCCCACCGGTTGGCACACCACCAGCAAGAAATGTTGAGGTGTCGTCGCAAGGCCAAAGCAGTCAGGAATCACAATGTTTTTGCAACGAAAGACTACATCTAGGCCATCACCACCACCATCACCATCACCAACCCCCTCTCAGTCCATCATGTCCACCGCTAGTTCCCCCATATGCAGCTCTCAAGTCCAGCTCACCTTAGCAGACACTCTGAGTAGGACAAGAAAGCACTCATCCTCTCATCCGCGTACAGTGGCTTTGAACGCCTACATTACCAAACTGATCTCATTAGAGATAGAGCCCTTCTGTTTGGTTGAAAGCGCAGTGTTCAGAGACCTCATGGCCTACGCTGTCCCACGCTATGATCTACCCAGTCGGCACTTCTTTTCTAGAAAAGCTATCCCTGCCCTCCACCTGCATGTGAAATACCGCATTGTCCACGCACTCAAACAATCAGTGATTGGAAAGGTGCACCTCACAACAGATGCATGGGTCAGTAGGCATAGCAGGACCGTTACATGCCCATCACTGCGCACTAGGTTAATGTGGTGTATGTAGGGTCCACAGGGAACAGCGGCGGTGGGACAGTGCTGCTTAGCCTACGGTATAGGCAACAGTTGGCTGTAGGCATTCGACCCTCCTCCTCCTCCAGAAGCGAAAGCTCGTCAACAGAGCGCAGTCGCACGAGCACTCCATCTGCAGCTGCCAGTGTTGCACACGAGGTGTCCCACTATCGAACAGCTAGTGGTAAGCGTCAGCAGGCTGTTTTAAAAATGATGTCTTTGGGCAACAACAGACACACCGCGGAGGTACTAGCCGACTACTTGTAGCGAGAAACTGAGTCATAGCTGGACAGTCTACATCTTGCGCCAGGCAAGGTAGTCAGTGATAATGGCCTTAATTTTGTGACAGCCATAGCCCTGGCAAAACTCAGACACATACCTTGCCTGGCTCACACATTGAACCTGGTGGTGCAGTGCTTCCTAAATAATTATCCGGAGTTACCAGCCCTGCTCCATAAGGTGAAAAGACTGTGCGAAGACTCCAGTCATATGCAGAGGCTGCAGCGATCGCTCCACCTCCCCAAGCACCGCCTAATCGTAGACGTTGCAACAAGGTGGAACTCGACCATGCAAATAGTTGAGAGGCTGTGCTTAAAGAGGCAGGCTGTAATGCATTTATGGGAGGATACACGGGCAGGCAGTTTGAGGGCAGACATGGAGTTGTCGGGTGTGCAGTGGTCAAAGCTGAAAGACCTCTGTAAAGTCCTTCAGTGTTTTGAGGAATGCACACGGCTGGTAAGCGCAGACGACGCCATCGTAAGCATGAGCATCCCACTTATGCGTCTGCTCATGCAAACTTTGATGCACATTAAGGATCAGGCGTCTGCAGCGGCGGAGGAAGAGGAGGAGGGAAGCCTTGATGACAGTCAGCCATTGTCTGCTCATTGAAATGTCCTGAACGAGGTGGAGGAAGAAGAGGAAGAGGAGGAGGAGGATGAGGGGGATGATTTTTTTGGGGGAGGAGGATGCTTCTCAGGGGGCAAGAGGAAATGTTCTCTTGCCAAGGTCAGGTACAGGGTTTGTGACTGGAGGGATGTGGATTTGGCAGAAAATGCTCCTCCACCCACCACTGGCAGTGCATCATTGACACCTGGAACATTGGCCCACATGTGTGATTATGCCTTGCGAATCCTAAAAAGGGACCCCCGCATTGCCAAAATTATGAAGGATGATGACTACTGGTTGGCCAGCATCCTTGATCCACGCTATAAAGGCAATTTACAGAACATCATGCCACAGGAGAACCTAGAGCTAATATTGGCGAACAAACAAGCAACTCTGGTAAACCGTTTGTTAGAGGCATTCCCAGCACACAGCAGCGGTGCAGGTTCTACCACGAGCCGTACTGGGCCAAATGGAAGAGGTGTTCGTAGTGCACACAGCCGAAGTGGAGTTGGAGACAGGGGTTTCATGACCATGTTGTGGACTGATTTCTCGAGTCCCACCCACACGACTGGTAATACTGAATCGATTGTAACAGACAGGAGACAGCAGTTGTCAACTATGGTTAAAAATTTCTTCTCCTCCTCTATCGATGTTCTCCCTCACAGGTCATTCTCCTTTGACTACTGTGCCTGTAAACTGGACACCCGCCTGAATTGGCACAATATGCCTTACAGAAGCTCGCTTGCCCTGCTGGTAGTGTGCTATCAGAAAGAGTCTTCAGTGCTGCTGGATCAATCCTGACAGAAAGAAGGACCCGTCTGTCAACCCAAAATTTTGATGATGTAACCTTCATTAAAATGAACCATGATTGGGTTTCAAAGGATTTTGTCCCACCTTCCCCTGATGACACATAGGTTGCCAGCAATATGGCTCGCTTTGTCCTCCTCTTCCTCAGACTTCTCCAATTCCTCCATTTCCAGCTGCTGAATGTCCAACCTACACCTCAACATATGCCAGTCTTTCCACCTCCCTAACTTGGCTGTCCCCCCCAACAGGGCCAGAGTCACCACCTGGCGCACCCGGGCAAGTGTCGGTGCCCTGAGCAGGTGGGGAGGGCCACTCTTGGTCGACGGCACTGGCACAGGGCCCCTCATAGTACAATAAAGTATCTTTGACAGTGGGGGGGCCCACTCGCCATCAGACACGCCGGCATACTATGAGTGGCCTTGTGCCAGTACCGGCGCCCATGAGTGGGCACCCCCTGCTTGCTCAGGGCCCCAGCACTTGCAATACTTTCCTCTCCCTGCTCCACCGCTGTGGAGTCTGGGCAGTTAAATCCTTCACAGGGACGGCCACTACAAATTTGGTGAACTGATCGATGATGGTTAAGACGTAGCTATGGCCTGTCCTGCTGGGCTCTACCTTCAGATGATTAAAGGCTACCATTTCTAATGGACGTCGACTCACAATTGGATGCAGTGGTGCTTTCTGATCTGCTTTCACAGTTTTCCTAGTCACAGACGTGTGACATTCCTGGCACCATTTTTCAATGTCTCCTCTCATGCCAATCCAATAGAATCGCCTACGCCTGTGGCTTCTGTCTTTTGCACTCCAAAGTACCAGACTGATCATGATAGGCAGTGAGGACCATGTCTACATCTCTCCTTGGGATCACAATTGATGGAGACGACTAATGGTGATGGGATCCACGCTACTGCGATACATCAACCCTTTCTTCACAAAGAACCGTTTTCGCTGTTTCAACAGACAAAGTAATTGAGGGTCAGCATCGCCTCTGCGAATTCGACTGGGAGGTTTTTCGGTGATTAAGAATTCCCAAATTTCTGCAATCACTCTACTTTCAGTCTGTACTTGTATCCATTTAGTTTCCTGCAGCGGAGGGTCTACACTGGCTTACTGAGACTGAAATATATACGAAGATTTAAAACTACCCCAACACTGTATACAGCTGTATGCTTCAAATGCATTAGCCTTTTTCTACTTTTATATTCTGGTGTAATCCATACTGAGCCTGTGAGAGTCTGTGTCTACTCTGGAAAAATATACGGAGATTTATAATTTCCCCAACACTGTATACAGCTGTACCCTTCTAATACATTACCCTTTTTCTACTTTTTATATTCTCGTGTAATCCATACTGAACCTGTGAGAGTCTGTGCCTGACTCTGGAAAAATATACGGAGATTTACAATTACCCCTAGACTGTATACAGCTGTACGCTTGTGATACAGGACCCTTTGTGCCAGAAAATCCTCCTCCCCCTCCACTGTAAGTGTATCATTGACACCTGGAACATTGGCCCACATGTATGATTATTTCTTGCGGATCTGCTTTTTATATTCTTGTCTAATTCATTCTGAGCCTGTGAGCGCCTTTGTCTCACTCCTGAAATATATAAGGAGATTTACAATATTTTCACTATACTATATACACCTGGTATCTGCTGATACAGTACCCTTTTTTCATCTTTTTATATTCTTGTGTAATCCATACTGAGCCTGGAGCGTCTGTGTCTGCTTCCTGAAATATATACGCAGATTTCCAATAATTTCACAATACTATATATGCCTGGTATCTGGTGATGCAGTACCCCTTTTTCATCTTTTTATGTTCTTGTGTAATCCATGCTGAGCCTGAGAGTGTCTGTGTCTACCTCCTGAAATATATACGGAGATTTAGAATATTTTCACTCTACTATATATACACCTGTTATCTACTGATACAATACCCCTTTTTCTTCTTCTTATATTCTTGTGTAATCCATACTGAGCCTGAGAGCATCTGTGTCTGCCTCCTGAAATATATACGGAGATTTAGAATATCTTCACTATACTATATATACCTGGTATCTGCAAATACAGTACCCCTTTTTCTTCTTATTATATTCTTGTGTAATTCATACTGAGCCTGAGAGTGTCTGTGTCTGCCTTTACTGAAATATATGCAGAGATTTCCAATATTTTCACTATACTATATATACCTGGTATCCGGTGATACAGTACCCCTTTTTCATCTTTTTATATTCTTGTGTAATCCATACTTAGCCTGAGAGCATCTGTGTCTGCCTCCTGAAATATATACAGAGATTTAGGATATTTTCACAATAATATATATACCTGGGATCTAGTGATACAGTACCCTTTCGCCAGAATTTCCTCCTCCACCCACCACTCTGAATGCATCATTGACACCTGGAACATTGGCCCACATGTGTGATTATTTCTTGCGCATCTGCTTTTTATATTCTGGTGTGATCCATACTGAGCCTGTGAGAGTCTGTCTGTTACTCCGGACATATATACGGAGATTTAAAAATTATCCCAACACTGTATACAGCTGTACACTTCTGATACATTACCTCTTTTCTACTTTTTATATTCTGGTGTGATCCATAATGAGCCTGTGAGAGGCTGTGTCTGACTCTGGCAAAATATACGGAGATTTACTATTACCCCAACACTGTATACAGCTGTACGCTTCTAATACTTTACCCTTTTTCTCTTTTTATATTCTGGTGTAATCCATACTGAGCCTGAGAGCGTCTGTGTGTGACTCCTGAAATATATACGGAGATTTACAATTATCCCTAGACTGTATACAGCTGTATGCTTCTGATACAGTAACATATATCTGCTGGTATTTTGCTGGTACTGATGGTGGTGGTGGTGCATCTGCTGGAAGCGCCAAAAGCACAATAGCACCTAAGGCAGGAGGTGTTGAGCCGGTGTCATCGTCTGGCTCAAGAAGGCCTGGAAGGCTCCCTTTACTGGTAGTAGGTAAACTGCTTTTAAAGCCGGAGCATCAGGAACAGATTTTGGCTTACATTGCCGAAACAGTCTCCAGCTCTATCGCCTCTTCTTCTGAAGTTTCAAAAAATGCAAGCACTGAGGCGTCAGTGCAGGCTCCTGGTCAGGAACAACACCTTTCCCTGTGTTCTTCACCCCCACCAAAAGGGAAGGATGCGGCAGCCCACACTTCATATTACTCCATGGAGCTCTTTTCACATACCATGCCTGGGTTATCAAGTCAAATCCTGAATTCCCAGGTCCAACATGAATCAGAGATGAAGTGCACTGATGCACAGCCACTGCTAGATGATTCTGCTGGTACATTCACCCAGAGCACTACATTGCCCTTGCAGTCTACTGAGCCAGAATCTGACTCTGATGAAACTCAGGTGACCCTTCCCGCATACTATACCACCTTACATGGTGAGACAGAGGAAGGTGCAGATGAAATTGAAGAGGAGGTGATGGATGACCAGTTGTTGACCCGGATTGGCATCCATTGGGGGAAGAGGGTGCCGCTGGCAATAGCTCAGAAGAGGAGAAGGATCCGCAGCAGGCATCGACATTGCAGCAGCGGTTACCTTGCAGGCCCGTAGCAGTACAAAAACATCTTAAAAAAACAAAAAGAGTTGCAGGACAGCTTGGCCAGACGGTCAAATTAGCACAGCGTGCAAGCCCTCAAAATTTATACCATAGTAGGAAGAATCCAGTGTGGCACTTTTTTGACCAAAATCCTATTGATGAGGCAAAGGTTATCTGTAAGAAGTGCGGAAGGACCTTTAGCAGAGGGAAAAATCTCAGAAATTTGAATACCACTTGCATGCTTAGACATTTAATGATCATGCACTTGCAAGCGTGGAAGGACTACAAAACCTACAAATACCCCCCAGGGCCGGCGTCAGCACCTGGCGCACCTGTGCAAGTTCCGGTTCCCTGAGCAGGTGGGGGGGCCGACTCGTGGGCAACGGCACTGGCACAGGGCCCCTTATAGTACGAAAAAGTGTCTCTGATGGTGGGGGGGCCCACTCACCGTCAGACACACCGGTGTACCACGAGTCGGCCCCCCCTGCTTGCTCAGGGCCCCAGCACTTGCAGTTCTTACCTCTTCCTGCTCCACCGCTGTGATGTCTTCCGCGTTTTCTGACAGTGACATTCAGGTTAGAGAGCGCGATGACGTCACATCTGTACGCCCTCTGCCTAAACAGTCCAAGTGCAGAGAGATGTAAGATAGCGACGCTGAGGAGTCCAGAGTAGAGCAGTGAACAGCGAGGAGAGGTATTTCATTTTTTTAATGTTTGGAGCAATATATGGGGAGCATTATACACTGGAGAATTATATATGGGGCCCAGCATACACTTGAACATCATAGATAGGGCCCATCATACACTGGAGCATTCTAAATGGGGAACATCAGACATTGGAGCAGCATCTACGGGGCTCATTATACATTGGGGCAGTATAAATGGGGCCTATTATATATTGAGCATTATTTTGGCCCATAAGACACTGGAGCATCATCCATGGGCCCCATCATATACTGGAGCATTCTAAATGGGGGACATCAGACACTGGAGCAGCATTTATGGGGCCCATTATACACTGGATCATTAATAATGAGGCCTGTTATGAATGTGCTGGAGATGGTTTCTGAGCAGATGCTCCCTCTGGTGGTTGCAGACATTACTGAACCTCACAGCGAGGAATGACAATCTGGGATCACGGACTGGACTGATAAAAGGAAGGTTCCCTTCCATGATGGTCACCGGTGATCAATTGTTCTTGTCTCAATTGTGGTTCCTGGTTCATTTTGAAGATACTGGAGTCTTGCCTGCACCTACTGCTTTCAGATAAGATATTTTCTGCTTTTCTTTTTGTGCTTGCTTTTTTCATAGTTTTCTGCACTTTTGTGGAGGTCAGCCGGGTCCCCTCCTGGGGCCTGTGCTCCTCTCAATTTATCTGTAGCCACTGTTATTTGTTCATTTGCTTTTTCCTGTTTTTTCAGTGGCTGCTGCTTTGTTTCGTTACACCAGAGATCTGATTTAGGTGGTAGAGATCGTGTGATCTCAGGTTTTTTTTGGCAATCAAAAGTGCTGGTATTTTTTAGGGTTTTTGTTGGATTGCAGTCAGAATTCTTTCCTGTACTTTTCTGTCTAGACAAATTGGGCCCCAACGTTTGCTCATTCTATTTTCTGTCTGTGTCCGTGCTATCTTCTTGTCTAACTGCCATTATATGTTTGGGGGCTTCCTATTTTCTTTGGGAATCTGCTCTGGGGCAGATAACGTTCATCTTTCTGCCTTTAGGTGTAATTATCTCTCAGGCTGTGACGAGGCGTCTAGGATCAACGTAGGAACGCTCCACGGCTACCTCTAGTTTTGTGGTTAGTTCAGGTTACTGCAATCCAATAGGTTCCAGCCTCTCTGGTGTATTGCCGTTTTTGCTTTTTCTCCTCAGCTACCTAAACATAACAGAGGCCCATTGTAAGGAAAGGGAGCCCGCCATCTTGTATAGGGCCTATGCCAGCCTCCATTTTGTCAGTTCACAGAGCCACAGACTGCTAACTACACAGGGCCTGTTAGCATATCCAGTACGACCGGTTTTGATGTCCTCTATGAATCAAAAGGGCTTTAGTATGCTAATTAGTTTAGGCCCGTGTCTGAATAAGATGGTCATTAGTATGCTAAATAACTCCGACTGAAGCCAGTATTTCCTGCTCCATATGAATTGCAGGCCGGTTAATATGCGTGCTTCAAAGCAAAGGGGAGGGACCTAGCAGGTTTAAGAACTGGGAGCTATGGGCAGACTGGATCCATTTTGACACAGAAGCCAAGAAGATGGTCTAAGAAGGACCAAGGGAAAGATTTGCCTTGCCAAGGGAGCAGCAGCACATGTTTTGGGAGACTGTCCAGCAACTAAAGACTGTTACCTGGGGATCGCAGAGCTCCCTGCCTCCCCATGTCCCTACAACCATATTGATCTATAGCTAATACCTTTAAGCCTTGTACATTATTGTGGTATTTTTACTCTGACTGCAAATCCATTGTAATTACGTTGTATAGCTTTACTGTATATTTCTGTAATTATCTAGTGCGCCCTTAAGGCAATTAAACCATAAAATTAATCTTGGGCTGATGCTTTTACTCTGATCACGAATCTTAGAATACCAGTGGGTAACAAGACACCCTCCCCGGCGGTCATTTGCTCTAGGTGCAGTTCCCTTACTGACCTGAGAGACAAAGGAAGCGCCGGAGAGCTGTACCTGTGGGGTTACGTCCCATTGGTGACATGGGAGGAAAGGGGTCATCCTTCACATTTGGTAGCAGCGGTGGGATCAGAAGCTGTGATACCCGGGCTACCGTGTGGCGGTCGGCTTAGTTCCTCACACCCATTATATATGGAGCATGATTTTGGCCCATAAGACACTGGAGCATCATCCATGGGGCCCATCATATACTGGAGCATTCTAAATGGGGGACATCAAACACTGGAGCAGCATTTACGGGGCCCATTATACACTGGAGCATTATAAATGGGGCCCATTATATATGGAGCATTATTTTGGCCCATAAGACACTGGAGCATCATCCATGGGGCCCATCATATAGTGGAGCATTCTAAATGGGGCACATCAGACACTGGAGCATCATCCACGGGGCCCATCATATACTGGAGCATTCTAAATGGGGCAGATCAGACACTGGAGCAGCATTTACGGGGACCATTATACAATGGAGCTTTATAAATGGGGTCCATTATATATGGAGCATTATTTTGGCCCATAAGACACTGTAGCATCATCCATGGGGCCCATCATATACTGGAGCATCATATGGGGTTCATTGTTTATGGGGCATCATATAGGGTATGGAGCATCATATGGAGCACATATGGGGCCTATTTTGTATTAAGCATTAAATGGAGCCCATTCTGTATGGAGCAATATATGGGGCCCATCATATAGTGTATGGAGCTTTATATGCGACTCATTATACTGTATGGAGCAATATGTGGGGCTCATTCTACTCTATGGGGGCCGTCCTATACTGTATGGCACATTATATGGGGACCATACTATACTGTAGCATTATGTGAAGCTCATCATATACTGTATGGAACATTATATGGGACCAATTATTCTGTATGGAGCACTATGTGGTGGCCATAATACTGTATGGCGGAATATATTTTCAGTTTTTGAGCTATTGTAGAATTTAAAATAGATATCAGTCATGTAATGTAAGAAGTGAAGTATTTGTCATTGTACTATACCTATATTTCTGTGCAGTATCGGAGCATTATGAATTGTGGTTATGTGTAAAGGGCCCACTGACACTCTTTCGCCCGGCCACACGAAAACCTGGAGCCAGCCCTACCCCCCACAACTTTAGCCAAAAAACCCCCAGTTTTCAATGCGCAACTATATTAAAAAGTTAATTAAGGTTGACAAGCTTAAGAAATAAGAATTGATGTCGTTGGCATTGAAATGGGACCTGTAGGTGTGTTTAATGTCCTCCACTCCCTGCCGACTTTGTTCCCCCTTGACTTGCATTGGGTTTCGGTTTCAGTCGGACCTCCGATTTTTCGTGATAGTCGGGTACGATTTCGTTCGACTCGACTTTGGGGAAAGTCAGGTTTCACGACGGGAAAAAAAGGCAAAGTCGCTCATCTCTACTAATGACAAAAACACTCTCCCCCATACTCTGCAAAATTCTTCAATTTAAAAATCGGCACCAGACTCACCCTAGGGCCACAAAAACAAATCACTGCACATGATTTCATGCAATGCACAAGTGGAACCCGTAATTGTTTCTTGCAAACCCCAGTCACAAAATTAAACAATGTAACACATTAAATTTATATAGCAGTGAGTGGGAGGCATTGATTTTGAACAGAAAAAATTTATAAATCTCCTTCACACATCTGTATAAGCATGTAGTGAAAAACTGATGATGGTATCATCAGTATTTTACATCAGGTTTCCCTCGGGGTGTTTTTCAGTGTGTCATCAAACCCACTGTTCGGACCACGAAAAATGGACTTCACCAGGAAGTCCATGTCATGGTTTGGGTTCGGGGCCCCGAACACCACTGCCTCTGATAGGCGGTAAAATCATTACCACAGGTCAAACAGCCGCAGTTATCAAGCTGTCAATCACAGCATGGCCTGCAGCTGTGATCGGAGGTAAAAAAGTTTACCTCTAGTCACTATGTCCCGGGTGATGGGACTACTAATTCCATCAGCTTACCCTGCTGTCACTAATAACAGTGAGAATAGGCTTCAGCTGATGGGGGTATTATCACTTGCACCTGCACTTTAAAAAAATAATTAAAAAAATAAAATCGGCAGGGTTCCCTGTATTTTTAATAACCCGCCAGGCAAAACTGACAGTTTAAAAAAAA
>JARQOD010000002.1:397421039-397462189 GCA_033576555.1 Oophaga sylvatica
GGGCCAAGGTGAGGCTTTACCAGTACAGGCCTGGTTGGGCGGTCCGGGGTCAGGTACTAGGGAAGGTAGCGGATCCGTGGGAATACCTAATGCAGTGGTACAGTCAGTACCCGGGACCTCGGGGGCTGTAGCCGTGTCGTCGGCATCGGAGGGTGGGCTGCAAGATTTAGGGCCTCAAGTACATGATGGGAAAAACGATACACAGAGACTGGATGATGCAGCAAAAGGCAAAGTGTACGTCTGTTTTGAGGGACCGCTGGGGATGCATTTAAAGCAGGATGTGAAGGACAAGATTTGGAAAGGGGAATATATAGATATATTTTCATTGCTTCCCCTAGAACGCTTTAATTTGGATAGGATCAGGAAAGACGAATCAAAAAAAGAAGATGAGGATAAGAAGAGATATAGATTGATTCCTTGTATGATTAATAACTGGTTACAGGCATTCGCGATCCTGGCTAGCATCATCGGGAAAAGGCGCCCAAAAATTGTTCGTCCCTTTTTTGCTACATGGATACAATAGGGGAGGCTTACAGGGTGTACGGGGGGCAGGGCTGGCTCAGGTATGATGAGCAGTTCCGTCAGCGGAAATCAGAAAGGCCGGGCATCAGATGAGATCACAAAGACATTGCCTTATGGATGGGGTGACGGCACCAAGTAGACCAGGCCAGGGAACACAGTCATTTCAAGGGGGCACCGGGGTTCAGGGACAGTCAGGGCACTCAGTAGCATTGCAAAAAGGGCTGTGCTTCTCGTTTAACGATGGAGCATGCAGATTCGGGGCAAAGTGCAAATTTAAGCACGAATGCTCCTCATGTGGGGGTAATCATGGGTTGTCTAGGTGTTTCAGGAACGAAGGGCAAATAGGTTCAGATGGTACTGGAAAAAGGGGAGACTGTCATGGGTGTGTCGCCACGAAGATCGTCGCGATTACACAACCTGACTTCTCACAGCTGAGTTTTTGGTGCTTGGTGTTTTTCGCCAGTGAGGGAGTTAATTCTCCCTCTCTCTGTGCTAGACGAGGCCCAGCCTCGCCCAGCTGCAGTTAATGCTGCAGTAATGGGATTCCTTCAAATACCTGCCAGTCTGCTAGGGAAGTGTCGGTGAAAGCATTCATGCAGACCAGCAGAGCGGATCGTGGTATTGTGAAGTCTGAAGTGAAGAGTACCTGGTGTGGTTTTTCCCCTCCTCGCTTTATGATTTATCTCCTTACCCGTTGGTGTTCCCTCTGTAGTTGTAGAGTGAGTTTTGTATGCAAGGTGGTCTTTTGGTTTACCCCTTGTACTGTCTCGTTCGTCTTATACTCTGTGTAGGCATTTACCTTCCCGTCCCCTGTGGTGGTGATCAGGGTCCTTCTCAGGACTGGATTACTGAGGGTCAGGGATTCACAGGAGATAGGGTTACGCTGGCGGCCTGGACCTCTGTACCATCAACAGTACCTCCAGGTAGAGGGATTAGTCAGGGCCCCAGCTTAGGGTCAGCATAGACCCCGGACCTCCTGTATACAGTGACAGCGTGACATTTTCACCGACCCTACTAAAGATTCTCTCCAGCCACCATGGATCCAGTAGCCAGTCTAGCTCGGCAGTTGCAGAGTTTGTCCATGGAGCTGGCGGACGTTAAGTCCAAGGTTTTGTACCCCCTGGAGCAAGCCGGACCTGAACCTAAAGTAGCTCTCCCTGACAGGTTCACTGGAGGGCGGGACAAGTTTTTTGCTTTCCGGGAGGCATGTAAATTCTACTTTCGGCTGCGACCTCGGTCATCGGGGAGTGAAGATCAAAGGGTGGGAATTGTCATCTCGCTCCTACAAGGGAACCCCCAATCATGGGCGTTCTCGCTTCCCCTGGGCTCCCCGGCTCTCCAGTCAGTGGATAGGTTTTTCGCAGCTCTGGGTCTTGTATATGATGACCCGGATCGGGTCTCCCTTGCTGAGTCTAAGTTACGTAAGATACAGCAGGGAGATCGTCCGGCGGAGGAATTCTGTTAGGAGTTCCGTAGGTGAGCCATGGACACCCAGTGGAATGACCCGGCTCTTAGGAGTCAGTTTTGTCAAGGTTTATCTGACAAATTAAAGGATGTGCTGGCACAGTATGACCCTCCCACGTCACTGGAAGCCGCTATGGCCCTTGCTATTCGCATCGACAGACAGGGTTCGGGAGAGGTTCGGGGTAACTCCGCCCCCTGTGATGACTCCACCTTCTACTAGGTCCCCTTATATGGAGGTTCCCCTGGTCAGTCCAGAGGAGCCTATGCAGTTAGGAGGGACATCATTCCGAGGGAGGAGATCGGCAGTGCGCTGCAAGACAGGAAGGTGTTTCTTCTGCGGGAGAAAGGGACATTTTATTGGGGGGTGTCCATCCCGTCCTTTGCAGAGTGAGAAGTCGCCGGAAAACTATTGATCCCAGGTTGTGTGGTGGACGACAATCTGGGAGTAAGTATTTCGTCCCCAGGTCCGTCTCAATTTCTCGTACCGGCGGAGGTGGTAGTGGGTACGAGAACTGAGAGGATATCTGTTCTTCTTGATAGTGGGGCCGGGCTAATCTGGTGGACGCTCGGTTTGCCCGGGTTCAAGGTATGCGACTGAGTGTATTGGCTAAACCCATCCCCATATTCTCGATTGACGCCAGGCCTCTCGGTCAAGGTAGTTTTTTGCAAGCCGTGCATAACATAGATCTTCGAGTGGGGGCGATACATAAAGAACTGTTGTCGTGTTATGTGTTGGAGGGTCTTCCCACTCCTATAGTGTTGGGCCTTCCTTGGTTAACTAAGCATAACCCGGTTATTAATTGGCAATCCAGAGAGATAAGCCAGTGGAGTGAATTCTGTAATAAAAACTGCATGAACACGGTCATCGGTGCGGTCGCTCCTAGGGCCTTACCTCCATTTCTGGTGGACTTTGAGGATGTATTTTCAGAGAAAGGGTGTCAAGAACTACCTCCTCATCGCGCGTATGACTGTTCTGTAAAATTGCTCCCTGAGGCCAAGTTACCGAAATCTAGGTCGTATAACCTTTCTGGTCCTGAGAGGCAAGCCATGAAGGATTATATTTCAGAGAGTCTGGCTAAGGGGCATATTAGACCTTCATTTCACCGGTGGCGCGGGGCTCTTCTTTGTGAAGAAGAAAGATGGAGGCCTACGCCCTTGCCTGGATTTCTGTGAGCTTAATCGGATTACGGTCCGAGATCCGTATCCGCTCCCACTTATTCCCGATCTCTTCAATCAGATCGTGGGCACCAAATGGTTTTCTAAGTTGGATCTCAGGGGGGCGTATAATCTGATTAGGATGAAGGAGGGGGATGAGTGGAAGACGGCGTTTAACACTCCGGAGGGGCATTATGAGAACCTTGTCATGCCATTTGGTCTGACTAATGCCCCGGCGGTGTTTCAACATTTTGTTAATGACATCTTTCGCCGCCTGGTGGGACAGTTTGTTGTCATATATCTGGATGACATCTTAATTTACTCGCTGGATCTTGTGTCTCATCAGGAGCATGTTAGGCAAGTGTTGCAGATCTTGCGGGATAATAAACTTTACGCTAAATGGGAAAAGTGTGTGTTCGCCGTACAGGAACTTCAGTTTTTAGGATTCCTGGTGTCAGCGTCCGGTTTTCATATGGACCCTGGGAAAGTGCGGGCAGTTCTTGAGTGGGATCTGCCAGAGGATCTTGAGGCATTACAACGTTTCCTGGGGTTTGCTAACTACTACCGGAAATGTATTCGTAATTTCTCGTCCATAGTTAAACCTCCACAGACATGACTAAAAAAGGAATGGATTTTTCAAGGTGGTCTGACAAGGTTTGTCAAGCGTTTTCCTCCTTGAAAAAATGTTTTGCTTCGGCACCCATACTCATTCAACCAGATGCGTCACAGCCATTCATTGTGGAGGTAGACGCTTCTGATGTAGGGGTGGGAGCGGTATTATCTCAAGGTCCGTCCCCTGGTAAGTGGCATCTGTGCGCCTTCTTCTCTAAAAAATTGTCGTCCGCTGAGAGAAATTACGATGTCGGCAATAGGGAACTCTTGGCCATTAAGTTAGCTTTTGAGGAGTGGCGTCATTTTTTGAGGGGGCAGTACACCCAGTCACCGTCATCACCGATCACAAGAACCTGCTATATTTAGAGTCCGCAAGACATCTGAATCCCAGACAAGCTAGGTGGTCGTTGTTTTTTACCAGGTTTAATTTTGTCGTCAAATATCGTCCTGGGTCAAAAAATGTAAAGGCGGATGCCTTATCTCGCAGTTTCCCTGGGGCCGGGAAGATGGATGACCCGGTTCCTATCCTTCAGGAGGGGGTGGTGGTGTCGGTAGTATGCTCTGAGCTTGAGGAGGAGGTATTGGAGGCTCAGGGGGATGCCCCTGTTGGACCTCCAGGGAGACTGTTTGTTCCAGATCAGTTGCGACAAAAGGTGATCGAGGCACACCATAATTCAGCTTTGGCAGGACACCCAGGGAGTAAAGCAACTGTGGATCTCCTCTCGCGCCGGTTTTGGTGGCCTAACTTACATAGGGAGGTGGTAACTTTTCTTGCATCATGTGGGGTTTGTGCGCGCTCTAAGACCCCACATACCCGTCTGTCTTGGGGCCCTCTTACTTTTGAAGATCCCGGAGCGTCCGTGGACTCATCTGTCTATGGACTTTATTACGGACCTCCCGCCGTCTTCGGGTAAAACAGTCATACTCGTTGTAGTGGACAGGTTCAGCAAGATGGCACATTTTATCGCTCTTCCTGCTCTTCCTAATGCTAAAACTCTTGCGCAGGTGTTCATTGGGGAGATTGTGAGACTTCACGGGGTACCCTCCGATGTGGTGTCGGATCGGGGGTCTCAGTTTGTGTCCAAATTCTGGAAGGCATTTTGTACACGGCGGGGATGCAGTTGTCATTTTCATCGGCTTTTCATCCGCAGACCAATGGTCAGACAGAGCATCTGAACCAGAGCTTGGAGACATATCTCCGGTGTTTTGTGTCAGAGAACCAGGAGGACTGGGCTTCTTTCTTGCCTCTGGCGGAATTCGCTCTTAACAATAGGCGGAGCGAGTCCACTGGTAAGTCCCCGTTTTTTGGAGCATATGGTTTTCACCCCAGTTTTGTACTTTCAATAGGGGGGGCTCTTCTGGGGTTCCTGAGGAGGAACATTTTCGTCGTCACTTGCTTCAGTGTGGAGAGGAGTGCTAATAATCTGAGTACTATGGGGAACCGATACAAACGTATGGCTGATAGGAGGAGAGTGTCTGGTCCGGACCTAAGTGTGAACGATCGGGTATGGTTGTCTACCAAGAATATAAAACTTAAGGTTCCCTCCTGGAAACTGGGTCCCATGTTCATCGGGCCATACAGGATCAGTTCTATAATTAATCCGGTGGCATTCCGTCTTGACCTCCCCCTACGTTTAAAATTCACAACGTGTTCCAAAGATCGTTGCTTAAGAGGTATGTGGCGCCAGTGATACCATCACCTTTACCTCCTCCTCCTGTGGTGGTCAATGGTAACTTGGAGTTTCAGGTGTCGAAAATCATCGATTCATGTCTGAATCGCCGGTCCCTTCAGTACCTGGTTCATTGGAAGGGGTATGGTCCTGAGGAGAGGTACGTGGGTTCCTGCTCGGATATTAACGCAGACCGATTAATTCGGGCCTTCCACAAAACTCACCCAGATAAACCTGGCCCTGAGGGTCCGGAGGCCCCTCGTAGAAGGGGGGATACTGTCACGGGTGTGTCGCCACGAAGATCGTCGCGATTACACAACCTGACTTCTCACAGCTGAGTTTTTGGTGCTTAGTGTTTTTCGGCAGTGAGGGAGTTAATTTCCCTCTGTCTGTGCTAGACGAGGCCCAGCCTCGCCCAGCTACAGTTAATGCTGCAGTAATGGGATTCCTTCAAATACCTGCCAGTCTGCTAGGGAAGTGTCGGTGAAAGCATTCATGCAGACCAGCAGAGCGGATCGTGGTATTGTGAAGTCTGAAGTGAAGAGTACCTGGTGTGGTTTTTTCCCTCTTCGCTTTATGATTTATCTCCTTACCCGTTGATGTTCCCTCTGTAGTTGTAGAGTGAGTTTTGTATGCAAGGTGGTCTTTTGGTTTACCCCTTGTACTGTCTCGTTCGTCTTATACTGTGTGTAGGCATTTACCTTCCCGTCCCCTGTGGTGGTGATCAGGGTCCTTCTCAGGACTAGATTACTGAGGGTCAGGGATTCACAGGAGATAGGGTTACGCTGGCGGCCTGGACCTCTGTACCATCAACAGTACCTCCAGGTAGAGGGATTAGTCAGGGTCCCAGCTTAGGGTCAGCATAGACCCCGGACCTCCTGTATACAGTGACAGCGTGACAGAGACACCAATACGCCTGGGAAAGATGGAACGGTTTCTAAGTAGGTATCCGGATAGAGATGCAGCTCGTCTATTGAGGGAGGGTTTCAAGGATGGGTTCAGAATTCCGTTTGTGGATGTATCATTTAAGTTATCAACAAAAAATTTAAAATCGGCTAGGGAATTCCCAGAGGTTGTTTCGAAGAAATTGAACAAGGAAGTATCCTTGGGAAGGATGGCCAGGCCATTTTCAGCCCCTCCAATCAGTAATTTGAGGGTCTCTCCTTTGGGGGTGGTACCCAAGAAGGATCCTAACAAATTTAGACTGATACACCATCTTTCATTCCCAAAGGGCACATCTGTTAACGATGGTATCGATACAGAAATGTGTTCGGTTTTGTATACGTCCTTTGATTTGGCGATGGTACTTGTTCGGAATTGCGGAAAAGGGGCACTGATGGCAAAAACCGATATTGAGGCGGCTTTTTGTTTACTACCGGTTCACCCCGACAGCATGCACTTGTTGGGTTGTTTTTGGGACGAGGGGTTTTTTCATTGATCGGTGTTTACCTATGGGGTGTTCTGTTTCTTGTGCGTATTTTGAATCATTCAGCACGTTTTTGGAATGGGTGGTTAAAGAAATTTCAGGTTTGACTTCATGTGCCCATTATTTAGATGATTTTCTGTTTGTCGGGAAATCACATTCAAATGTTTGTGCGAAGTTGCTGCGTACGATGGAACAAATGGCATGTAAGTTCGGGGTTCCCCTGGTGGCGGAGAAAACAATAGGCCCAGTTACTTCGTTGAGCTTCTTAGGTATTGAAATTGATTCTGTGGAGATGGAATGCAGGTTACCTGTGGAGAAGTTGTTGGATTTGAGAGCAGTGGTGAGTCGGGCTTGCAAAACTCAAAGAAGCTAACGCTGAAGGAAGTGCAATTGTTACTGGGCAAGTTGAATTTTGCTTGTCAGATCATGCCAATGGGAAGAGCATTTTGTCGTCGGCTATCTTTGGCAACAGTAGGCATCAGGTCACCCACACACTTTGTCAGGCTTAAAAAGGATTTGAAGGATGATTTGAAAGTTTGGTCGATTTTCTTGGAGTCGTATAATGGACGGTCTCTCTGGATTGCGCCGGTGGTGGCAGCCGAGGATTTTGGTATATTAGTGGACTCATTGGGCGAGGAAGGGTTTGGTCTGTTTTTTCGCGGCGAGTGGCTGGTAGAGCAATGGCCTCAGGTTTGGAAAGATGACAATTTGGTGGTGAATCCGGTGTTGCGTGAGGTTTTCCACATAGTGGCGGCGCTTTCTTTGTGGTCAGGGAATGTCCGGGATAGAAAGATCTGTTTTGGTTGCATGTCGGAAGGGTCAGTAAAAGCTATCAATTCATTGTCATCAGCGGACCAGAGGGTTCTGAGAATGTTACAACACCTAGTGTGGATGGGCCTGTCCCTGAATGTGTGGATTACCGCATCATTAAAGCAATGTGAAATGGTTTCTAACATGGAAGCTCTTTTATGTTTACAACAGGATCGGGCGCGATGACTGAATCCTCAAGTGGAGTCTGTACGGATGGTCTTTCCAGAGGCACTGTGGAATCTTCCATTAGGGCGGTGAGAGATCCGTTAACCAGATCTTTGGCACCTGGCACATGGGCCCATTATGTGAGGGCTTGGAACATGTGGGATGAATGGTCAAAAATGCTGGGAGGGGAATGTGGGGATGAGAGCAAACTGTTGTTGTTTTTAGGGCACCATTGGGAGGAAGGGTGGTCGGTACCAAAATTTAGCAAAATTGTCTCGGGTTTATCTTTTGGGTTTAAGTTTAGGGGGTTGCAGGACCTAACAAGTCATTTTTTGTTCTCCAAGCAGTGGAGAGGTTGGAAAAAAGGCTGGAGGGTGTTAGATAAGAGGAGGCCGGTATCATATGAGATACTGTTGGTTTTAGGGAGGGAGTTGAAGGAAGTATGTTCTTCCCCTTGGGAAAAAGCTCTTTTTAGCTTGGCGTTTTCACTAGCATTTTTTGGGGCTTTTCGTTTGGGAGAATTAGTTAGTCCTTCCAGGTTCTCAAAAGGCGGACTGTTAAATGAGGATGTGAATCTGTACGAGGATAGGGTGGAAATTTTTATTCGGTCGTCTAAAACTGACAAGAAAGGGAAAGGCTGTTCGGTAGTATTGTTTGAAGTAAGGGGTTCACCTGTTTGCCCAGTAAGTAATATGAGGAGTTTTGTAAAGAATGGTGGTCTCAGGTCTAATCCGTTGCTGATTCATGAAGACGGGTCATTTTTATCCCGTTTCCAATTCGTGACAATTTTCAAGCGGTGCATAGAAAAGGGAGGCATTTCACCAAAATGTTACAGTGGTCATTCATTCCGCATCGGGGCTGCGACGGAAGCAGCCAAACGAGGATTGGGGGAGGAAGTTGTAAAACGGATTGGGCGTTAGGAATCAGAAAGATTCCGTTCTTACATGCGACCGGCCTTGGTATGATTGGCACTGGCCTGCAGCATAATTTATGTTATTTGATCCTGTTGTGTTTCAGGCTGTGTTTATTGAACGGAATAACAACTTGAAACGTGTGGTATCTTTCTTTTACTTTCTTTTCAGAGCCAAGGCAACTTATGTCATGGATAATGGGGCACTCTTTTGTCTTCTGGGCGGCACTTAGGGCAGCGGTTCGTCCGGACGGGTGGCAGTTGGGTATACCAAGGACCCAGACGGTTTTGCGGTGGATTGGAAAAAGGAATATGACTTGGAATCGTCTGTTACCAGAGTTCCACAAGTTTGTTCGTTTGGATCGCGCGCCGGAGGTTTTAGTCATACACCTAGGCGGCAACGATTTAGGAAAACGGCCATGTAGGGAACTGATCAGAGATGTCAAATTCGACATGTTGCGTTTATGGTCCACGTTCCCCGGGCTGTTAGTGGTCTGGTCAGATGTTATCCCAAGGAAGGTGTGGTACGAGGCAAGATCAGTCCAGGGGATAAATAGGGCCCGAGTCAAATTGAATAGGGCAGTATCTAGCTTATGGTGAGGAACGGGGCGGTTGTGGTACAGCATTGGGATTTGGAGTCGGGGGAGGGAAAATTTTGGAGGACGGAAGGGATCTATTTGAACGCGGTGGGCCTGGATATGTGGTGCTTAGCCATACAGGAGGGCATTGAGAGAGCTTTGAAGGTGTGGAGGGATATAAATGACTGAGGGGGTCAAGTCATTTATGCTGGTGGCGTGGGGGGGACAGGTCCTCGAAATTGGTGTTATCAAGAAGTGGCGGATAAAAGGGGGGGATCTAAATAGGTCCTGGACTCCCCCTTAGGTGGATTAAGTGGACGGGAACGTGATGGTCACAAGGAGTGGGAGGCTAGAATCGGTGGGCTGTGGCGGATACTGGCCAATCGAGTCTCGATCTCATGTCTTCGAGCTGGTGTGTGTAACGGCTGGAGACAAGACTCTGCATTGGATCAGATTTGGTTGTGTGATAATATTGTTATAAACTTTGGGGCTTCGAGGACCATCCCCTCCTTGGGAAAATGTTTAATGTTTGAAATTGTTATGTCAATTATTAATAAAAGGCTGCTGTGGCCAATTTATCCAAAAGCTGAGAGTTTAGTTTTTATTTCATGTCAAGGTTTGATAGTGGGGGTAGATTGGTGGGGACGGCTTTAAGGATGTAAAAAAATAAAGAAGCTCGTAGGTATCACGAATACTTACTGGTCAAGTACGGCTGGACTGAGCCGGAGGCATTAGAAGGGAGGCCAACATGACCAAGTTGAGAGGACCAAGTGAGCTGGGGACGGTCATCGGTTAGGGGGAGAAAGGGTTAAGGAAAGGAAAAAAGGAGAGGAGGGGTAGTTGGGTCACATAGAAAAAGGTGGGGGCAATAGGTGGAGTGAGAGGGGGCTATAAAATAGCTGGGTGACACGTGGGAGCAACCATTTTAGGTACCCCTTTACACGCACGACAAGCACCCACCCACCCTATTTGTTGTTATTGTTATTCTCTTAACAAGTATAGGCAGCAAGGTAGTGGTAGGTTATAATTATATTTCGGCATTATGAACTTTGTCGCGGCAGCTCGGCGTGGGGTGGCACAGGTCCTCGAAGTTGGTGTTATCAAGAAGTGGTGGATAAAAGGGGGATCTAAATAGGTCCTGGACTCCCCCTTAGGTGGATTAAGTGGACGGGAACTTAATGGTCACAAGGAGTGGGAGGCTAGAATCGGTGGGCTGTGGCGGATACTGGCCAATCGAGTCTCGATCTCATGTCTTCGAGCTGGTGTGTGTAACGGCTGGAGACAAGACTCTGCATTGGATCAGATTTGGTTGTGTGATAATATTGTTATAAACTTTGGGGCTTCGAGGACCATCCACTCCTTGGGAAAATGTTTAATGTTTGAAATTGTTATGTCAATTATTAATAAAAGGCTGCTGTGGCCAATTTATCCAAAAGCTGAGAGTTTAGTTTTTATTTCACGTCAAGGTTTGATAATGGGGGTAGATTGGTGGGGATAGCTTTAAGGGTGTAAAAAAATAAAGAAGCTCGTAGGTATCACGAATACTTACTGGTCATGTCCACTTTCTGCATATTCTATTCTCATTTGTTTTTGTGAAACAGTATCAGCCCTTAAGGTTTATAGGGGTTTGTTAAAAACAGATGAAGATTGGAAGATCTTGGTTTTACATCTATTTTTCATCTGCTTTTTTAACAGATCCATTGCTTAAGTTTTTAAAAATTAAAGAAAAAAAAACAGATTTACTTAGATGCAAAATGAATGCAACAAATTGGAAATCAGTCCAATTTTTGCAGACAAAACGAAAATAAAAAAATGTTTGAATGTGCTGCAACAAGTCCAAATCTACTAATGAATAGTGTTGAGCGATACGATAATGCAAATATCGGCTATCGGCCGATATTAGCTCTATCGGCCTTTCGATAATTCGTTTCGATATTTTCGTCTTATCGAATACCGGAATGGATTTGTCACTGTCACTGTGAGTGTCCGTCGGTCGGGTCTGTCAGGAGTCAGCGGCACTTACCTGGCAGAAGATCTCCAGCGGTCACGTCCTGGACTGCTTGATGGCCGCCATTATCTTCTCCCTGGCGGTCACATGCAGTTTTTCGCGATAACTGCAGTGACTGCAGGGTAATCCCGGCCGTAAAGCAGTCAGTCCGATGACGTCACCGCCGGGGAAGCAAGTAATCAGCTGTGCTGCGCCGGGATGACAGGCTCTGCCTGTCATTCTGATGTAGCAGAGCTGGATCGTCGTGGGACACTCGTTACTATGGACTGCGTCGGTCAGGTGGTATACTTTTTTTTTTTTTTTTTCATTTTTTTTACAGGAGATCGATGGCGTCGCAGCAGGATGAGACAGTAATAAAAGAAATGAAAACTGTGTTTTTTTATTTTTTATTAAATTAAAAAAAAATTTTTGGAACATTCACCCATCCGGGGTACATAAACAATTTAACTATTTATTTACATACAGGGACCCTGTCCAGGTTATTTAGACTTCTTTGGCAGGGGTGTTACAGGTACCACCTGGTACTCTTCTGGTGCTTGCCAAACATCCGAGACACCAAGGACCACCAGGACCTGATGACGTCGTGTGGCCTGTACAGTCAAGTCGTGACCCGCTATCTGGGTCTGTGTGGCCACCTCTTTCATCTCTCTCTGGGTCTGGAGCCCTATGTCACGGACTGTACGAACCCCAGGGGGCCTAACAGGCGCTGGGTACGGGCCAGCTATACTTATCATGTCCATAGCTGGGGCTGCTGAGGAGACCACTGAGGGAGGCTGGGGAGATTTACGGCGTGGGGTGGGCACTTTTGCAGAGGCCTGGATGTGGGAGGCTGAAGGCTTCGAGGGTCTCACAGGTTCCTGACACACTGGGGAGTAGGGGTCGCACCTGGTAACATTTAGGGCGTACCACCCATTGTAACCCCAGTGTCGGGTGTAAGTCACCAAGTCTCCTGGCAACAGGTCCCTCCCCGGGTGTCCTTCTGGGAGGTGAGCCTCCACGTCCCGCCGGTTCACAAAGACTTCTAAATAAAGTCCAGGCTCCTTGATGAAGCCCCACCCACCTTTCAATTTAAAGCTCCGTACTGCACCCTTACGCCGCAGGCTCACTCAGGGTTCCTTTATCCTTTCTCATCCGGTCCTTATCTGCCCGGTCCTTCTCCAGGTGACGTTGGCGAAGTTTCTGGGATTCGCGCTGCTCCCTTTGTCGCTCTGCTTCCTTCTCCCAACGTCTCCACTCTTCCTCCTGACGCCGGTTATAATTCTCCTCCACCAGTTGCTCCATGTCTCCACCACTCCACTGCAGCTTACAGTGTCCGGTTTGCGGCAGCTCTCCTGTCGCCCCCCAGTCCTGGCGGCGCTCCCCTGCGGAGGAAGCAGACGGCTCTAAATCAGATGACAGTCGGGGCTCCGGTACAGGCAGGTAGTGCTCTGGTGCCTGCGCGGCCTCCTCCATGAGGACGGGTGTCTCTTCTTCTGTCTCAGCGACCGGGGCAAACAGCGGGATCTGGGGTGCTGCTGACGGTGCTGCGGTTTTTGCAGGAACGGGTGCCTCCACTGCGACAACGTCAACCGGATCACATTGCAAGGGCTCCTCTACTATAACGGGTGCCTCACCTTCCGGTACAGACACTTCAGGTAAGAGGGATTGGCGCCGCTCCAAGTTTATTTTTAGGGCACGCCAGCTGGCTTCCATCCTGGCGACCTCCTCCCGGTGCCGGGCCAGGCCTCTTAGGGTATCCGCCGCTTCTTGCAGCGTAGGAGGGTTTACAGGCCGGGTGCCCAACGGTGATTCCGTGGCGATCGGGTCGCTTCCGTGGGGGGAGAGCTCTGACTGCTCCATCCCTTCCCACTTCTGCTCGTCGTGTCCATTAGCCATCTCTGCCAAGTCACATGTGTCATATCTGGAGAGGGCCCCTCTTTTGTAGGGAGGCGGGACCTCCTCACACTGAGGAGGATGAGGAGGCGGAACTCCAGAGCTGTGGGGCACGATGTTACATTGCAGTACCATTTACAGTGGGCGGCCATCGTTTTCACGCCACTGAGTGAGTGACACCCACGAAGAGCACGCCCTTCTTCTTCACCAGTGCCTCGTCGTGACGCAGATATGGCGGAAAAATGGCAAATACATTCTCTGATGATTTTAGCAATTTCAAGCACAAAACCAGTGCAATTCAGGCACACAGGACTCGCTTATAGCGAGCTACAGAATCCTGTTCGTGACGCCCAAGTTGAGTCGCACAGAGCCAGAGGTTTTCGGGGTACTCGGCACCGAGCCCGTCGACTTCTATGGGGTATGTCACGTCTTTACCCGGCAATTGAATTAGAGTCGATTTTACTATGTAGAAGTGTATAAACTATAAATATATGTATATATATACAGTTGCACAATGTATGTAATTCATACCTGCAGATTATGTTCTGATAAGTGTAATATTTGTAGTTTAAACTGCAAAGAAAGGGTTTTTTTCAGATGCGATAATTTGTCACCAAAGACTTAAAGGCTCAGTTGAATTTTAAAAATTCGAACATAAAGTGTGGCGATACAATTTTATACACTTTTTTAATATTCGAGAATACCAACCTACTTAGTTTGATTGCTATGTTTTTATAAGCCTATCCGCCATGTTAGTAGTTATTTATTGACCCTTCATAATCTTTAATATTGTTCTTTTTATCATGTGGATAACCTCCTTCAAATTTTCAATTGAAGTTCCCGAAACACTAGGACTCAAATTACTTTACCTCAATTAAACCAGCACCATAGGGAGTTCTTGAGTGTGGTGCTTGGATCGTGGTATGTTTGGAAGATGAAATTAAATTTAAATCCTATATGAGAACGAAGAACATTGAAAATTCAGGTGGCGTTGTTATTATATGGACAAACCTTTTTAGCTAAAACAGCAGGATTATGCTTATGTAATTTATTCTTGGGGTCGTAAGCAGTTGAAGATCCAAACTTATTAGTCTAGCACACAAAAATACTCGATTTGTTCATCCTAGAACTTGAAGGTGTGTCTTGAGTCCAAGTGATGAAGCAATATGTAGACAGCTTTGCTGGCTTGAATAAAGACTAATAGGGCCGTCTACAGAGGTGATGAGTCTACAAAGGTATGATTGAAACCTTTGTCCCCACTGCCATGAGATCTTCCCGGAGCTCCTTCCTTGTTGTCTTTGGGTTAGCCTTGACTCTTCGGACAAGCCTGGCCTCGGCACGGGAGGAAACTTTCAAGGGCTGTCCAGGCCGTGGAAGGCTAACAGTAGTTCCATAAGCCTTCCACTTACGGATGATGCTCCCAACAGTGGAGACAGGTAGGCCCAACTCCTTGGAAAGGGTTTTGTACCCCTTGCCAGCCTTGTGACCCTCCACGATCTTGTCTCTGATGGCCTTGGAATGCTCCTTTGTCTTTCCCATGTTGACCATGTATGAGTGCTGTTCACAAGTTTGGGGAGGGTCTTAAATAGTCAGAAAAGGCTGGCAAAAGAGATCATTAATCCACACATGCAAAGCTCATTATTCTTGGTGCCTGAACTACTTCTTAATACTTTAGGGGGACCAAACAGAATTCTTGTGGTTTGAGGGTTGAATAATAAATGACACTCTGAATTAACTTTTAACGTTTTAAAAAAAAAAAAAAAAAATTATAAAAATTTTTTTTGCTGCAGTGCATTTCCCACTTCCAGGCTGATCTACAGTACAAATGTCACAATGCCAAGTTAATTCCGCATGTGTCAACCAGCTAAATCTGCAGGGGTTGAATACTACTTGTAGGCACTGTATGTCACAATGACATGTATATATATATGTATTCTATGTGTGTATATTTTGTGTTTACAACGAAAGAAAGGGTTTTTTTTGTTGCGATATTTTGTTCCCATAGACTTACATGGGACTTCCGGTATCGAAATCGGATATCGACGATATTTAGTGCTATCGGCGATACAATTTCGATACGATATTTTTAGATATCGAGCAATATCGCTCAACACTACTAATGAAGTGTTATTGCTATTGTTTTGATTATGCTTCTCCATGTTAGTATGTCAATTTATTTACCCTTCATACTTTAATTTTTCTCTTTTATATGTTGAAGAAACCACATCAGAATATAAAAGTTTCCATAAACATGGCTCAAATTACATACCAAATGCAGAATAAAACCAAAAGCACCAATCAAGGGAGCTCAACATTTGAAGTTGTAAGGTTGCAAGAGATGTGGTAGTGTTTTTGGGGTAAATTAAATTTTATAAGTACTCATAATGAGAAAAAAAAGAACATTATAATACATGGTGTGGTTGTTATAATTAAAAACCATTTTTAAGCTAGAAACAGCAGGATTATGCTTATTAAACTTTATTATGTGTGTACAGCAAAGCTTTGAAGATCCAAACTTTAATATCACAAGCAACAAAAAATACCTGATTTGTACATCCTAGGAATTATTAAGGTGTGGCTTGGAGGAAGCGATGAAGCATATTATGTTTGCCAATTTGCTGGGTCTAGGCATAAAAGATAATAGGGCCATTTCAGAGGTGAATTGAATGTCTACAAAGTAGATTGTACCAAGACCTTTGATCTTCCCAAAGGAATCCAATCGTAGGCCAGCTCCATAAAATGATTTCCACAATACCCCTGTCAGTCTTGCATCTCCAGCACCATCAGACTTAGATAAGAGAACTAAATGTAACAAAATCAGTGTTTGGAACCACCTAAGAACTTATAAGAAACTTTCTGGATATTAAAGAAGATGAGTAGGTTTTGAGTTAGTAACAAGTTTTATTTGAGTCTGATGTGATGACAGTCTTTAATTCTCTTGCACATAAGATTTAACATAAGGCAGGAAATAATGTGTATGATTCTTGAGTAGATTGCTATAAATCACAAAGACTTGCCAAGGAACTGAGGTTTGCATACATAAGTCCACAAAAGTAAGGGATTCAGATCACATGTTGATAAGATGAGTGGATTAAGCAAAATTCAGGCCCACAAGCAATGAAAGCTAGCGATCATAATGACTGGTTCTGGAAAAGTAGTTCCACATTCATCAGTACTTTATCTGATGCTTTAAAAGGTACCTAGAAGTCTGGTTGACCTGCTCGACAATCACCCAGATTTAGGCGTTTTCCCGATGACCTGCTTGCTAGAGGGCATATTGTGCAGTGCTTGAGAAGATGCCCAGCGCGACCACAGTAGAAGTAGAGTACAAGATCATGCTGACATCTCCTCTCAACTATTCGAGAGCTGGAAGCTCCAAATTCCATTGGTTCTGCCTCTGATAGGTAGACAGATTCAGGGAAAATCACTGAAATCTCCTGTCATTGCTGTGATCCAACTGAATGACTAGAGTCATGGCCTCCCGCAAGGTAAAGGGTGGAGAATGCAGAGCCAGAGCATCCTTAAAGGGAATCTGTCACCCCATTTTTGCCCTATGAGATAGGGCCACCGCCATCAGGGGCTTATCTAGAGCATTCTGTAATGCTGTAGATAAGCCCCGATGTCACCTGAAAGTGAAGAAAAACGAGTTACATTATACTTACCCAGGGGCGTTCCGCAGTCCGGTCGGGTCCGATGGACTTTGCGGTCCGGTCTGGGACCTCCCATCTTGTAGCAAAGCCAGTCTCTTCTTTCCGTCCATCCTGGTTCCTGCGCAGGCGCACTGCTCTGCCCTGGTGAGGGCAGAGCAGAGTACTGCAGTGCGCAGGCGCCGAGAAAGGTCAGAGAGGTCCAGCGCCTGCGCACTGTAGTACTCTGCTCTGCACTCACCAGGGCAGAGCAGTGCGCCTGCGCAGGACCCGCTACGGGACGGAAAGAAGTGGCAGGCTTCGCTAGTAGATGGGAGGCCCCGGACCGCGATGCCCATCGGACCCGACCGGACGGCGGAACGTCCCTGGGTGAGTATAATATAACTCGTTATTCTTCACTTTCTGGTGACATTGGGGGTTTATCTACAGCATTACAGAATGCTGTAGATAAGCCCCTGATGGCGGTGGCCCTATCTCATAGGGCAAAAATGGGGTGACAGATTCCCTTTAAGTGTATCCGAAAGGCTTCTTCTAAACTAATACCAGTGAGCTACATCATTCCACAGAACTTTATTGGACCATTGTCGGAACTTGGTACTTGGTATATCAGCAGTGTGGTCCCCTGTGTCAGATTCATGATCTTTGCCTCTGCAACCCGGATTCTGTCAGGTTTGTCATGGATTAACCCTAAAACATAAAAAAAATCAACAGATCATTGTTCTGGAGCTTGCCGGGGACAAAGAAAATGCCAAAGTCTGAGGACCCCTCACAGTAAGGACATGATTATTTCCACAAGTTGGGACTCATTCCCTGATGACTGGGGTGGCAGGTTAAAATAAAGCCTACAGCCCTCCCTGAACACCTAAAACTGTTTTTTCTCCCCTGAAAAATTATCAGGGAGGGCAACTACTTATTCTGGAGCAACTAACTGCACATCAGAAGATACAGGCGTCAAAGCTACTGCCGGCAGTAGAGGGCACTGCCAGAAAACTGACCCTGTAATTGAAACTGCAACATTTCAAGTCTCTGGTCCTCCCTGGCCAGATCTTGAACCACCTGGGTCAAAATTATCACATGATCACACAGTGTATGACTAGGACCCAAATTTTTATAAATAAAAAGTCATGCCAATTATAATGTGATGCTAGTCACTATTCATGGATAAACTGTGAGGCTGGGTAGTCAAGAGGTCTGATATCAAAAGTCAAGAAAATACATCTGTAACAACCCTGCTGGCATCGCTGCATGACCTCCCATTCCCCACATACCAACTTGCTCACTGCTCCAGGTTTTGCTGTGATTTCTGACTGCTGCCAGCTCCAAGCTTTGTGCCTCTTGTCTTCTATCTGCTCTCTGTATGTTTCCTGGCTGTGTGCATAGGGGGGGCGGCACCAGAACTCTCTGGTTCTTATGGAGTCAGGGTGCATCTGTTTAATATGTCGCTGACGAATTACCATTAGCCCTCTAGTATTTAGGGCAGCTCCACCGTGTGGAACTTGCCTGTGCAATGTGTTAACTCAGTTAGTATCTTGATACTGAGATGCCAGGTCTTGCTCTGTGTTCGTCCATCTTGGAGGCTTCACTCCTAGCTTTGCCTTGTACCTGTTTGTCCGCCCTCTAGGAGGCAGAATATCCTAGTCTCTTTGCTCTCGCTCCTGACCTTGTCTTGTACTTGTCCCTGCTGCCCTCCAGGAGGCAGAATATCCTGGTCCTTGTGTCTTTGTCCCTGTACCTTGTCTCATGTCATTTCCTTGTCTGTCCTACCTCTGTCTCTTAGTCTCCTTGTCGATGGTTTCCTTCCCTGCTGTGTCTTGCCTAGTGTTCTCTCTGAATCTCTTTCTGCCTCTTGTCTGCACTCCTACGATTCTGCTCCATTCCACTCTGCTTTGCTCCTGCTGCTGCAGTAATCTCTTGCTGCAGCTTCTCTCCGCATATCTTGCAGTTCTGCTCTGCTTCACTCCTGCAGCTGTAGAACCTCTTCCTGAAGCTCCTCTCCGCATACCTTGTGGTTCCACTTTGCTTTGGTCCTGCCACTGCAGAACCTCTTGCTGCTCTACAGCCCTTCTCGGCAGCCTTGCGGTTCTCCTCCTGTGTGAACAGGTCTCTACCTGTTCTTCCACACACCATTTCTTCCAGTCAGTTCCAGTATCTATATTTCCTGTGTAAACAGGTCTCTACTAGAGTTGAGCGATACTTTCCGATATCCAAAAGTATCGGATCGGAATGGTATCGCCGATACACACAAAATATCGGCGATACCCGATACCGATACCGGAAATCCAATGTAAGTCTGTGGGAACAAAATATCGGAATTAAAAAAACCCATTCTTGCCTTGTTGGATAATTGTACATGAAGGAAAACAACAAAGAGTAATGTAGAATGTATTGGGGGAGGTTGAGGAGACATTAAAGGCATAGATGTTTAACCCAATCCAATGGAATAGCATTAATATATATTTTTTTGAAATACGTTCGGATTGACGGAGAAATTGACAATGTTGTTAACCTTTTTTCTATTTTGGCAAATATGTATGTTTCAAAACTTCCATGCTCTTCACCTTTTTAACTTTTGCCACAATTTCTCCTTCATAATCTTCAGCAGCATCATCTTTGTCATCAAATTATTCTTCATCTTCACCTTCTTTATCTTCTTCTTAAACTTCTTGCTATTCATCTTTTTGTTAACATTACTCAGATTGTTCTTATTAAACTATTATTCTTCTTCATATTAACCCATAAAGTGTAAAGTATAACCTCTTTCTATGAATTTAATTTCCCTGAATTTAATTTCCATTTAATTTCATTTAATTTCTTAAATAATTCAGGGATGAGAAGAGAACAGGGTGGAGGCAGCAGGACTTTTTGCCGTACACCAGCAAGGGAACAGCTGACATTAGTGAACCCCAGTAACACAGGAGCAAGTGTTGACTGTGCTAACAGAACTTCCGAGCAACAACTGGCGGTGTTGGAGCCCAGGTTCAAGGAGGGTGTAGGCAGAGGCCTAATATGAGATGTTTGAAGTTAAATTTGGAGTTAGCAGCAAAAATTTTTGCCAGACACCAGCAGGGGAACAGCAGGCGTTACTGAACCCCACAAACACATCAGCTATTGTTTTGATCTGTGCATCCAACACTTCTGATCAGCAACTGGCGTTGTTGAAGCCCAGGGTCAAGAAGGGTTTTAAATTTAAATATTGAGTTATTGCCTTGTTACGTGGCCATTGCAAATGTATGTACTTCAAACTATAAAAAATGAAGTTTTACTAGGACAATAAAATGATGAATTTCAATTCCAAGAATAAAAATAAACACCCTTAAAATATAAACGCATATAAGCACATGGCAACAAGAAATGGAACAACACACCACCCAAAATTATTTTTACAAAATATAGTGATGTAAATTTAGGAATAAAAGTCCATTTTTGTATTTAGGAATGATGCGTAAGGAACGCTATGTTAAACCATAACATAGTGAAGACAATGGATTTTGTAATAGTCACTCATCATCATCATTACAAGAAATCTGTGACAGTCACACAGATTTCAATTATTTCACTCACGAAAATTGTTATTTCGGACAGCATTTATTACATGTCCAGCATGGACTCATCAAAGTGATGAGATGATGCAATAATGTACGATAAAAAAAAAAAAAAAAAAATTAAAAAAAACATTGTCACAATTTAAGTGGGTGCCTGCAAGTGGAGGTGAAACAAAGGCTACGGATAGCAAAGGTATATACTATGTCTGTTGTAGACAGTGTGCAGCCTCTGATGGGTAATGTCGATGTTATACTGTACGTCAATAAAGGCTGCGGCTGCAATCATGCATTTTTGGCTTGTAGAATGTTGAAGAGGGTAAAAGCATGTCTGGTTGCGCAAGGCTTTATCCTGTAACAATACCTTCCTTGTGTGACGGGTAGGGTAGCGTGTGTCTATTATATGAGTGTCTCTAAAATGTGACTTTACGCAGCCTTATTCTGCCCTAGGGACGCAAAAAATAAGACAGCAGTAATCATTTACTGTATAAAACTCCACCTATGAGCAACAAAACAAGCACGTTCCCTCTTCCGTTCCTGCGCTGACATGTGAGGAGGGAGTTTGGAGACGCTCCTGAATTTCTCCCAGGTGTCCAAGCATATCGGGCCGATAGGAGAGCATTAAAACCACCCCGGTCGTGACTTAAATACGGTGAATCGAACCAGTGAAGAACTGTAGGTCGATGCGAACGAATGTGCGATCACATGACACACGTTTATAACCCTTGCTAGACACGAATAACTTTGTAGAATTTTGGAGACACCTGAACCCAGATGGCAGTGAATATTCCTTCTATTCGGCGCCACATGACTCTTGGTCCAGAAGAGATAATATATTGCTATCACAGGAGCTAGTAAGGGGAGTGGAAGAGGCAGATGTGCACAACGTAGCTATATCTGACCACGCGCCCGTATCAGTGACCCTGCCAGATATGGTTCAGATGGGGCCAGACCAAACTTGGCGCTTCCCTACCTATTTGTTAATGGATGAGAAGTTTCGACATCAGGTGAAGCAATGGTGTTTGGAATATGTAAGTGTTAATGGAGATAGTAGGGATAGGCCGGAACTTTTATGGGCAGCAGGGAAGGCATTAATGCACGTGAAACTAATAGGTTATCAGACAACGCTAAAAAAGAAGATAGCGACAAACTACTCGCAGGCTAGCAGGATATTACGCGATAGCTACAGGCAAACAAGACAACTTCATCAACACAGGATAAAAATAGATGTAAGCAGGCTAAGGCTGACTTACACGTATGGGTATATCGACGCGAGAGAAGCAATAATATGAATTATAGAGCCGATGTATATCGTTATGGTAGCAAATCAGGGAGACTATTAGCATGACTAGCGAAAGGAAATCACATTCGTCATCAACATATTACTGCGTTAACGAATAACCATGGGATCATGAACACAGACCCTTGAAGCATAATCACGATTCTACAAGAATACTACTCAGACTTATATAAGGTGGAACATACGGATAGTGCGGAGGGTCAGACCTTTCTAGATGGAATACGGTTACCATCCTTCACAAACTATCAGCTTCTCCTTTTAAAAAAAACAATTGAGGTGACGGAAGTGACAGCGGCGATAAGTGACTTTAAATCCGGGAAAGCTCCAGGACCTGACGGGTTTACAGCCAAATTATTAAAATTATTGAGTGAGGATATCCCGTCCACATTGGTAGGTACTTTCAATCATATATTGGAGACAGGAGGGTTGCCCATCCATTCAAACATGGCACACATGAAGTGCTAATAAAACCCAACAAACCTTCACATCTGGCTGGATCCTATCGTCCATTCTCACTCATTGACCAGGATATCAAGCTTTTGTCCAGGATCATGGCAGATCGTTTGAGTAGCATTCTTCCTACGCTGATAGGGCCAGCACAAGTGGCCTTTGTTCGACCAAGATCGCCCATGAATAACATTAGGAAAGTAATAGCAGTTGTAGATAAATATCGTTGTCTGACAACATCGAGTCCTGTCATGCTATCCTTAGATGGCGATAAGGCATTAGATAGGGTGAGCTGAAGTTGGTTGCCAATGGTCCTGGACAAAATTGCCATGAGAGGCACGTTTATGACTTTCCTATCAGGTGTCTACGCCAACCCACAGGCACAAATACACAACACAGGTCACCTTTCGGCTACTTTCACAATACAGAGGGGAACTCCTCAGGGATGTCCATTATCACCTTTGCTCTTTGATATAGCCCTTGAGCCATTAGTTACACACGTGGAGGATAACACAGTATATGACGGTATAAAGGTAGGGGGTCGGCAGATCAAACTCACATTGTTTGCAGACGATATACTCATTTATATGGCACATTCCCAAGACCATCTCAAAGGGCTATTAGACTGGATAAAAATTTTTTAACTAATTCTGTGATTTTGCTTCAAAGACTACAAGAGTGAAATTTTTCAATTGTTAAAGCCTAATCCTCGTGAGCTTTGGTGTGCTTACTGATGGGGGACAGAAGTAATTAAAACCTTTATTTATAACATATCTGTGAATCAAAATAGGACGAGATTCTAGTTCTCAATACAAACTTAACTATGAACCCTAATTGGACAAGGTTGTACGTCAGTTGGAGCGGTGGCATGATTTGCCCCTGTCTCTTCTGGGCCGTTGTCACCTTCTTAAGATGATTATTTTTGGAAGGCTATTATACCCGCTTCAGACTATTCCAATCCTGTTACGTAAAGATGATGTTTCACGGATAAAAAAAGCATTGACCAGATTCATCTTGAGGGGAAAACGGCCCAGAATAGCAATACGAAAAATTATGCGTGCAGTAAAAGATGGGGGCCTGGCCGTGCCAAACGTTAGGAGTTATAACTTTTCGTGCTTGATCAGAGTGGGGAGAGATTGGTTTAAGGGGACTTAGTCCTACTCAGATGTATTGCTGGAATCTGGACTGACAGAGGGTTGTATTTTGGTCTCGTGTTGACACTGTGATTTGTAAACTCCCGGTCATAGTGATCAGCGCTACTACGCGATACAGTAATTGCCTGTAAGGCAAGCAGACGAGCGCATGGGTTGTCTTCTCAGTTATCTAAACACATGCCTTTATGGGCTCACCCAGAATTCCCAGTTGGAGTGACAGACCGCGTTTTTGAGACGTGGCATACTAAAGGTATACATACAGTATTCCATCTCATGCACCTAAAAGAGTGTAGGTGGCTGACATCCAAGGAGATTATGGTAAAATTAAATTAGCCCCTTCTCACTTTATTGAAACTCTACAAGTGCATTATTTCTACAGAAATCGCCTGCGTAATATTATAGAAGAGGTGGTAGACAATTGATTTGACAAGATGGGAGATATATTTCTTCAACCAGACTGAAGTTTGCTCATGATTTTCCATGATTACTACGACCTGTGATGAGGTCATAGTCACGTGATCTGGTCAGCTGATGTGTACGTCACCTGATGGTGTTTTGTAGGCCTATAAAACAAGGAGCTGTTGTAGTTGTTGTGTGGAAGGAAGGAGTTTGGCTGGAGTAAGCCTGGAACATTGTTTTGTTACTGTGTGGCAGTGTGCACCAGGAAGCGAGTAACAGACCACCTGGAATGCGACCTGGCGGTCTCAACTGACCTGCAGCCGCTTAGTTAAGCCCGTCACAAGCAAGGGTGAGTCTGTGACCAGTGGTTCTCCAAACTGGAGTGATTTATGCTCTGTTTTCATTTTGTTATATGGAGTTTTTGTTGAACTCATGATTAAAATCACTGAACTTTGAAATAAAAGGCTGTGTGTTTGCCTCATTACTGCGGCCCAGCCCTGCCTACCACAGCGGTTCCCTACAATTGGTGGAGAATGCGGGCAACGCAGTGAGGTCAGGCTGTTTTTCATGCATGACAGTAAATGTCCTGGTTTTAGAAAGTGCACCAAAACCGGCTGGATAACTGTCCGAAGATGGAGAACAAAGTAAAAATGCTAGTGGAGGCCATGCGACAGCAACAGCAGGCTACACAGCAGCAACAGAGGGCTATGCAGCAGCAGCAGGCTATACAACAGCAGGCTATGTAGCGGCAGCAGGCTATACAGCAGCAGGCTATGTAGCAGCAGATATTTAATCGACAGCAACAGGAAACCAATAGTTTACTGATGCAGCACATCACAGCGCCGCAGACAGTAAGAGCTGCCCGGGGATGCCATGATGTCCGGAAAGCGGTGCGTACAGCGATCCAAAGATGGAGCAATCAGATGACGTTGAGGTGTAGCTGGAGATGTTTGAAGGCGTGGCTAAAAGGGAGAGACTGCCCCGGGACCAGTGGGCCGAGATCCTGGCTCAGTTTTTGACTTCAGGACCCGCTAAAGCCTATAGGGACCTACCCCCCCAGCAACAGGAGGACTATGAGAGCGTGAATGGTGAGATACTTGCACGTCTTGGGGTAAATGTTTTTTTCCTGGCCCAGCGTGTACAACAATGGAAGTTTTCCCCTTCCGAGCCAGCTCGGTCCCAGTATTATGACTTGATACACCTGATAGAAAAGTGCTTTCAGCCTGAGGTGTTGTCACCCCGCGATATGCTGGATCGTATAGTGACTGATAAATTCGGGCGAACTTTGCCCCACACCCTTCAAACATGGGTTGGACAGACAGCCCCTACTGATGGTCTCCAAATGGTAGACCTCATTGAAAGATATGGGCCTACCAAGGAGATACAGGGAGAGACTACCCGGAAGCTACCAATTAAATTCACCAAACCTTCACCCACAGCTCGGCGAGCAGAGACTCTGAGGGCCTCCAGGAAGGGTCGGGGAACGAAAGGGGCCCCATAATCTGTTGGCGGTGCCAAGAACCATGACATGTGAGAGCTGATTGCCCCCACTGACTGAGCCCATGGACAACAACTTTGGCTACTATCAGTCTCACTATGCATAACACATGTGTGCAGTGGTCAGTATTACCTTTGCCTTCGGTGGAGGAGGAAAACACCTCTCCTATAGAAGTGTTAGTTGGGGAGATGGAAGATTTGCCACCGGGACCAGAATTGTAATACTTAAATGTGTCAGGTGACAATTTTGGTACGGCGCAACTCCGTGACCCTACGTTGAGTCTATTTGTTGGGGATAACATTTTGTTTTGTAACTGATCATTCCCCTGTGACTGGCAGTGTTGTAGCCCAGGGAGTAGAGTTCAGGTGGTAGAAAGATGAACATAACAGGAGACATGGAAAACATTGGCAAACAGTTATTTAATCTGAAAACGGGCAGGCAAATTCAGGTGAGATCCATGCCTTGTTCATTTTCAGAAAAGTAAGCCGGTCTACATTCTCTGAGGATAGTCGCATGCGACGGTCTGTTAGTACACCACCTGCAGCACTAAAGACGCGCTCAGATAATACACTGGCAGCAGGGCAAGCCAGCACCTCCAATGCATACTGGCTAAGCTCTGGCCATGTATCCAGCTTAGAGACCCAAAACTTGAAAGGGGAAGAGCCATCTGGGAGTACACTGAGAGGGAAAGACATGTAGTCTGTCACCATCTTACGTAAACGTTGCTCATGGTGAGTGGAGTCGTCTCGGATGGTGTAGACATTGGTGCCGCTGACACAAAACTTCGCCACATTTGTAACATACTGCTCTTGCCCTGTGCAGAGGCGCTGCTTGTGCTCCCTCTTGTTGCAGAGGTGTCTCCACTGCCTCGACGCACATAGATTCTTTGTAAAGCAGTAGCAGCAGCAGTGCTCTCGGGTGGAATGGAGAATATTATGGATTGCACCAGTCTGTCTTGGTACTCCCGCATTTTACGCTCCCGGTTCAATGGTGTGATGAGGCTTTGTAAGTTGTCCCGGTAGCGAGGGTCTAGGAGGGTGTACACCCAATAATCTGATGTGGTGAGAATGTGGGCGATGCGGCGGTCGTTTCTCAGGCACTGCAGCATGAAATCAACCATGTGCTGCAGACTCCCAACTGCCCAACAAACGCTGTCCTCTGGAAGAGGCGTCATCTCTGCCTGCTCTGCATCGCCCCACCCTCGCTCTACATACTGACTAGAGCATTGTGTACCTCCCTCTGTAGGGATTTCTTCCTCATCCATTGACTCCTCCTCATCCTCCTCACAAAGTGAGCCCTGCCCAGCCCTTTGTGAGGAATCAAGTTGCGCTGACTGTCCAGAAGGTGAGTGAATTTGTGACTCCTCATCCTCCACCTCTTCCAAAACCTCATCCTTTAGTGCTTGCAGTGATTTTTGAAGCAGGCAGATAAGGGGGACTGTTGTGAATGGGTTTGAGATGAGTTCTGAGCAGAGGCTTCCTCTGGTGGTTACAAGCGGTGCTGGTCTGTCCAGTGAAGATTGTAAGGACTGGGAATCAGGTGTTACTGACTGGTCTTATATAAGGGAGTCACCTTCCCATCAGGGTTGCCGGTGATCAATTGTTCTGGTCTGAATCCTTCATTCCTGTTTCCCTTGTAGCCTGCTGTGTCGTGTCTGCATCTCCTGCTAACAGATAAGACATTTTCTTCTTTTTGTTTTTGTGCTATATTTTTGCATTTTTGTCCTGCACTTCTGTGGGGGCCTTCAGGGTCCCCTCCGGGGGCTTTTGCCCTCTCAGTTTAGTTCAGCCACTTATGTATGTACTTTTGCTTTTTCCAGTTTTTTCAGTGGCTGCTGTTTTGATTTTGTTACACCAGAGAACTAATTTAGGTGGTAGAGGTCGTGTGATCTCAGGTGTTTTTGAAATTAGTGGTGTTGGTGCTTTTCAGGGTTTTCTGGGATTGCAGTAAGTACCCTTCCTATCCTTTTCTATTTAGTTAGTTTGGGCCCAGCGTTTGCTCATACTATTTTCTTTCTGTGTCAGTATTTCATCTTGTCTAACCGCCATTACATGTTTGGGGGCTTTCTATTGTCTTTGGGGTTCTGCTCCGGGGCAGATAGCTTTCCTATATCTATCTTTAGGTGTAGTTAGTTTCTCAGGCTGTGACGAGGCATCTAGGACCAACGTAGGAATGCTCCACGGCTGCCTCTAGTTGTGGTGGTTAGTCAGGGTACTGCAATCTCATAGTTTCCAACTGCTCTGGTGTATTGCCTTTTTTTACCTGCACTCCTCAGCTACCAAATCATAACAGTATCACCGGCCATAACTGAAAATTGTGTGGTACTCACAGAAGGGAAAAATATTGTGAAAGAAAAAAAAAAAAAAAAAAAAGGTTGTCAGAGTTTTCAGAGATATTTTTCTGTTTGTTGCATTTTTTTTTTTTCCCTCTGTATCTCTGGGTGCTGGGGAGGATCTTTTCTCTCAATGGAGTTTGCACAGTTGTCTGGCCGTGTGGATCAGCTTGCCACTGAGGTTCAGAGTATTGCTACCTACAGTGCCTACAAGTAGTATTCAACCCCCTGCAGATTTAGCTGGTTTGATAAGATGCAAATAAGTTAGAGCCTTCAAACTGCAAACGAGAGTAGGATTTATTAACAGAAGCATAAATCTTACAAAACAAAAAGTTATGTTGCTCAGTTGAATTTTAATAAATTTTAAACATAAAAGTGTGGGTCAATTATTATACAACCCTATGTTTAATATTTCGTGGAATAACCCTTGTTTGCAATTACAGCTAATAATCGTCTTTTATAAGACCTGATCAGGCCGGCACAGGTCTGTGGAGTTATCTTGGCCCACTCCTCCATGCAGATCTTCTCCAAGTTATCTAGGTTCTTTGGGTGTCTCATGTGGACTTTAATCTTGAGCTCCTTCCACAAGTTTTCAATTGGGTTAAGGTCAGGAGACTGACTAGGCCACTCCAAACCTTGACTTTTTCCCTCTTGAACCAGGCCTTGGTTTTCTTGGCTGTGTGCTTTGGGTCGTTGTCTTGTTGGAAGATGAAATTACGACCCATCTTAAGATCCTTGATGGAGGAGCGGAGGTTCTTGGCCAAAATCTCCAGGTAGGCCGTGCTATCCATCCTCCCATGGATGCGGACCAGATGGCCAGGCCCTTGGCTGAGAAACAGCCCCACAGCATGATGCTGCCACCACCATGCTTGACTGTAGGGATGGTATTCTTGGGGTCGTATGCAGTGCCATCCAGTCTCCAAACGTCACGTGTGTGGTTGGCACCAAAGATCTCGATCTTGGTCTCATCAGACCATAGAACCTTGAACCAGTCTGTCTCAGAGTCCTCCAAGTGATCATGAGCAAACTGTAGACGAGCCTTGACATGACGCTTTGAAAGTAAAGGTACCTTACAGGCTCGTCTGGAACGGGGACCATTGCGGTGGAGTACGTTACTTATGGTATTGACTGAAACCAATGTCCCCACTGCCATGAGATCTTCCCGGAGCTCCTTCCTTGTTGTCCTTGGGTTAGCCTTGACTCTTCGGACAAGCCTGGCCTCGGCACGGGAGGAAACTTTCAAAGGCTGTCCAGGCGTGGAAGGCTAACAGTAGTTCCATAAGCCTTCCACTTACGGATGATGCTCCCAACAGTGGAGACAGGTAGGGCCAACTCCTTGGAAAGGGTTTTGTACCCCTTGCCAGCCTTGTGACCCTCCACGATCTTGTCTCTGATGGCCTTGGAATGCTCCTTTGTCTTTCCCATGTTGACCATGTATGAGTGCTGTTCACAAGTTTGGGGAGGGTCTTAAATAGTCAGAAAAGGCTGGCAAAAGAGATCATTAATCCACACATGTGAAGCTCATTATTCTTGGTGCCTGAACTACTTCTTAATACTTTAGGGGGACCAAACAGAATTCTTGTGGTTTGAGGGGTTGAATAATAAATGACACTCTGAATTAACTTTTAACGTTTTTAGAAAAAAAAAAAATTAAAACAAAAGTTTTTGCTGCAGTGCATTTCCCACTTCCAGGCTGATCTACAGTACAAATGTCACAATGCCAAGTTAATTCCGCATGTGTCAACCAGCTAAATCTGCAGGGGGTTGAATACTACTTGTAGGCACTGTATCTTGCTAGGTTGCCTGTTGTGGAACCTAGGATTCCCATGCCAGATTTGTTTTTAGGGGATCGAGCTAAGTTTCAGAATTTCAAAAATAATTGTAAATTGTTTTTTGCCTTAAAATCTAAGTCCTCAGGGAACGCAGCGCAGCAGGTTCAAATTATCATCTCTCTCCTGCGCGGTGATCCTCAGGATTGGGCTTTTTCCCTGACACCTGGGGATCCTGTTTTGAGTGATGTTGATGCATTTTTTCAGGCTTTGGGGTTATTGTACGATGAGCCTAATGTCACTGATCAAGCTGAAAAAGCCTTGTTGGCATTAAATCAGGGGCTTGATGACGCTGAGTTGTACTGTCAGAGATTCCGTAGGTGGGCAGTCCTGACCAAATGGAATGACGACGCTTTGGCAGCCCTTTTCCGGAAGGGTCTGTCAGATAATGTAAAGGATGTTATGGTGGGATTCCCTGTCCCCTCTGGTCTCAATGATTCTATGTCATTAGCGATTCAAATTGACAGACGTTTGCGTGAGCGGAGAAGTATGCGTGGAATGGTGTTGCCTTGTGAACCAGCTTCTGAACCCATGCAGTGTGATAGAGTGGTGTCTGGGGCACAGCGTCATGAGTTTCGAAAGCGCAATGGGTTATGTTTCTACTGTGGTGATGCCTCTCATGCTATTTCAGTCTGCCCTAAGTGGGGAAGACGTTTTGCACGCTCAGTTGTCTTGGGTAGTGTTCAGACTAAGTTTTTATTAACTGTCACTCTGATATGCTCTCTGTCCTCATTTTCTGCTCAGGCTTTCGTTGATTCTGGAGCAGCTATTAACCTGATGGATTATGATTTTGCTAAATGTTGTGGGTTTCCCTTGATACCCCTACAGAAGTCTATTCCCCTACTGGGGATCGATTCTACCCCTTTGGCTGAGAATAAACCCCAGTTTTCTACTCAGGTGATAATGAGGGTTGAACTTGATCACCAGGAGTGCTGCAAATTTTTGGTTCTGTATAATCTGCATGACATTATCGTGCTGGGTTTCCTTTGGTTACAGTCTCATAATCCTGTTTTGGATTGGAAATCTGTGTCTGTAACCAGTTGGGGCTGCCAATGTGTTAATACCAACACTCCTGTTTTTTCTGCCTCCCCCAGGCTCAGGATGTTCCTGACTTTTTGATTGATTTTTCTGATGTGTTTAGCGAAAGTAAATCTGCATCCTTGCCTCCCCATAGGAGCTATGACTGCGCTATTGAATTAGTGCCGGGTAGTAAATTCCCTAAGGGTCGCCTTTTTAACTTGTCTGTACCCGAACATGACGCTATGCGGTCTTATATCAAGGAATCATTGGAGAAGGGTCATATCAGACCATCCTCTTCACCCTTAGGTGCCGGTTTTTTCTTTGTGCCAAAAAGGATGGTTCATTGAGGCCGTGTATTGATTATCGTCTCTTGAACAATATTACTGTGAAATATCAATACCCGTTACCCTTGATTTCTGACCTGTTTTCCAGGGTGAAAAACGCTACTTGGTTTACCAAGCTTGACCTCAGGGGGGCGTATAACCTTATTCGCATTAAGCACGGGGATGAATGGAAGACGGCATTCAATACCCCTGAAGGGCATTTTGAGTACCTGGTGATGCCCTTTGGGCTCACTAATGCTCCTTCCGTCTTCCAGTCCTTCATGAATGACATTTTCAGGGATTTTGTGGACAAATTTCTGATTGTTTATTTGGATGATATCTTGATTTTTTCTAATGACTGGGACTCTCATGTGAAACATGTTCGAACTGTATTCCAGATTTTGAGAGAGAATGCTCTGTATGTGAAGGGATCAAAGTGTCTTTTTGGCGTACAGAGGATCTCATTTCTGGGATTCATTTTGTCCCCATCTGTTATTGAAATGGACCCGGTCAAGGTTCAGGCCATCTGTGATTGGGTCCAACCTACTTCATTAAAGGCTCTTCAGAGATTTTTGGGTTTTGCCAATTTTTATCGTAAATTTATTGGTAATTTCTCGGTTATTGTTAAACCATTAACTGATTTGACCAGAAAGGGTTCTGATGTGGTGAATTGGCCTCCTGAGGCAGTCTCTGCATTTCAGGAACTTAAGCAGAGATTCACTTCTGCTCCTGTTCTACGGCAGCCTGATGTTTCTCTGCCATTTCAGGTGGAGGTTGATGCCTCTGAAATTGGGGCAGGTGCCGTTTTGTCCCAAAAAGATCCAGAGACCTCTAAAAGTAACCCTTGTGCCTTTTTCTCTCGAAAATTTTCTCCTACTGAACGTAATTATGACGTGGGTAATCGGGAGTTATTGGCCATGAAGTGGGCTTTTGAAGAGTGGAGACATTGGCTGGAGGGAGCCAAACATCAGGTGGTGGTCCTTGCGGACCATAGGGGTCTGGTCTATCTGGAATCTGCCAAGCGACTCAGTCCTAGACAGGCCAGGTGGGCCTTGTTTTTCACACGTTTTGATTTTGTGGTTTCCTTTCTTCCTGGCACTGAGAATGTTAAGGCGGATGCCCTCTCGAGGAGCTTCCTTGCGGACTCTCCTGAGTTATCTGATCCTTCTGTTATTTTGAAAGAGGGTGTAGTTCTTTCCGCCATCTCGCCCAATTTGAGACTTGCTCTGGAGGGGTGTCAGGAGGATAGGCCCGAGCGCTGCCCGGTTGGAAAATTGTTTGTCCCGGATCAGTGGAAAAAGAGTGTGATGTCTGAGATTCATTGTTCCGCATTGGCTGGGCATCCTGGAATTTTTGGTACCAGAGACTTGGTTAGTCGGTCCTTTTGGTGGCCTACCTTGTCTCGTGATGTCAGGGAATTTGTGCAGTCCTGCGGGACTTGCTCTCGCTCCAAGCCTTGCTCTCGCTCTAGTGGTTTGTTGATGCCATTGCCTGTGCCCAAGAGACCATGGACCCATATCTCTATGGATTTCATTTCCGACCTTCCTGTTTCTCAGAGAATGACCACCATCTGGGTAATTTGTGATAGGTTTTCCAAAATGATACATCTTGTGCCATTACCTAAGTTGCCTTCCTCCTCTGAATTGGTGCCGTTGTTCCTTCAGCACGTGGTTCGTTTACACGGCATTCCTGAGAACATTGTGTCTGACAGAGGAGTCCAGTTTGTTTCCAGATTTTGGAGGACTTTTTGTTCTAAACTGGGTGTTCAATTGTCTTTTCCTCAGCATTTCATCCTCAGACCAATGGTCAAACTGAGAGAACAAACCAGACATTGGAGACTTATCTAAGATGCTTTGTGTCTGCTGATCAGGATGACTGGGTCTCTTTTTTGCCTTTGGCTGAGTTTGCTCTTAATAATAGGGCTAGCTCTGCCACTTTGATGTCTCCGTTTTTCTGTAATTCTGGGTTTCACCCTCGATTTTCTTCAGGACAGACGGAGGCTTCTGTCTGTCCAGGTGTTGACTCTGTTGTGAAGCGTATGCAACAGATTTGGGACCAGGTAGTGGAGAGGTTGTCCCTCTCTCAGGAGAAGGCCCAGCGGTTTGCTAACTGGCATAGGACTGATGGTCCTCGGTTTAAAGTGGGGGACTTGGTCTGGTTGTCCTCAAAGAATATTCCTATGAGAGTGGCATCTCCTAAATTTAAGCCTAGGTTCATTGGACCTTATAAGATCATGGAGATTATTAATCCTGTTTCTTTTCGTTTGCTTCTTCCAGGGACATTTAAGATCCATAACGTGTTGCACAAGTCCTTGTTGAAGAGGTTTGTTGAGCCAGTGGTTCCTGCTGCTGTGCCTCCTGACCCTGTTTTGGTTGAGGGCAATCTGGAGTATGTGGTTGAGAAAATATTAGATTCTCGTTTTTCTAGACGGAAACTCCAGTATTTGGTTAAATGGAGAGGTTATGGTCAGGAAGACAATTCTTGGGTGTTTGCTTCGGACATCCATGCTGGGAGACTTATCCGTGCGTATCATAGAACTCATCCTGACCGACCTGGTTGCTCAAGTGAGGGTTCGGTGACCCCTCCTCAAGGGGGGGTACTGTTGTGAATGGGTTTGAGATGAGTTCTGAGCAGAGGCTTCCTCTGGTGGTTACAAGCGGTGCTGGTCTGTCCAGTGAAGATTGTGAGGACTGGGAATCAGGTGTTACTGACTGGTCTTATATAAGGGAGTCACCTTCCCATCAGGGTTGCCGGTGATCAATTGTTCTGGTCTGAATCCTTCATTCCTGTTTCCCTTGTAGCCTGCTGTGTCGTGTCTGCATCTCCTGCTAACAGATAAGACATTTTCTTCTTTTTGTTTTTGTGCTATATTTTTGCATTTTTGTCCTGCACTTCTGTGGGGGCCTTCAGGGTCCCCTCCGGGGGCTTTTGCCCTCTCAGTCTAGTTCAGCCACTTATGTATGTACTTTTGCTTTTTCCAGTTTTTTCAGTGGCTGCTGTTTTGATTTTGTTACACCAGAGAACTAATTTAGGTGGTAGAGGTCGTGTGATCTCAGGTGTTTTTGAAATTAGTGGTGTTGGTGCTTTTCAGGGTTTTCTGGGATTGCAGTAAGTACCCTTCCTATCCTTTTCTATTTAGTTAGTTTGGGCCCCAGCGTTTGCTCATACTATTTTCTTTCTGTGTCAGTATTTCATCTTGTCTAACCGCCATTACATGTTTGGGGGCTTTCTATTGTCTTTGGGGTTCTGCTCCGGGGCAGATAGCTTTCCTATATCTATCTTTAGGTGTAGTTAGTTTCTCAGGCTGTGACGAGGCGTCTAGGACCAACGTAGGAACGCTCCACGGCTGCCTCTAGTTGTGGTGGTTAGTCAGGGTACTGCAATCTCATAGTTTCCAACTGCTCTGGTGTATTGCCTTTTTTTACCTGCACTCCTCAGCTACCAAATCATAACAGGGGACAGTCATGCTGACTAGTGCATCATCTGCACTCGCCATCCGCGTTGAGTCATCAAACGCAAGCAAAACGTGGCAGATGTCCTTCATAGAGGCCCACTCAGTAGTGGTGAAGTGTGAACGGCGCAAATTGCGAGTTGATTGCGCCTGATGCAGCTGATACTCCATTACTGCTGGCTGTTGCTCACACAACCGCTCCAACATATGTAAGGTGGAATTCCACCTGGTGGGTACGTCACATATGATGCGATGTTCAGGAAGGCGAAATCTGCGTTGCAGAGCTGCAATGCGCGATCTGGCTATGTTGGAACGTCGCAAGTGAGCGCACTCTAGGCGGACCTTCTGCAGCAGTTCAGCAAGATCCGGATAGTCCCTCAAAAAACTCTGCACGACCAAGTTGAGCACATGTGCCAGACATGGTATGTGAGTGAGGTTGCCAAGGCCCAGAGCTGCCACCAGATTTCGGCCATTGTCACACACTACCAAGCCATATTGCTATTCAAAATTTCATATATTCTATGTTGTCATGCTTTAGTATGCTTGAGTGCAGCCTTTTTTTTTGGATGTTTTACATGAGGGTAGCTCCCTTTGGTTTGCACCTAGTTCACATTAGTCTGGAAGTGCCAGTCAGGTTTTTTGTCTTTTGAATGTTAGCTTGCTGACCGAGCACTCCGCTCCCACCAGGTGGTGATTTTAATTACACCGGCTCCCTACTTTACCCATATATGCAGGCATTACTGACAGAGGTCCATATTCGCCCAGAAATTCAGATATCAGCCTAATAGAGGTATGTTCACATTAGGTTAGGGACTCAACAGAATTGAGACCACCTTGACGATGGTTGTTGAGCTTTAAAATGTTTGGCCAAATGTTTATACTAAGCGTCTCAAATTTTTCCTTATATTCCAAAGCCATATTGCTATTCAAAATTTCATATATTCTATGTTGTCATGCTTTAGTATGCTTGAGTGCAGCCTTTTTTTTGGATGTTTTACATGAGGGTAGCTCCCTTTGGTTTGCACCTAGTTCACATTAGTCTGGAAGTGCCAGTCAGGTTTTTTGTCTTTTGAATGTTAGCTTGCTGACCGAGCACTCCGCTCCCACCAGGTGGTGATTTTAATTACACCGGCTCCCTACTTTACCCATATATGCAGGCATTACTGACAGAGGTCCATATTCGCCCAGAAATTCAGATATCAGCCTAATAGAGGTATGTTCACATTAGGTTAGGGACTCAACAGAATTGAGACCACCTTGACGATGGTTGTTGAGCTTTAAAATGTTTGGCCAAATGTTTATACTAAGCGTCTCAAATTTTTCCTTATATTCCAAAGCCATATTGCTATTCAAAATTTCATATATTCTATGTTGTCATGCTTTAGTATGCTTGAGTGCAGCCTTTTTTTTGGATGTTTTACATGAGGGTAGCTCCCTTTGGTTTGCACCTAGTTCACATTAGTCTGGAAGTGCCAGTCAGGTTTTTTGTCTTTTGAATGTTAGCTTGCTGACCGAGCACTCCGCTCCCACCAGGTGGTGATTTTAATTACACCGGCTCCCTACTTTACCCATATATGCAGGCATTACTGACAGAGGTCCATATTCGCCCAGAAATTCAGATATCAGCCTAATAGAGGTATGTTCACATTAGGTTAGGGACTCAACAGAATTGAGACCACCTTGACGATGGTTGTTGAGCTTTAAAATGTTTGGCCAAATGTTTATACTAAGCGTCTCAAATTTTTCCTTATATTCCAAAGCCATATTGCTATTCAAAATTTCATATATTCTATGTTGTCATGCTTTAGTATGCTTGAGTGCAGCCTTTTTTTTGGATGTTGGACACTACCAAGCCTGGCTGGAAATTCGCTGGCAAAAACCACACGTCGCTCTCCTGCTTGATGGCATTCCAGAGCTCCTGCGCTGTGTGGCTTCGATTCCCCATGGAAATTAATTTCAGGACGGCCTGTTGACGTTTGGCCACGGCTGTGCTCATATCATTCGCAACAGGTAAGCGTTCACAGGTCCATGTGGAGGTAGACCGTGACGGCTCCTGCAGCGATGATTCTGAGGAACTGGAGTAGGAGGAGGAGTCAATGTGTACAGACTGGATTCCTGCAATCCTTGGAGTTGGCAGAACACGTACAGCGCCACTCGCAAGATCTGTACCCGGCTCCACAACATTGACCCAATGGGCAGTGAGGGAAAGGTATCGTCCCTGGCCATGGGTACTGGTCCACGCATCGGTGGTCAGGTGGACCTTGCTACAGACGGCGTTTAGTAGCGCATGTTTAATGTTTCCCTCGACATGTTTTTGCAGACCAAGGACGGCTTGCCTGCTGAAATAAAATCGGCTTGGCACATTGTATTGTGGGACTGCCAATGCCATTAAGTTACGGAAACTGTCAGTCTCCACCAGCCTGAATGACAGCATTTCAAGGGACAGGAGTTTTGCAATGCCAGCATTCAGAGCCTGTGCTCGTGGATGGTTTTACGAGTATGGCCGTCTTTTATCCCATGCCTGTGGTACCGATGGCTGTTTTGTGGCCTGGGAGTGTGAAGATGACAGGGAACTTGCTGCTGTGGGTGGAATAACACTTTGTCTCTGGACAACAGTGACCGAGGTTCTTCCATGGCGATCCTGTGAGGAAGCAGAACCAGCTGTGTGTGAGCTGGAGGTAGAGACTCCAACACGACCTGAAGATGTAGGTGCTGCTGTAGGTTGGCCTACATCTCCAGTGTGTCTTTGTAACTCAACTACGTGCTTTGTCCGCACATGTTTCCACATATTTGTGGTATTGAGGTTACTGCAATTTTTACCTCTTTTTACTTTTTGCTTACACAGCTTGCATTTAACATAGCAAATATCATCTGCAAGTCTGTCAAAAAAGGACCACGCAGTGCAAGTCCTGGGAGTGCCCATTTTGACTTTTGGAAGAGAACTGCTCCCAACAGGTGCCAAACTGGAGGCTAGAGGCAACCGAGTCTGCAGCCTACCTCTCCCTCCTGTTTGTACCGTTGGGACAATCTCATCCTCAGAGCTGCTCCCACCACCTTCCTGTCCCTCACGCCATGTTGGGTCTTGGACCTCATCATCTCCACTACCCTCTTCCAACACCTGCTGCTGTTGGGTGGTCTGGCCAGCACCATGCTCAACAGAAACTGGCACCTGAGTCTCATCATCATCAGATGCGTTCTGCGGTGTGCTGACCATCGGCACTGGCTCACCCGCCTCTTCTGATTCAGAGAGACACAGCTGTTGGCATCACTGCATACTCCCTCTTCTTCACATTCCAGAATGCTGCTTGGCTGGGCCCCTGTTTGCAAGCCAACAGTTCTGAGAACAGAAGCAGAGACTCAGCTGGCTCCATTCAGAACTCTCTGACTGCCTGGGCAATTTGACAGGCGGTGAACAGACAGATGGTTGCTCAACAGTGTTGTGGTCCTGAGAGGAGGTGGAAGCAATTGAAGTTGATGCATTGGCTGCCATCCAACCAACAACGGCTTCAATTTGTTCTTCCTGCAGCAGGGGGGTACGCCAAGCTCCTACAAAACTGCACATAAAGGAACGCTCACGGGAAAACTGGTGGATGCTGTGTCACTGGGGGCGGCAGCAGCCACAGAATCCCCACGTCCTCTCCCTGCTGAAACTCCACGGCCACGACCACGTGCCTTACTCCCTGCCTTCTTCATCTTGGTAGATTGATAAAGAAAGTCCGAAAAGTTAAAGGCCTAAGTGTTGTTATTCCGCAGAGACTGCAGTGAACACTGCAGACAACTGTTCACTAGCTGTGAAAGGCCCCTTTGTGTACTTCTATAGTGTTTGCAACCAATGTATTGTATACGGATGGAAAGCGCGTCACACTAATAGATTTGAGTTATTTGAAATAGAATGGAGCAGCAACAATTATAGAAAAATGACAAGGATGAGGCAGTGACACACGTTCAGCAGACTATAAACCAGCAGTGGTTTAAGAACTAACTGGAGCGTGATCTGCACTCGGCAAAAAAAAAAAATATCACAGACTAGAGTGAACACTGCAGTGCACACAACTGGTCACTATCTGTGAAAGGCTCCTTTGTGGACTTCTATAGTGTTTGCAACCAATGTATTGGATACGGATGGAAGCGCGTCACACTAATAGATTGGAGTTATTTTAAATAGAATGGAGCAGCAACAATTATAGAAAAATGACAAGGATGAGGCAGTGACACACGTTCAGCAGACTATAACCAGCAGTGGTTAAGAACTAACTGGAGCGTGATCTGCACTCAGCAAAAAAAAAAAATATCACAGACTAGAGTGAACCACTGCAGTGCACACAACTGGTCACTATCTGTGAAAGGCTCCTTTGTGGACTTCTATAGTGTTTGCAACCAATGTATTGGATACGGATGGAAGCGCGTCACACTAATAGATTGGAGTTATTTTAAATAGAATGGAGCAGCAACAATTATAGAAAAATGACAAGGATGAGGCAGTGACACACGTTCAGCAGACTATAACCAGCAGTGGTTTAAGAACTAACTGGAGCGTGATCTGCACTCAGCAAAAAAAAAAAATATCACAGACTAGAGTGAACACTGCAGTGCACACAACTGGTCACTATCTTTGAAAGGCTCCTTTGTGGACTTCTATAGTGTTTGCAACCAATGTATTGGTACGGATGGAAGCACGTCACACTATAATTTCAATTGAATGGAGCTGCAAGAATTACACTAAAGAAAAAAAGAGTCTGTGAGTGACACGTGCAGATGCCTACAAACAGCGTTGGATGCAGAGCAAACTGCAGCGCGTCACCTGCACTCACACACAGACCTTGCAGAGCTGTGAAAACAACACTGCAAGGCTAAAGGAAGCTTTACACAGCGGTTGTTAAACTAGCCTGCCTAAAGCACAGTACACAAAATCGCAATCTCTAACTGTCCCTCAGAGTTAGCAGAGCAGCGTTCTGTCCCTAACTGAATTCACAGCACAGTGACGCTAAAATGGCGGCGGCGCCTTTTATAGTGCCATTCTGACATCATTTCAGCATCCAATCACAGCCATGCCATTAGTTAACATGACCGCAGCAGTACAGGATGTGCCCACACTTCTTAGGATTCCTCATTGGCTGACTAAAATCACATTGCCTCTCAAAGAATTATGGGAACTTCTGATTCCGGTATACGATATATGGAAAAAATCGGAACTAAGTATCTAAAGTCCGATACAGCGAATATCGGCCGATACCCGATACTTGCGGTATCGGAATGCTCAACTCTAGTCTCTACATGTTCCTTCATACTCCATTCCTTTCAGTCAGTTCCAGTATCTGCATTTGCTGTGTAAACAGGGCTTGCCAGCCCTGTGTCTCAGCTGTGCCTGCCAGCCCTGTGTCTCATCCATGCCTGCCAGCCCTGTGTCTCATCCGTGCCTGCCAGCCCTGTGTCTCATCCGTGCCTGCCAGTCTTGTGTTCATCTGTACCTGCCAGCCCTGTGTCTCAGCCATGCCTGTCTGCCAGTGTCTCAGCCCTGCCACAGTCCCTCCAAATGGGATCAGCAGCCACAACCAGACACCACCCTGGAGTGGCACCTGGTAGCTGCCTGCCGCACAAGTCTGACGTCACCATCAGAGGCTCCAGTGAAGACTGAGGCAGCTGTCATAGTCCGCCCCTTCCAGGGTTAGTCTGGTTTGTGGCACAGTGGGGCCACAACCCCCTGGCTCACGCCCACCAGCCAGGCGGGAGCGTGACAACATCAGACAGAAGGATGAGACAAAGGCGTAGACAGGAAACAGTCTAAGGTCAATATTCCAAGATGCTAGCTGATCTCAACAAAAGGGCTAGGCAAATTGATGGTCAAGACAAATCCTAGGTCAAACAGCAAAAATAAGCATACGAGACAAGATGCAAAGAGTAAGCACACAACTCATCAGCAAAGCTACAATTGACAGCAATCAAAGGAAGAGAGCTGGTTGAATAGCCAGGTAATTTACTCTGGACAAGAGACACATGAATGAAGCCCTAGTGCACACTGGTCATAATTGAACAGCTAAACTGTCACTCCAGACCCCGACTGCTCAGCACACTGCAGCATCCGATTGGACAACTGATCTGTCCATCATTATACTGACAGCTTAGCATGTCGCATTTCTAGATTGGAAAGCAGAACTGTGATTTTCACTGCATCCAAAGACTTTGATAGGGGGAATCGTGCAGTATATTTATTGTTTATAAAAGAATCAATGTGAATTTTTAATGCATAAAAATATATAATATCATACAAATAGTTGTAATTAGAAAAATCTCTCTTGGTCTTTAAAAAGGGAAAGTCTCACAAATAGTATAATAATGAGAAAGTTAAATTGGTATAGACCAGGAAAAGTAACATAAAGATCCATGTTAAATAATCACTGGTAAGTGTAATATAATATACATCATCCCATATCCATATCATCTGGATATGTAAAAGGAGTTGGGTAATTAACTGTCTGGCTGGTTTATTTAATCCCTTTCTAACATCAGACGTAATATTCGTCCATGTGCCCTGGGCCAATTTGACCATGGACGGAACATTACGTCTAACCAATCGGCCGTGCTCACGGGCGGGGAGCGCGGCCGATCGCGGCAGGATATCAGCTGATTCTGACAGCGAACACCTGGTACTAGGTGCCATGAGCGGTCACAGACTGCTTCCGAAACTTTAAGCCCTGAAATACTGCAGTTTAACAAGATCGCAACATTTCGGTTGTCATGGTGAGCAGATGTCGTCATGACGACATCCGGGTCACCAGAGCTAGTAAACTTGCTGATCATGTGCAGTTCATGATCAGCAAGTCTCCCTGTCAGTGCAGCGCTGACAGCTTCTACAATGGCATGCAGATACATGCTATATAAGTGATCACCCGGCAAAAAATGATTGGTGGGACTAAGTAAAAAAGTTAGGAAAAAGTAAATAAATTTTTTTAAATAATTGTAAAAATATAAAAAAAATCAAAAAAAATAATAAAAAAAACTATATTTTTTCTCAAATAAAA
>JARQOD010000002.1:397462289-397488513 GCA_033576555.1 Oophaga sylvatica
GTACAGGTAATAATACAGTGATCACCAGTGACTTTATACACAGGAGCTCTGTATATAGTGTCAGTGTACAGGTAATACAGTGATCACCAGTGACATTATACACAGGAGCTCTGTATATAGTGTCAGTGTACAGGTAATACAGTGATCATCAGTGACATTATACACAGGAGCTCTGTATATAGTGTCAGTGTACAGATAATATAGTGATCACCAGTGACATTATACACAGGACCTCTGTATACAGTGTGCAGTGTATAGTGTCAGTGTATAGGTAACACACTAACTCACCAGTGACATCTCTAGCTGAGTCCTTCATCTTTGCGTTTCTTTTTAATCCAGCGCAGACCACCATCACTTTTTTCAGCCAGGACTCGTCTCTGCAAAAAATAACTTAGTTATCTAGAGCACCACTTCCAGAGCACATTTCCCACTTTTTCCCTTTCTTCTACACTACACATCTGAATACAGACATGCACCCACCATTAATATATAACTGGTTATTATGCAACCCACCATTCCAAATATAAATTATAATCCGCCACTGTGCCCTCACTATCTATACATAGTCACTTTCCCCATTTAATATACAAATTAATTAGCACCTGTACTCTTTCCCCCAATTCATTACCAGTCACTTTATCCTCAACGCCCCCCCACTATATACCTCCCACTCTAACCCTTACCCCGATTCATTATAGTTACATGCCCCTTCTGCCTCAATTCATTGTCATGTCTTTCTCTCCTACCCTCTATTCATTATCAACTGCTCTAACCCACATTCAATATATCATTTACTCCCCCACCCTCAAAATTCATCATTGTTTGCTCTCCCCACCTTCAATTCAATTGCTGTCCCCGTCCCTCAGACTCACTTTATCATTTGCAGTCCCCATCACCCCCACTTCATCATTTGCAGTCCCCATCACCCCACATCATCATTTGCAGTCCCCATCGCCCCACCTCATCATTTCCAGTCCACCTTACTTCATCATTTACAGTCCCCTATCCCCCTATCATTTCATCATGTGCAGTACCCCCTCAAACACACTTCATTATGTGCAGTCTCACTCCCCCCCACCTCACCCATTTAAAAAAACAAAAACGTTTTTTATACTTACCTCAGTCGTTTCCGAGTCATCTAGTGCAGGGGTCCCCAACTGCCGGTCCGCGGCCCATTACCGGGCCGTAGCAGTTCTGTTGCCGGGCTGCGGAGCCACGGCACAGAACGCTGTACACACTTGGAGCCGGCGGCTGCAGCACTGTAGTGACAGCTGCAGCCGCCGGCTTCAAGACATCGATACTTACCTTCCGTCACTGCATCCCTGTAGGCCGCGGCAGCTTCCTCCTGTGCGCAGTGGTGACGTAGTACCGCTCATTAAGGTAATGAATATGGACGTGACGCCACTCCCATAGGCGTGGTGTCCATATTCATGCCCTTAATGAGCGGTATTACGTTACCGCTGCGCACAGGAGGAAGCGGCCGACAGGGACGCAGGGACCTGCAGCGACGGAGCGAGGAGGGTAAGTATGATGGGAGCGTGGAGCAGAGCCATGTATACAGGGGGGAGGACGGGGGAGCCATGTATACAGGGGGAGGACGGGGGAGCCATGTATACAGGGGGGAGGACGGGAGAGCGGAGCCATGTATACAGGATGGGAGGATGGGAGCGGAGCCATGTATACAGGATGGGAGGGTGGAGCGGAGCCATATATACAGGATGGGAGGGTGGAGCGGAGCCATATATACAGGATGGGAGGGTGGAGCGGAGCCATGTATACAGGATGGGAGGATGGGAGCGGAGCCATATATACAGGATGGGAGGGTGGAGCGGAGCCATGTATACAGGATGGGAGGGGGAGCGGAGCCATATATACAGGATGGGAGGGTGGAGCGGAGCCATATATACAGGATGGGAGGGTGGAGAGGAGCCATATATACAGGATGGGAGGGTGGGAGCAGAGCCTTATATACAAGGATGGGAGGGTGGAGCGGAGCCATATATACAGGATGGGAGGGTGGAGCGGAGCCATGTATACAGGATGGGAGGGTGGAGCGGAGCCATGTATACAGGATGGGAGGGTGGAGCGGAGCCATGTATACAGGATGGGAGGGAAGCGGAGCCATGTATACAGGATGGGAGGGGGAGTGGAGCCATGTATACAGGATGGGAGGGTGGAGCGGAGCCATATATACAGGATGGGAGGGTGGGAGCGGACGACATGTATACAGGATGGGAGGGTGGGAGCAGAGCCATGTATACAGGATGGGAGGGTGGGAGCGGAGCCATATAAACAAGGGTGGGAGCGGAGCCTTGTATACAAGGGAGTCACATTCACATTATAAATGTTATAATTAAATGATGAGTATGCACTACTACTAAACTACAACCCCGTCCATAGCCCCGCCCCCTTATGACCAAAGCCCCACCCTTGCCACACCTCCATCCCCGCCCTGCGGGCCATGGAAGAATGGTCTTTCTTGAAGCCGGTCCCTGGTGCAAAAAAGGTTGGGGACCACTGATCTAGTGTTTTCAGCAGTGAACCAGCTAGAATGTAAGGGCTGTAGTCAGGACCTGAAAGGGGCCCATACATTCTAACGCATTCACTACTGAGACAGCTAGAATGTATGGGCTGTAGTCAGGACCTGGAGGGAGCCCATACAGTCTAGCTACAGCCGAGCAGGAGCTGCGCAGCCGAGTAGGTAAGATGGCCACGGACAGCTCCAAAAAGGCTCCCGGGCCCCAGGGCTGACATGTGCGCTGCAGTGCACATTTTAGTGCATGATGGGGCCCGACCAGCAGAAGCACAAGAGCTGGGCCCCAGACCTGCGGGCCCCTCTTGTGTACTGCTACTCACGGGGTCCCATACAGCAGTAAGAGCAGTAATGCTTTGGAGAAATAGCAGTACCACTGGTTCCACCACCAAATCAATGCAATGTTTAGCCGTTAGTGTACCTGGAAGGAAGACTTAACTCCTTTTTGACATCAGACGAAATGATCCGTCCATGTGACTTGGGCCAATTTGACCATGGACGGACCATTACGTCTTAGCGATCGGCCGCGCTCATGGGGGTGAATCAGCTGATACCTGGCACTAGGTGCCAGGATCGTCACAGACCCCTCCCGACACTTTAACCCCTGAAATACTGCGATCAAACAAGAAAGCAGCATTGCAGAATCAGGCACAGGGTTGACAGCCCCTCTGTCTTTGGATCGGAGTCCCTGCGGCATGACGTGTGGTCCTGATCATTGCCATGGTGAGCGGATGTCATCAGTGCATGATCAGCAAGTTTCCCTGTCTGGTGATTTCCGAGTATTTAGAAGTGCTCGGAGATTTAGTTTCTATTGCCGCAGCTGCATGATTTGCGGCTATTTGACAGTTTGAATACATGTGGGGATTCCTTAACAAACAGGCATTCCTCACATGTATTCAAGCTGTCCAGCAGCCATAAATCATGCAGCTGCCGCAACAGAAACTAAATCTCCGAGCACTTCTAAATACTCGTAGATCACCCGAGCGTATTCGGGAAAACCCGAGCAATGAGTATTCTCGCTCATCACTACTTCTATGGCATGCAGATGCAATCAACCTGCAAAAAATGACTGTCACATAGTGGGACTAAGTAAAAAACTTAGGAATAAGTAAAACATTGTTTTTAAATAATTGTAAAAATATTTAAAAAAAATAATAATAAAAAAATCAATATATATTCTATCTCTATATAAATATTTGAATGAAAAAAAATATAAACAATTTTAAAGTACACATATTTGGTATCACCGCGTCCGCAACGACCCGACCTATAAAACTGTACCACTAGTTAACCCCTGTAGTGAACACTATAAAAAAACAAGGCAAAAAACAATGCTTTTCTTCATACCGCCGAACAAAAAGTGGAATAACACGCGATCAAAAAGACGGATATAAATAAACATTGTCATCTTGTCCCACAAAAAATGAGCTGCCATACAGCTCCATCAGCAGAAAAATGAAAAAGTTATAGTTCTCAGAATAAAGTGATGCAAAAACAATTATTTTTTCTATAAAATAGTTTTTATTATATAAAAGCGCCAAAACATAAAAAAATATATAATGAGGTATCGCTGTAATCGTACTGACCCGAAGAAAAAAACTACCTTATCACTTTTAACACACACGTAACGGTATAAGACTCCCCAAAAAAAGAAATTCTAGAATTGCTGCTGTTTTTGCTCATTCTGTCTCGCAAAAATCGGAATAGAGAGCTTTAAAAAAATGTCATGTGCCCGAAAATTGTAACAATAAAAATGTCAGCTCACCCGGCAAAAAACAAGACCTCACATGACTTTGTGGGCCAAAATATGGAAAATTTACAGCATTCAAAATGTGGCAATGTAAAAACTATTTATTTGCAGTAAAAAGCGTCTTTTAGCGCGTGACAGCTGCCAAACATAAAAACCTGCTATAAGGCCTCTTTCACACATCCTGATATTTCCGGTGTCGGAGATGTCAGTGTCCATGTTTGTAATACGTGTGGCATGCATGTGCCGCATCAGTACCACACTGACGGGCATTAGGGAAGAAGCGTTGCAGCAAGCGCTGTTCCCCGGCGCTGGGTGCTGAACATGGCTCTCATCATTCTCCCTTGCTCTGATGGCGATCAGCGCAAGCAGGGGAGAATGATGAGAGTGATAAAAGAGACAGCAGGTGGCAGCTGATGGGACTATTACTCCCATCAGCCTACACCTGCTGCTGCTAATAACAGTGACAGCAGGAGAGGCTGATGGGGGTTTTCATCAACCGCCGCCTGCGCTATAAATAAATAAATAAATGAAAAAAAAATGGCGTGGATTTCCTGTATTTTCTATGACCAGCCAGGCAAAACTCACAGCTGGGGGCTGCAATCCTCAGTTGTCAGCTTCAGCAAGATTGGTTATCAGGAATAGAGGGGTCCCCACGCTGTTTTATTTAATTGTTTACATAAATAATTTAAAAAATGCATGGGGTCCCCCCTATTTTTGACAACAAGCCTTGCTAATGCTCACAGCTGGGGGCTGGTAGTCTCAGGTTGGTAAGGGGCCTTTGATATAGGCCCCCAGCCTAAAAATAGCAGCCTGCAGCTGCCCAGAAAAGGCGCATCTTTTAGATGTGCCAATTCTGGCGTTTTGCCTGACTCTTCCCACTTGCCCTGTAGCGATGGCAAGTGGGGTAATATTTGTGTGGTTGATGTCACCTTTCTATCGTCAGGTGGCAACAAGCCCACGGCTTAGCAATTGAGAAGTGTCTATAAGACACCTATCCATTACTAATCCTATAGTTGTATAGTGAATAAACACACAGCCAGAATAAAGTCTTTTAATTGAAAAAATGACACAGACTCCTTTAATATTCTTAATTAAACCATACTTACAACCTTGCCTATTCCACCAAAGCCTTCTATCTCCTGTAATAAAAGTAAACTAAAAAAGCAACAATATACCATACCTGTCCATCTTTCTGTCCCATGGCGTAATACATGTCTGGGGGATAATTAGTTTTCAACCTGGACGATGCCAAGATGAGACCGTCCACGATGAGAACCACTGGTGAATGAGCTGCTGGGAACACAGCGTCAGTAACCGGGGGTGACGTTATAGAGGTTATCTCCAGTGACTGGGCTCCGTTCCCAGCCGGGCTGAGCTGCGGTGAGATCTGGTGAGATGCCCGTTAGCGAGGATCTCACCGAAGTCACCGCAGTTGCATCCGGTCACTGGGCTCTGTTCCCAGCCGGGCTGAGCTGCATAAAATTCACATACCATGAAACAGTAGATTAGTTCCAAAAAGGGGCACTTGTTGGGCATTACCACTGTTAAGGCACATCTACATAAGTTCCTTGAGGGGTCTAGTTTCCAAAATGGGGTCACTTGTGGGACATTTCCACTCTTTAGGCACATCGGGGGCTCTGCAAACACGACATGACACTCGCAGACCATTCCATCAAAGTCTGCATTCCAAAACATCACTACTTCGCTTCCAAGCACCGACGTGTGCCCAAACAGTAGTTTTCTCCCACATATGGGGTATCAACATACTCAGGACAAATTGTACAACAACTTTTGAAGTCCAATTTCTCCTGTTACCCTTGGGAAAATGAAAAATTTGGGACTAAAAGATCATTTTTGTGGGAAAAAAATTATTTTTTATTTTCACGGCGGACGTTATAAACTTTAGTGAAACAGCTGGGGGGGTCAAAGTGCTCACCACAGATCTAGATAAGTTCCTTTTGGGGTCTAGTTTATAAAATGGGGTTACTTGTGGGTGGTTTCCACTGTTTAGGCACATCAGGGGTTCTCCAAACGCGACATTGCGTTCAATCTCAATTCCAGCCAATTTTGCGTTGAAAAAGTCAAACGGCACTCCTTCCCTTCCGAGCTCTACCATGCGCCCAAACAGTGGTTTACCCCACATATGGGGTATCAGCGTACTCAGGACAAATTGCACAATAACTTTTGGTGTCCAATTTCTCCTGTTACCCTTGGGAAAACAAAAAAATGGTGGAGAAAAAAAAATCATTTTGGGGAAAAAAATATGATTTTTTATTTTTACGGCTCTACGTTACAAAATTCTGTGAAGCACTTGGGGGTTCAAAGTGCTCACCACACATCTAGATAAGTTCCTTGGGGGGTCTAGTTTCCAAAATGGTGTCATTTGTGGGGGTTTCAACTGTTTAGGCACATCAGGGGCTCTCCAAACGCAACGTGGCGTCCGATCTCAATTCCAGCCAATTTTGCATTGAAAAGTCAAATGGCTCTCCTTTCCTCCCAAGGTCTGCCATGCGCCCAAATAGTGGTTTACCTGCACATATAGGGTATCAGCGTACCCAGGACAAATTGCACAATAACTTTTGGGGTCCAATTTCTCCTGTTACCCTTGGTAAAATAAAAAAATTTGGATCTGAAATAAATTTTTTGTGAAAAAAAAGGTAAATACTCATTTTTTTTAAACATTCCAAAAATTCCTGTGAAGCATCAGAAGGGTTAATAAACTTCTTGAATGTGGTTTTGAGCACCTTGAGGGGTGCAGTTTTTAGAATGATGTCACTTTTGGGTATTTTCTATCATGTAGACCCCTCAAAGTGACTTCAAATGTGATGTGGTCCCTAAAAAAATGGTGTAATAATGAAAAATCGCTATTTATCTTTTAACCCTTATAATTTCCTAACAAAAAAAATGTTGCTTCCAAAATTGTGCTGATGTAAAGTAGACATGTTGGAAATTTACTTAAGTATTTTGTGTGATATATCTCTGTGATTTAAGGGCATGAAAATTCAAAGTTGTAAAATTTAGAAGTTTTCAAAATTTTCACCAAATTTCCGTTTTTTTTCACAAATAAATGCTAGTCATATCAAAGAAATGTTACCACTATCATGAAGTACAATATGTCATGAGAAAACCATGTCAGAATTACTGGCATGCATGGAAGCGTTCCAGAGTTATTACCTCATAAAGCGACAGTGGTCAGAATTGTAAAAATTGGCCCGGTCATTAACATACAAACCACCCTTGGGGGTAAAGGGGTTAAAGGGATTTAGATACCATACATTATTCCAACCAACACCCTAATCTTTGTAGTAGGGCCAGAGTGATGTTTCATCATACAAATTTCTTTATGCCATTTCACACATGGTCCTGACTTTGTCATGGATGCACTTACAAATGGTCTGGAGATCACATGGGCAACACCATGAAGAGGCCTTCACTTCAAATTCCTGGCATTATGATATGTATTAGCACCATTTTTTGCAGCCGGGCCCCTCTATTCTTATTGCAGGTGCACAGTTCAGTATTATATTGATTTGTTGGTGAAACCAGTCATTTCTCGGAAGTATCCCAGTAGCCTGTTTTTAAGATGACAATGCCAGGCCGTATCTTGCTCGTGCTACTGGGAGCAGCCTACATGGTCTAAACACGTTGCCATAGCCTGTAACATTTCTGGACCTGTCTTTCACTGAGCACATTTGGTACACCTTTGGTCAGAAATTTCAAAGAGAGCTATCTATCTTGATGATATGCATATCCAAATGCATTCAACATGGCAGAACATTCCTCAGACAACTATTAAATTGAATCTGTTACCAGATTTTGCTATCTAACCTGAGAGTAGCATAATATAAAGCTAGAGACCCTGATACCAGTAATGTATGACTTACTAGTCTCCTTAGTGTAGTTTTTCTAAAATCATTGTTTTACTAGCAGGAGATTATCACAAAGGACTAGTAAACCTGCTGCCATCTAGTCCATGCTAGTCTCCATCACTGATTGGCAGCTTTCTGCTTATGCAAAGTGTACACATAAAGCTTTCAATCAGTGGTGTGTGAGGAGTTATACAAAGCTCAGCAATCAGATAACTGCTAGTTTTGCAGTATATATATCAATGTGCAGCAAGCAACCCAGTAAGTGATTGCTCACTGGAATCAATGTATCTGCTCCTACTTCAGGCTGCAGGTGGGGTAGCAAAGGCCTGGAGACAGATTCCCTTTAATAACCTCATTAATAGCATGCCAAAGTGTGTAAGTGCAGATATTTCTGTAGGTGTTGATCATACTTGATAGTGAATAAATCAATTTTTTTAAATTCTTCTTTTATCAATAACATGTCAATAGATCCCATGATTTCCATAATACCACAACACTTCCATCTTGGAGTTGCAATTACAATTTTGAGGAAAGTATTTTTCACAACTCTTGTCGGCTGTCCCAGGACCAGAGGCTTCTTCCCTTTCCCTAACACTTGGGCACCCTAGCTCGTTCTTTTCCCCGGATTACTTCTGATGGTGAAGATGTCAGGGGTCATGCACCTTGCCTTAGCTCTTGAATCTCCCTCAGCCTGTACCCTTCCTCCACCCAGGGAAGAGGGGAGTAAAACACCAACCGGACTTACAAGGTAATACGAACAGGGATAAAGAAATATACCAATCATACAAATATACATACATAAACAACAGAGGTATACAATTGAGAGTGGAGGATAGGGTTAAACCAAAGTAGGACAAGAAAGGGAATTATTACACACTCAAAACCTAGCAACAGTCACAGATAAATCCACCAAACCCGTTCTCCAATAGCAACCACCAACAACTAAAAGCAATGCAGCAAAAGCTATTTCTGACAAAGAGTGCTAGCCAGGACCCAGATTATATAGGAGATGGGAGTGGCTCACAGTGCACAGCCTCCAGGAGCTCTCAACTAAGCAGATTAACCCCTGTACTGCTAAAAGAAACTTACACTGTTTAATAAGAAGGTGAAGTGCTTCTAATCAGTGCAGGAGTAGGAGAAATTAGATGCTTCAGTCTTCTGGCTCCTCTCTATTGCGGCAAACCCGTGACAGTGTTTACCAATACTAAATGAAGTGCAATATTGCTCTCTAATATCTGAGATAGATAGACATACAGTACTGTACAATCACACACTACACATATATTCATTTATATACCTTGGGTGGTTCTTGAAAATGATGTAATGTAAATGTCAACTTCTTTACCATGATCTCTGAGATCTACCTGTTTTGATGTCTGCCAGTGGGTAGAGGGACCATTTCATTTAAAGACTAATTTTGCCAATTTTATATGTGTGATATTTTAACTGTATGAATGCAGTTGTATCTTAATTGTGCTTTTTCTAGGTCAAAATAAGAAACAAAGCTGTTACTACCTCAGATTTACCGCTGAACCCAGTGATTGGCTGCAGCGGTTATATGCTCAGTGTTGATGATGTCACTGCTGTAACCTGTTAACAAAGATGGGAGCAGTGAAAAGAGAGGCCTCTATTGAGACATTGGAGGTGAGAAACAGCTTTGTTTGTTATTTTCCCAGCACAACAACATGAAATAATTATACATGGAAAACCCTTCTAATGCTGTTATGTAGACATTACCTTTGAGACTCCTTTCAGAATATGCTTGTCTTTTGAGTGATTCTTTGATGAATCATTTGAGCTCTTGAAGACTCTCCAGACACACCAGATCATAAGTGCCTATAGATGAAACATTGACTTATTCATACATCGTTTATTTGTGTGAATTATTCCATTTTTACATATTGTACATGTCATGTACTGTATATCCTAGTTAAGAACATAGAAGCACACATACTGATTTCACTTTTCATAGTAAATCATTAGAGATATTGAGACATAATATTAACATTGCAGCTACTATACTATAAATGCTGTTTTCAGTATCCAGATATATTTAAACAAAAAAACTAAAGCTTTAATATTGTCTTTTAAGGCTAAATTTAGATTTACAATCACTGATTACTGAGAGAGCAGGCGAGGAAATCAGAGAGCAGGCAGTGGTATCAGAAGAGGCAGAGGCAACAGAGAGCAGCCACAGACAGAAGCAGGGGTCCCAGACTGCAGATATAAAGGAATATGCTACCTATCCTGAAATATGCTCCCCCCATCCTGGCATATGCTCCCCCATCCTGGGATAAGCTCCCTCTATCCTGATATATGCCCCCCATCTTGGTATATGCCCCTCATTTTGGTATTTGACACCCATCCTTGTTTATGCATCTCATCCTTGTATATGCCCCCTATCCTGGTATATGCCCCACATCCGGGTATATGCCCTTCATCCTTGTATATGCACACCCAACCTGGTATATGCCCCTCATCCTGGTATATGCCCCCACACTGATATACTCCCATCTTTGTATATGCCCCAATCCTTGGTAATTCCCTTCTCATCTTTGTATATGGCCCCAATATTGGCATATTCTCCCCATCCAGGTATATTCCCTTCATCTTTGTATATGGGGGGCATATACAAGGATGCCATGCACACAATGTCATGATTCCCCTGTATTTACCTTGTGGGTGGGTGCATATTTACGGTCATGTGCCTACTATTCTCTTCTGACTTCTTTCAAAATAAGAGAATTGGGAAAAGTAGATGAGACTAGTCAGAACATGACTGTAAATACAGTAAGTAAATTGCATACATGCAGTTATGCGATCATCCACTTGCACAGGGAATACAGTGGAATTGTGGACAGCATGTGCATCGCACACTTTCACAGTGTGTCAGTCTGAGGTGACACAGAGTGACTGCAGACTTGTGTGGAGACTGGCTGACCCTCTTAAGCAACCTTAAAAATAATTTATTCCAATGATCAATCGATTTGCTCATTCATTGGATGATTGGCAACCTGAATAGACTGACCGATATTGGGATAAAGTATATTATGGATGTTTTGATATATGTAGTAATCAATAAAGGCTGCTGCGGCTATATATTTCCACGTCACTCAGCACTTGTGTCTTCACAATGCCCCAGTCAAGGCTTTCTATCCCCTTTACAGAAGCTGTGTCTCAGATATCTTTCAGGTATTCTTTGTAGGCTGTAATCATGCTGATTGCCAGATAAATGTTGTTGCATGTCACATCAGTTTTCATCAGATAAGAAACATTTTAATCAGATTACCTGGCCGTTAAGTATGCGTTAACACACTACATTTTTTGATGATTTTTTCTGTGTTGGTGTGAACAGCAAAAATCATAATCGCTGGTTTCTTTTTAATCAATAGTTGCAGATTTTTTGCAATTTTTTTCAAGAAAGCGAGTTGCAAAACTGCAGCATTTCAGGTTGAAATATATGTGCTCTCCTTCACAATTGCACTCCGTCGATCTAACTTACACTCAGCTTTTCACATTGATAATTGACTGAATGAATAGAAATTGGTCAGAATTGTGTATGTGTAAAGGCAGCCTTAGCGTCCTGTTATAGTTTTGTAATAACTTCAAAACAAGATTAATTCAGCAAATTCTAATCCTAGTTATGAACTCCAAGTAGAATGTAACAAAGACATCACAAGATTCACTGTTGACAGCAACAGGAATGGAAGATTTGTGCTTCTTTATCCGTAAACAACTTTCTCATCCAATTAAATGTAGGTAGTTTATTTGACCCAATAAATATTTGCTGTTTGGAACAGAAATCTCTATGTGCAGAACACACTGATTTTCTTATGCGGCTAAGTAAATATTTTGCCATTAATGCTGTCATTCATTAAAACAGCAAAATCAGCATTTATTTCATCAGCAATCACAGGTCAATTGAATGGACAGGCTCATTATCTATAACTCACCCAGCCGTTTAGTCCCTTTCCTGTATTTACAAATTGCTATTTGTTACTGAACATGTGACATATTTTTTAACAGACAGGTAAAATCCTTTTAAAGAGACTTAATATAAGGGTTGCTTGGTGTTCCCTTTATGAACCATTGCAGAAAGACCCAGAGTATCAATGGCACCCACTCTGGCAGACCTGATCTATATATGAACTTCACTGATGACCATTTAATTGAATAGCTGCTATGCAGTACTACATGTACTCCTATAGTGGCCATGGCACAGAATAAGCATAGCTGGCTGCAAATTCATTTTATCACTGGGGGGAGTTGAGAGCTGGACTTGCAGCATTCAGCTGATTGACGCACCCCTTTATGTTTCCATTAGGTTTGATCACAGAAAGTCACTTCCTGTCCAATGACTTTGCCAGAGCACAGCTATGTAATATAGCCTGTACAACCCATTAGCACCCTAATATAACTCGAACACAAGGTGCTCAGACATTGCATGGGGAAAAATATTATTATCCCCTTTACACTTATCTCCAATAGAAAACAGAATTTAAAGGAATTTTGAACTCAGGTTTAAAGATTACAGCGTGAAGTCATCCCAATGAAAGAAAAACACAATCTATACTTATGACAGTAAATTGCCCCCGCTCCTGTGGTCTCCATTAAAGCAGATGAGATGATATTCGACCACTAGTAACCAGACCCTGCAGCCGATCAGTGGCCTCAGTGATCAAATCACTCGTAGTCGTAATGTAATCACTTGTAGTAGGTATCTTCCCATTGTGAACTCTAAAAATGGAGAACTTTTAATAGCGGGACAACCCTTAAGTCCTAAAAGCCCACAGGATAACAGGGAATGTATCTTTCAAACTTCCTCCAACAACATCAGGAAAACTTGTCACAGGACATCTATTTGATGGCTGTACTATATAGCAATATTATTTAGGTGCTTTTGGGGCCATTATATTTTATGGAGGGATGTGGGGATCATTATTCTGTGTGTGGGCCTTTATACTGTCTGGAGAGCTGTGTGTGTGGGGGACCATTATCCAGTGTGAAGGTCATCATTATACCATGTGGATGGCTGTATGGGGGCCATTATAGAGTATAATGGTCCCCATCTACTATATAATCGACTAATTCTGTTTGTCTGTAACAGAAATTACCGCATCGCTGATTGGTCGCGCCCCGCCGGACGCGACCAATCAGCGACAGGTGCAGTCCAGCTGTGAATTGGCGCAGGATTTGAACCACGCACGCCACCGCTATCAGGAGATCAGCAGCGCTAGCCGCGGGTCATCTCCTGCCGCATGGAGGTCATCTCCCAGCTGCTCGCAGCGGAAGTACCCCGACCGGCGGCCTCCACGTAAACCCCAGCAGCAGCCTCCACGTACACCCCACCAGCAGCAGCCTCTATATACCCCAGCAGCACCTTCACATATACTCCAGCAGCAGCAGCCTCCACATATACCTCAGCAGTAGCAGCCTCCACATATACCCCAGCAGCAGCCTCCACATATACCCCAGCAGCAGCAACCTCCACATATACCTCAGCAGCAGCAACCTCCACATATACCTCAGCATCAGCAGCCTCCACATATACCACAGCAGCAGCCTCCACGTATACTCCAGCAGCAGCAGCAGCCTCCACATATACTCCAGCAGCAGCAGCCTCCACATATACCACAGCAGCAGCCTCCACATATACCACAGCAGCAGCTTCTGTATACACCCCAGCAGCCTCTATATACACCCCAGCAGCAGCTTCTGTATACACCCCAGCAGCCTCTATATACACCCCAGCAGCAGCAGCCTCTACATACACCGCAGCAGCCACTATATACACCCCAGCAGCCTCTATATACACCCCAGCAGCCTGTATATACACCACAGCAGCCTCTATATACACCCCAGCAGCCTCTATATAAAACCCAGAAGCCTCTATATACACCCCAGAAGTCTCTATATACACCCCAGCAGCCTCTATATATACCCCAGCAGCAGCAGCCTCCACATATACCCCAGCAGCAGCCTCTATATACACTCCAGCAGCAGCCTCTATATACACCCCAGCACCTTCTATATACACCCCAGCAGCCTCTATATACACCCCAGCAGCAGCAGCCTCTATATACACCCCAGCAGCAGGCTCTATATACACCCCAGCAGCAGCAGCCTCTATATACAACCCTGAAGCCTCTATATACACCCCAGAAGCCTCTATATACACCCCAGCAGCCTCTATATACACACCAGAAGCAGCAGCAGCCTCTATATACATCCCAGCAGCAGCAACCTCTATATACACCCCAGCAGCCTCTATATACACCCCAGAAGCCTCTATATACACCCCAGCAGCCTCTATATACACCCCAGCAGCAGCAGCCTCTATATACACCCCAGCAGCAGCCTCTATATACACCCCAGCAGCCTCTATATACACCCCAGCATCCTCTATATACACTGCAGCAGCCTCTATATACACCGCAGAAGCCTCTATATACATTGCAGCAGCAGCCGCCTCTATATACACCCCAGCATCCTGAGCATTCATTGCATTATTCTTATATCTTCATAAATAAACTACATAGATATTCTAGAATACCCAATGCTTTAGAATCGGGACACCATCTAGTACAATATAATGACTGTGTGGATGGCTTCTTAGGGGTCTCATACCTAGTGGAACTCTATGGGGCGCTTCATATTGTGTGTAGGGCCATCATACTGTTGTGTAGGATCGTGGGGCCCATCATACTGTGTTGGAGATCACTCAGGGCCTCATAAAGTGCGTGGGGGAACTGTGGGAACATCACTGTGTTGTGGACACTATGGGTGCATTACACTGTGCATGTAGAGGGTAATGTGGAGGAAATATCTGTGGGGCTATCATACTGTGTTTTGGGGGGCATTTTAGTTTGTATCATACTTTATGGGGCAATGAAAGGGTATCAGAGTAGCTATGAAAACCAAAAGGCTTCAAATCGGAGCAAAACTAATTTGTAAGTGCTACAATAAATGTCCTTCTCTACAGTTGTGTTCAAATTTTACAAACCCCAGCAGAATTTTTGCTTTCTTGGCCTTTTTTCAAAGAATATGAATGATACCACCAAAACTTTTTCTCCACCAGGGTATGTGAACTTTTGATCAGGGTCATTTGAATATTTTGGTTTGTCATTATGATTAAAAAAGAGAAAACACAGTAGTTTGACAGTAAATGTCTTCACCCAACCACTAACCATGAGTGGAGAAAAAGTTTTGGTGTTATCATTCATATTCTCTGAAAAAGGCCAAGAAAGCAAAAATTCTGCCGGGGTATGTAAACTTTTCATCACAACTGTATATTTAAAAGTTGTGAGATATGCCCTTCTGTGACTATACTATGCAACATATTCCTGCCTAATCTGGCAAATATTTTTGTTATTGGGTGATCTGGGGACCCAATTAGGACTTTTATTATTTGGCCCCATGATTTCTGCATATACCCCTAAGACGACACGGCGTTAGTTCTTAATTATGCCAGACGTATTACTCAGTATTCCCTGGGACATGAGCTATTGTTCATATGAACTTAAACGTTGACTCTTGCTGTACATTGAATTGATGTTTGTTGATTTGTTGAATGGCTGCTGATTACCTATTGTATCAGCCTCTACAGCTTATTGTTCTGCTTTCCTTGAGGCACAAAAGCACAGGTTAATTGAACAATCAATGTTTGCTAATTTGGTGAATGCCTGCTGACTACCTATTGTATCAGTCCATGCAGCTTGTTGTTCTGCAAACACTTAAGGACAAATATGCAGGTTAATTGAACACTTGAACAATGAGAGATAACCTCTTCCCACCTTCCCTGAAACCCGTGGATAATGGCCTGAGGCACAGCTGTGGGTATAAAAATGGACCTCTTATCTTCTACAGAGAATTTCTACAAGACAGTAGCCATGGAACCATGGCTTCAACCAGAGTAATAGTGATTTAATTCGCTGAACCCATCAAGATGTTTAGAGAACCCAGATTTGGACAATCAGGTCACATGACCACATACCTCAATGGACTCTGTCAGCTTCCTAAGCTTGCCGCTACCTTCTCTTTGTGGGTGCATTGCAAAATCGGAGTGCTACTGGTTGGGGTAACTGGCTCTAGAAGGCCTGAAATAGCAGATGTTCTAATTCCCAGCGAGCCAGTGGAAGGGTGAGACTCCGTCATTTGACCATCTTATTTACTTGTTGGGTCTGTACTATATGTTATTGACTGTTGTTGAACCAATAAATTATTACCGTAGTGAGTTACCCTCACACTTTGTTGTCTGAGTAGTACTCTGCCCATGGGAAAGGAGTGCATGCGTTCAGTGGGATGAGCCCTGGACCATGCAGTTTTTCTAAAGACAGCCAGGCCAGCTGATAAGAGCACCCACTGAACCTCGTGTCTCCACAGCCCTTAATTAGAGCATGGCTGAACCAGGTGACCGCTTCTCTTTAAATAAATGTAATAATGCCTTAGAATAAAATGATAGGCAATTTTCTGTTGTTTCCAAATACGTATGAATATCTTGTAGTATTTCCTTTGTGTTGCTCCACAGCACTGTATAGAGACATCAGAGCTATTCAACGAGCCTTGACGATGCCTGAAATTACATTAGTATGGAAAATATGGAAACAGTGATTTACCTGTGCAATTTGCAGTCCTCTATAGTAAATTCAATGTTGCAGGAGTTCACAGATAGCGGGAATTATTAGTCTGAAATTTAGTGCCTTCAGAGATCTTCCATTGGCCTCTTAATAACATAGCGCTGGACGTAATACCATGTTTATTTCTACCAGTTCCTTGTGCTCTGCTTGAGCTAAGTAAGGAAGTTTATGGAGCGGACATGGTATATATTCCTCCTGCTAATTGCATTGCACAGAGCTGCTGAATCATCTTTCTCTGGCTTACTCATTTTAATTACACTGCTCACTGTAAAGTTTATAAATGTATACTCAGAAATGAAAATGTTACCTTATACAAGATCACAGCAGTTTGGAGCAACGAGAAGATCATCATTTTCTTGATGTATTTCTCAGAAGACATGCTTGCAGAAGGGTAAGTCTAAGATAAAGAGCTGAGTTTATTACGATTTCACCCTATAAACAGAATTGCTAATGCATTTTATAATCCCATAGATTTAAGACAGATAATAAAGAGCATAAGCTTCACCACATCTTTTAAAGTAGCCGGAATATTGATTTATTCTGCTAGCAATATGGAGTTCAAATCTAGATCATCTTTACTTTTCTATTGCTTTTCTTAGTTATACTGTAAGAACTGAGAATAATGCTCTTATAGATGCGACAGAGCTAAATTTGTCAGTGTAGCAGGTAGATATGAGCAAATCTATTAGATGGGAATCTAATTAGTTTTGAATTGTAGAAAATTCACTGTACCCTACAAATTTGAACAATTTATAATTCAATTTGCGAAAATTGCCAAAAATGCCCTTCCACTTTTTTACACAACGAATAAGTTTGCTTGTCAGAGCAGGCACACGTGACCTCCCAATAATTGCAGCTATGAGACAGCTATCAGAAGGCATAACAAAGCCATTGCATGGCATAGAACATCATACAGCATAGCACAGTATTTCATAGACAATATGAAAGCTGAGGCAGGGAATACAGTGCACTAACTATTTTAGGGTGAATCTGTTTAGCAGGAGGATTTCACAGCTCACAGCTTAGCAACAGAAATCGTGAAAAAGAGGCAAAAATCTGTAAATACACTGTACAGAGTGTGAAGTGACAAAACAGCATGAAGAGCAGTTACCATCTGTTTACCCATAGTCATATATGTGGAGGGCACTTTGACTTTACTTAAGCCTCATTCAGACACAGTCCAAGTACAGATTGCAATTAATAGACTGCCCACAAGTCTCCTGACCCTAACTTGACAGCCTCCTATATGCCATGTCAAGCACAGATGTCTGAATGAGGTTTAAGGCTGTGCTTATGTTAGGGCTCATTCACATGTCCCATTTTCTCACATACAAGAAAAGCAGACTGATAATCTTGGTCAGACTGTGGTCCGAGCGCCATCAGTTTTTCTCGTACATGGAAAAAAAAGTTTACCCACCTTCTCCATTCTGACAGCCTGCGAAGATTGCGCTGAAGTCAGATGCCATCCGAGTGCAGTCCGATCGTAAACTTGCATTGCTGATGTTTTTCTGATGTTCAGATTAAAATTGGACATCTCTCAGATATTTCCCGTGGACCACTCACTCAGAGGAAAAAAATGTTCACAATCCCATAGAATGTCATAGGTACGAGTGCTATCTATGAGTTCCACAGATAGCACTCATATGTAGTGAAGAGGGAACGTGCTCTGTAATGCTCGGTACTCGCCCGAGCATCACTGTACTCGCGGTACTTGGCGAGCGCCGAGCATTTACGGGATTGCTCGGCAGGAGTTCTGGTGCACGCCCTGCATTTTTGGCGCTCTTTGGAGCGCCAATCAACATGCAGAGATTGCTACGCACTGTAATGCGGCAGCCATCTTGGTTGTGGTATTACAGTGATTGGCTGGCCGCACAGTGTCATCTATTTATATAATCATCTTATCCTGTCTGTCTGTCCAGGAAATCCCGCGTCGCTGATTGGTCCGGCCGCGGCCAATCAGCGACGCAGGGCTAACTCTGCCCATGTGGTCATGTGACTCACCAACTGCCCATGATGTACTGAACATGTTTTGTCAGTTACAGTGTCTGATGTACTTCTGCCACGTTTACTGAACACGGGTAATACACAGTGACATGAGGTAATACACAGGTGACGAGGTAATACATAAGTAACATAAGGTAATACACAGTAAAATGAGGTAATATACAGTAACATTAGGTAATACACAGTAATATGAGGTAATACACAGTAATATGAGGTAATACACAGGTAACATGAGGTAATATGAGGTAATACACAGTGATATGAGGTAATACACAGTAATATGAGGTAATACACAGTAACATGAGGTAATACACAGTTATATGAGGTAATACACAGTGACATGAGTTAATACACAGTAACATCAGCGACGCAGGGCTAACTCTGCCCATGTGGTCATGTGACTCACTAACTGTCCATGATGTACTGAACATGTTTTGTCAGTCATAGTGTCTGATGTACTTCTGTCACATTTACTGAACACGCGTAATACACAGTGACATGAGGTAATACACAGGTGACATGAGGTAATCCATAAGTAACATAAGGTAATGCACAGTAAAATGAGGTAATATACAGTAACATAAGGTAATGTAATAGTTTATATATTTTGATGATCTGTTTCATAATTTTGTTCAGTTGTATTAAGTTCTATGAGCAATAACAATTAATGATAATGTATCTATTTTACCCGAAAAATCCTGTGTATTCATTGCATTATTCTTAAATCTTCATAAATAAACTACATACATATACTAGAATACCCGATGTGTTAGAATCGGGCCACCATCTAGTCAGGTGTATAAGAGACCAGGCGGCGCCATGCTCGTCACAGTCTGCTCCTGAATTAGCGAGTATAGGGAGAGCTGCTGCCGAGATAGGGTCAGATTTGGGGGTTTATAAGGTAGTGTACAGTAGGTATACCATCAAAGAATACACAAACCCAGCTAAATCAACAGTCCTTCTAATGACTAATTACGGGTATATAGATTGCAGTGCTAGGAAGGCAGGGAGTGTATGTGCGTTTATACATATCAGTGCAAGACATGCAGGCACTGTATGTGGGTATATTGATATCAGTAGCAGGCAAGCATTGTATGTGGCATACTTCATTGCGTACATCAAGAAGGTCCATTCCATTACTGTCTGCTGCTGCTGCTGTCTATAACATATATTGACCGTATCTCCACAGCCCTAGGTCTCAGTGGGCAGCAATTTTTTTTTGCATCTTAATCCTGATTATTTTATTCCAAAGCAATCCAGAGCCCTCTTTTTTTCTCCATTTGCTTGTTGACACTGCAGAATACAGGCAGATTATTTTCTTAGTACAGTGTGAAAATCCAGCTATTTTAAACAGTTTTGCCCATTCCAGCCATCACATCTGAGTGTGCAAAAATTTCTGACATTTTTGTGGTACTGTTAATTTTTTTTTGGAGTGTGTAACCATATTTTTGGACTATAAGACGCACTGGAATATAAGACGCACCCAGGTTTTAGAGGTGGAAAATAGGGAAAAATATATTTGAAGCAAAAAATGTGGTAAAATATTTAATAACATAAATAACATACTATTATATGTGGTGTTATTATATATGAGTATGTTATTATGTTGGAAGCTACGGGTAGGAGATGGTGCTGCGGGACCAGTGTGGTGTCTGTTAAGTATTATGTGAAGACGCTGGAGGGTGAGTATAAGAATGGGGGCACAGGGCTTATATTTAAGGCACCACTCAGGCACTGAAAAATAACACTGGAGTGCTGCTTTAAGAGCCCATGGGTGAACTATAACTCTCAGCATGTCCTGCAGATCCTATGGCATGCTGGGAGTTATAGTCCACCACAGAATAGCAGAGTGATTTTTTATGTGCTGTAATAACTAACCTTTTAGTTAATTCTTTCTTGTACAGTGTGTCTGCAGGATCTGTGATGACATCATGAAGAGGCAGGGCTTTGTGTGGTCATGTGATGCTCCAGCCCGCTCTCTTCATGACCTCATCACAGATCCTCCAATGGAGCATTCAGCATCGCATCAGCACAGCCCCCAGGCTGTGTTTTCAGGTATGCGATCCCTTCTGCTGCACTCTGCTCCCCCCCTCCTCCACTGGACACAGATCTCCTCAGCTGCTGCAGGAATCCAGCACTGGGGAAACCATGTGGCTCTGTCAATTGCTGCTCCCAGCTCACTGCTCAGCTGACAGGTGGGCGGGGAAGCGGCTAATGAATATTCACTGCACTTAAGTATCGGGACCAGTGGTTTCCCCAGCTCCGGTTTCCAGCAGCAGAGGGCATATTTTCCTGCCTCCTGCGATCCCACTCCACTGCTGCCCCCTGCCCCCCTCCCCACGTTACATTCCGACCATAAGACACACCCACACTTTCCTTATGGTCCGAAAAATACGGTTATATAATTTATTGATACTATTTTGCTGGCCAAAAAATATTTAGCTGCCAAAAAAAAATGTAGGTATAGGGTAGATATTTTACACTGTGTGTTGTCCACCACATAGATCTCATATCATTGCACTCAAAATTGTGCCATTTCAGGCCTCCAGAGAATTGTTTTTGTTGTGTCATAGTCAATGTTGACACAATTTAGCTGGGTTAAAAAAAAAAATACAGGCCAGATATTTTACAGTGGGCTATCTCAGTCACACGTCTCATCTATCTGTGGGCTACAAATTGTGGCATTTCAGGCCTCAATCAAACTGTTTTTGTTGTGTCTTACCCTAGTTCTATACATTACTACCTGATGGCGGCAGCCATCCCAAGGTACTCTGTATCCAGCAACCACTATTTCTCCCGGTGTGCCATCCCGGCATTACACAAGCATATGCCCAACCACATTACCTGTGCCCTCAACCATGCAGTAACTGGGAAAGTACATCTAACTACAGACACATGGACAAAAGCTTCTGGGCATGGATGGTACATCTCGCTGACGGCACACTGGGTTAACATAGTGGAAGCCAGGACCCAGTCGGACCTTGGGATGGAACATGTCCTCCAGACGCCAAGGATTGCGGACCCTAGGTCAATCAGAGTTGCCCCCACAGTCTACAGCTCCTGCATGTCATCCTCCTCCTCTTCAGTCTGCATCTCTGAAATGACCACATCAGTCTCAAGCTGGAAGCACTGCAGCACTGCCTCAGCCAAGCGGCAACAGGCTGTGTTGAAGATAATATGCTTAGGTGACAAACAGCACAATGCTGAAGAGTTGTGGACAGCTCTGAAAGAGCAGGCAGATCTGTGGCTTACACTTCTGAACCTACAGCCAGACATGGTCAAGTGTGACAATGGCCGGAACCTGGTGGTGCCTCTGAGGCGAGGCGAGCTAACACACGTACCATGCCTGGCCCATGTGCTTAACCTCATTTTTCAATGGTTTCAAAAGCTACCCGGAGCTGCCGGATCTGCTATTGAAAGTATGCCTCCTGTGTTTCCATTTTAGAAAGTCAGCTACAGCTTCAGCCGCCCTTGCCGTGCTTCAGCTGCGTTTGCAGCTTCCGGCTCACCGACTGGTGTGTGATGTCCCCATGCATTGGAACTCTACATTGCATATGTTGGAAAGGATTTGTGAGCAGAAGAGAGCAGTTGTTGACTACCAGCATCAACAAGGGCGCCGGTGTTCAGTTCAGACTCCACACTTAAGACCTCAGGAGTGGACATGGATGTCAGACATATGTACCATAATACAAAATACATAATTTGAGAATCTGTATTCTGAAAAGCTCTCTGCTCACAATGAAAGAGGATGCATTGCAGGCAGAGCACGATGAGATGGAGCAAGGAACCATACAGGGTGGTTACACACAGCCCAGACTCATGTCATCCCAACGTGGATTGGTTGACAATGAGGAAGAGGAGGAGAAGGAGGAAGAACAGACCTGAGGACAGGGAGAAAGAGGAGAGCATGGTCAGTCGTCCGGTTGGTGAGGACTCGGAAGTCTTGCCTTTCAGCAGTCTGGCACACATGGCTGAGTTTATGTTTTGCTGTCTGTCCCGTGACCCTCGCGTTCTCAAAATTTTGGGTGACAGTCATTACTGGTTGGTGACACTTCTAGACCCACGCTACAAGGAGAACTTTTTATCTCTTATTCCCGAGGTGGACAGAGGTACTAAAATGGCGATGTGCCAGAAGGCCCTTGTTGCAGAATTATTAAAAAAATTCCCATCTGAAAACGCGGGTGGCAGAGGTCACAGTTACTTAGACAACCAAGGCGTACAGGTGAGAGAGACACAACTTGAATCTAGCAGAGGCAGGTGAACTCTGTCAAAGTTCTGGGAGAGTTTTCTCAGTCCCTCCCATTGACAGGCCCTGAGGCGTGGGGTACTGTCACAAGGAGTGAAAAGTTTGGCAAGATGCTGAGGGAGTACCTTGCTGACCGTACCAATGTCCTCGGTGATTCCTCTGTGCCTTATAATTATTGGGTATCCAAGCTGGACAAGTGGCATACACTGGCTCTCTACACCTTGGAGGTCCTGGCCTGGCCTGTTGCTAGCGTTTTGTCAGAGCGGATTTTTAGTGCCACTGGTGGAATTATAACTGATAAGCGCATCTGCCTGTCAACTGAAAATGCTGACAGGCTGAATCTTATAAAAATGAGCAAGGCCTGGATTGGGCCAGACTTCTCAACACCACCAATTGATAGCAGCACAACATACACTCAAATCCAGTGTCTTTTTTTGGGAGGTCTATTCCCATGCACCTTTTCACACTCACTCATGGGTATACGCTTCCTGATTTTGGCTATTTGCTGTTGTCCTCCTCCTTCTCATCCTCATCTCCCCACCATATCACTAGGGTGAACGTGGTCCGTGATGCAACACCCACATAATATTTTAAAAGGGTGTTTATGATGCCCGTAAAATAAAAATTGTTTGACAGTATGTTCATGTATACCCCCAAGGGTAAATGTTTGTCAACCCATAAACTTAGTGCATGGGCATTACAAGTATAGGAGACCCGCTCCTTTCTAATGGGAACAATATTTTATGAGGCCCTCTTCCACGTCTCTTCCAAAGGCCATTGGAATGGCTCCAAATTTTTGGCAGCCCTTGCATTCACTGCATAGGCAAACACTATGGGAGACCCACTCCTTCTAATGGGACATTTTTTTATGAGGCCCTCCTCTACATCTCTTCCAAAGGGCATTGGAGTTCCTCCAAATTTTTGGCAGCCCTTGCATTCACTGCATAGGTAAACTGTATGGGAGACCCACCTACTAATAATGGGAACATTATTTTATGGGCACTCCTCTACGTCTCTTCAAAGGGGTATTATGGTGCATCCAAGTTTTTGGCAGCCCTTGCATTCATTGTATAGGCAAACAGTATGGGAGACCCACTTCCTAATAATGGGTACATTGTTTTCATGAAGCCCTCCTCTACGTCTCTTCAAAGGGGTATTAGGGTGTATCCAAATTTTGGTTTTGGCAGACCTTGCATTCACTGCATAGGCAAACAGTATGGGAGACCCACTTCCTATTAATAGGAACATTGTTTTCAGGAGGCCCTCCTGTACGTCTCTTCAAAGGGTTATTGGGGTGCGTCCAAATTTTGGGGAAGGCCTTGCATTCACTGCATAGGCAAACAGTATGGGAGTACCAACTTCCTAATAATGGGAACATTGCTTTCAGGAGGCTCTCCTGTACGTCTCTTCAAAGGGTTATTAGAGTGCATCCAAATTTGGGGCAGGCCTAGCATTCACTGCATAGGCAAACAGTATGGGAGTACCAGCTTCCTAATAATGGGAACATTGCTTTCAGGAGGCCCTCCTGAATGCCACTTCAAAGGGTTATTGGGGTGCGTCCAAATTTTGGGCAGGCCTTGCATTCACTGTATGGGAGTACCAACTTCCTAATAATGGGAACATTGTTTTCAGGAGGTCCTCCTGTACGTCTCTTCAAAGGGGTATTGGGGTGCTAGAAAAAATTGGAGTCCAGCTCAACAGGACTGGATTTTCCTTTTCTTTTTATTTTTCAAATGAAAATAAAAAGCATACAAAAGAAAATTTTCATGGTTGACATGACCCAGTCGATGCGTTTTGACTGCACTAAGCAGTCTTACTCATAACTCATGAGTAAGACTGCTTAGTGCAGTCGAAACGCATCGACTGAGTCATGTCAACCATGAAAATTTTCTTTTGTATGCATTATAATTTCTTTTGAAAAATAAAAAAAGGAAAATCCAGTCCTGTTGAGCTAGACTCCAATTTTTGCTATTATCCTTGATGTGAGGCCAGGGCGAGGCTGGTGTCTGAGCCCTAGGTGGATGAACATAGAGCAACTGGGTGAGCTGGAATTAAGTTTTTATAATTTTAGTATTGGGGCGCGTCCAAATTTGGGGCAGGCCTGCCACTCACTGCATACGCAATAACAGTATAGGAGACCTACTGTTTAATAATGGGAACAACAAAGCATAGCCCGCTGACTAAGAATAGTGAGGGCCAACTGCTGGCCCTTTAAGAAAAGTAAAGGCCGCCTGATGGCCCTATAAGCAACGAGCACCCAAGCATTTTAGTGCTCGCCCATCACTATCCAACAGTTTTACCTCAGTATTTGTAAGCCAAAACCAGTAGTGGGTAACAAAATGCCAAAGTGGTTTACATGTTTCTATTATACTTTTCCTAAGATTGTTCAATTTTCTGGTTTTGGCTTACAAATACTGAGGTAAAAAATGTACCCAATATTCAAGGTGTGCATGCTACACACAATTAACAAAGCCGCAAGCTAAAATGTATGGCATGGGATCAGCTCCGAAGAAAGCTTGTAGATTGCACCTGATGTTGCACTGATGTTTGCCCCTGATGCTAAATGTGAATTTAGTCTTATCTGTGCTGATCCAGCAAGAATTATTTTTGACCTTGCCATAGTTTTAACTGAGCAGAGGATTTAAGGTGACTTTTCATATGAAATGATGTATAGTACAAATTATATAAAAAACACTGTATAAATATCCATTACATACATTGTAATTAGTAGGACTTAGGTTTATGAAGGGGAGAACTTCAACATAACAGCTACAGGTAATCATCAATCTAAGGCACATCTGAAAAGAACTCCAATGCGTTGACTCAGTCTCCAGCTTGGATATTGCCTAGAAAAAATCCACAAATATCATTAGGTATTCACATTTAGGCATTCTGCATACACACACACACAGACAAGCTGTAGTTTGAATTATATCAGGAAGACATTTTATCTTATTCTAAAAGAACCCCTTTAAAGATGTAAAAGCCTCTTATAAGACAAAGAGATTCTGAAATTTATTGCCAGCCTTTGAATGTAGCAATTATAAAACTTAATATCGACCCTTTAACACCTTCACCCAGAAGCTGTTTTCTCTTTCCTGGCCAGGCCAAATTTTACAATTCTGACCAATATCACTTTATATGGTAATAACTCTGGAACGCTTCAACATATCACAGTTAGGCTGG
>JARQOD010000002.1:397488613-397528629 GCA_033576555.1 Oophaga sylvatica
TCTTCTGTCATTTTTCCTTGCAGAATCAGGTTGGATGATGAACGTTGGTGGACAGCCATTTTCAGGTTTCCCCAGAGATGCTCAATTAGGTTTAGGTCAGGGCTCTGGTTTTAGCCAGTCAAGAATGGTTACAGAGTTGTTCTGAAGCCACTCCTTTGTTATTTCAGCTGTGTGCTTAGGGTCATTGTCTTGTTGGAAGGTGAACCTTACAGCCAAGTCTGAGGTCCAGAGCACTCTGGAAGAGGTTTTCATCCAGGATCTCTCTGTACTTGGCCGCATTCATGTTTCCTTCAATTGCAAACAGTCGTCCTGTCCCTGCAGCTGAAACACACCCCCATAGCACAATGCTGCCACCACCATGTTTCATTGTTGGATTGTGCTGGGCAGGTGATGAGCAGTGCCTGGTTTTCTCCTCACATACAACATGGCACTGAGAAGAGGCTTCAGTCGGGCCAGACAGGTGCAGGGCTGCAGTGATAGTTGACTTTGTGGAACTTTCTCCCATCTCCCTACTGCATTTGTGGAGCTCAGCCACTGATCTTGGGGTTCTCCTTTACCTCTCTCACCAAGGCTCTTCTCCCTTGATTGCTTAGTTTGGCTGGACGGCCAGGTCTAGGAAGACTTCTGGTGGTCCCAAACTTCTTCTATTTACAGATTATGGAGGCCACTGTGCTCTTAGGAACCTTGAGGACTGCAGAAATTCTTTTCTAGTCTTGGCCAGATCTGTGCCTTGCCTTGTGTCTTTGAGCTCCTTGGCCAGTCCCTTTGGCCTCATGATTCTCATTTGGTCTGACATGCACTGTGAGCTGTAAGGTCTAGACAGGTGTGTGCCTTTACAAATCAAGTCCTATCAGTTTAACTAAACACAGCTGGACTCCAATGAAAGAGTATAACCATCTCAAGTAGGATCACAAGGAAATGGACAGCATGTGACTTAAATATGAGTGTCTGAGCAAAGGGTCTGAATGCTTATGACCATGTAATATTTCAGGGTTTTTTTAAATAAATTTACAAAAAATTCTACATTTCTGCTTTTTTTCAGTCAAGAGTGTACATTAATGAGAAAAAAATGAACTTTTTTAATTTTCCAAATGGCTATAATGAAACAAAGAGTGAAAAATTTAAAGGGGTCTGAATACTTTCCGTACCCACTGTACATTAAGCTACAACACACTGCTACCTCCTCACCACTACCGGAGATATCGCCTCAACCAACACCGGAACTGCTGCAACCCCCCGACCTACTGTCTCCTGCCTCAAAATCCTGTAGAATGTAAGCCCGAAAGGGCAGGGTCCTCTCCCCTCTGTATCAGTCTGTCATTGTTAGTTTGTTTACTGTAAGTGATACCTGTAATTTGTATTTAACCCCTTCTCATGTACAGCACCATGGAATCAATGGTGCTATAGAAATAAATATAATAATAATAATAATAATAAATCATGGGAGTAGGACTAATGTGAAATTCCTTCATGAAGGCCTCTTTATGGCATTGCCCATGTGGTCTCCAGAGCAGTATCTGGCTATCTTTACATCAAAGACAAAAGAAGAAATCATCATTGAAGAGGATAGTCATGCATTTTAGACTCTATTGCTACACTCAAGACTTTGGATTCCATCTGGAGACCATGTGAGCAGCGAGGTGCGATCTGGGTAAAACATTTATCATTGATAATGAATGAATCGGGATGTTTTGAAAATTTTGATTACATTTTTTCATTATTTGCATATCATGAACATATCTATTTATCTATCTATATATCTAGTAATTTTTGCCTTTAAAACAACATGAACACATCCCTTATTGAAGGCACATTTGCACACAGTTTTAGAAGGAACTTGACATGGAGGTACGAAATGTCTTGGAGAGCTAACCACAAATCTACTGTGAATGTAAGTTTGCACAAATCTTTCTGTTTCTTCTTCAGACTTAATGCTGTTGAGATCAGGGTGTCGTGATGGCCAAATCACTTCTAATACTCTTTGTTTTTTAAATGCTGAAATAGTTCTTAATTACATTGGCTGCATGTTTAAGGTCGTTGTTCTGCTGCAGAATAAATTTGGAGCCAATCAGATGCCTCCCTGAAGTTATTACATGGAAGATAAGAATCTGCCTGTATTTTTCAGCTTTGAAGACACCAAGAAATGGACAATGTTTTGGACCATAGATGCAGTGGTTGTCCAAAGAAACTTAGTACAGAAGATGAAAGACACATCTTACTTACCTTTCTATGAAATTGTAAGATGTTTAGCAGTGTCATCAGCCTACAACTAGCAGTAACCAGTCAGACCCAGATACAGCCATCTACTGTTTAAAAATCTTGGCCAGAAGTGATCTTCATGGAAGAATTGTGTGCAAAAAACATACCTTAGAGATGGAAACAAAGCCAGTATGCACAAAAACAGAGAAACTAGGGTGCAGAAAAATGACAGCAGGTGCTCTGTACTAATGAGTCATAATGTGAAATACTTGGCAGTAATCAAAAGCATTTTTTTCACTGAATGGCTACAGAGTTGTTAATAATGAGTCTCTGCAGGCAACAGTGAAGCATCATGGAGGTTCCCTGCAAGCTTCAAACTACATTTCCGCTAATGGAGTTGGGGATTTGGTCAAGATTAAAGGTTTCCTCAATGCTAAGAAATGCAGGCAGATACTTATCCGTCATGCAATACTAGCAGGCAAAAATTAAGAGACCATTGCACAATTTTATAAAAATCAGCTTCTCTACATGCCTGACAGCCATTCCATTCCAGGGTCAGTTGAATTCCAACCAGAATACACCTCATTCTACTTAATGTGCTTCTGATTAGGTGATCACCTGAACCAAATCTTATTTAATGAAGGAAAGTATAAAAAACACTGCTGTGTTTGCAATAGACAAGCTAGATGGCAAAACAAGTGCTAGTAAAATCCCAAAAGTAATAGGAATGAAAAAATAACTTTTAACCATGCCAAAAGAGTTGAAAAGAAAAGTCTTGAGTGAGGAAAAGAAGGGTTCAGTACTGGCTTTACTAGCAGAGGGATACAGTGAGCGTCATGTTGCCTCCATCCTTAAAATTTCTAAGACAGCAGTCCATTACAACAAGGTCAAGCAGCAGACATTGGGGACAACAAAGCTACAGACCGGCAGAGGGCGAAAACGACTTCCACTGACTGGGATGACCGTCATCTTATCCAAATGTCACTCAGCAACCACAAGATGACATCAAGTGACCTACAAAAGGAATGGCAAATGGCAGCTGGGGTGAAGTGCACAGCAAGAACAGTTCGTAACAGGCTAATAGAGGCAGGGCTCAAGTCATGTAAAGCTAGAAAAAAGCCTTTCATCAATGAGACGCAAAGGAGAGCCAGGCTGAAGTTTGCCAAAGACCATAAGGATTGGACCATAGAGGACTGGAGTAAGGTAATCTTCTCTGATGAGTCTAATTTTCAGCTTTGTTCAACTCCTGGTCATCTAATGGTTAGACGGAGACCTGGAGAGGCGTACAAGCCACAGTGTCTTGCACCAACTGTGAAATTTTGCAGAGGATCAGTGATGATCTGGGGATGCTTCAGCAAGGTTGGAATTGGGCTGGTTAATCTTTGCTAAGGATGTATGAATCAAGCCACATACAAGGTTATTCTAGAAAAAACAGTTGATTCCTTCTGCTCAGGCAATGTTCCCCAACTCTGTGGACTGGTTTTCCCAGCAGGACAATGCGACATGCCACACAGCTAGGTCAATCAATGTGTGGTTGAAGGACCACCACATCAAATCCCTGTCATGGCCAGTCCAATCTCCAGACCTGAACCCCACTGAAAACCTCTGGAATGTAATCAAGAGGAAGATGGATAGTCACAAGCCATCAAACAAAGAACTGCTTAAATTTTTGTACTAGGAGTGACATAAGGTCACCCAAAAGCAGTGTGAAAAACTGGTAGAAAGCATGCCAAGACACATTAATGCTGTGATTAAAAATCCTGGTTGTTCCACAAAATATAGATTTCTGAATTCTTCCTGAGTTAAAACATTAGTATTATTATTTCTAAATAATTATGAACTTGTTTTCTTAGCATTATTTGAGGTCTGCAAGCACTGCATTTTTTTGTTATTTTGACCATTTCTCATTTTCTGAAAATAAATTCAAACTTTATTTCTTGGAAATTTGGAGACATGTTGTCAGTAGTTTATAGAATAAAAGAGCAATTTACATTTTACTCAAAAATATGCCTATAAAGAGAAAAATCAGACAAGCTGAAAATTTTGCAGTGGTCTCTTAATTTTTGCCAGAGCTGTATGTTCTGCAGCAGAGCAAAAGCACCAAACATACAGCCAATGTCATGAGGAACATATCTTCAGCGTCAAGAAGAACAAGGAGTCCTGGAAGTCATGATATGGCCCCCAAAGAGCCCTGATCTCAATATCAAGTTAATGTGGGATTTCATGAAGAGACAGAAAGATTTGTGAAAGCTTATATCCACAGAAGATCTGTGCTTATTTCTCCAAGATGTTTGGAACAACCTCCCTAACTTATTACTTCAAAACCGAATTGATGATTTGATGTTGTTTTAAAGACAAAAGGTGCCAAAGATTGAATTTATTTACATTTCTCTTTTGTTCATTCACTTTACATTTTGTTTATAGTTGAACTATTACCACTTAATTTTTAAAGCATTCTTACTTTACAGCATTTTTTCTACACCGACCTGAAACTTTTGCAGTGTATACTGTGTACATAAATAAATATATATACACTCTACTATCTATCTATCTATCTAATCTATCTATCTATCTACTATCTATCTATCTATCTATCTATCTATCTATATATACAGTATATACAGTGCCATTTAAAAATATATATAGATATACAGTATATATAAATATATTGTATATTAGTACTGTACATCATAGTGTGGAAAATAAATGAGTTTCTAATGCAGTATAAATTACATAGTTTTCACTCTATGATTTGCAGTTACAATTAATTAGATTTGGATGAAAAAAAGATATTTGTGAAGTGTGGTACAATATATAGGGAACTCATGCACATCACACACATAGAGAAAACATAAAAGTGTTCCTTATAGTACTAAGCAAGGAATGAAAAAGTAAAATGACTAAAACCAGACAACAAAATTCAGCATTGATATTACATTTATTCATTTGAGAAAATCCTATTAGTGAAACCACCTAAGTTACAATATTTTCTATATTTTCTATAGGTTGGAATAAATTGGTCTCAGTATGCATGTGCATCATTTAGATATAAGAAATACATTATATAAGTGCAGCAGTGAAAACTTCCAGCCTTCCTGACAAGTATATGTATGTTTATCTTACTTAAAAAGTTGTAATTGACCCAACACAGAATGCTGGGAGATTACAGCTCAGAAGCCTGCAAAACTGAAAATGCAATTGGACCTCTGGGATCAAAACCTTTTCAGAAAATCTCCAACTGGATCTAGCATCTGAACTAGATAGCGCAACTCGTGAGACCACTGACTTGCTTCATTGGTCCCGTGCTATAGCTGCAACATCACTACTGCACACGTGTCAAAGACTTGGGCTGTGACAGAGAGGCAGTGCTCAAGTGACAAGAATGGAAAACCCCTTTAAGGTGTATCCTACATACTACACATTGTTTTTTGATGGGAAATCATCTGCGCTATTTTTCAAATAAAATGATGAATGCGTTAACAGAAATCAGACAGACACCATTATAAGTCAATGAGGTTTGTCTCATGCCGACAAAGTTCATCATGTAATAAATCTATTACTGCCATTAGTTGAGTTAGTCTATTCTGAATAAAGAACAGGATAATAACAATCAGAACAATGGTGTAAAAACAGCCTAAAGGAGTTTTATAATGATTTAAAATTGTGTATTGATAAATTTAAACGCTGTAAGACTTATTAAAGTTTTGTCTCTATCTGAGTAGTCGATTTAAGCAAGTGTGATGAGCAGTCACTAGAATTGTTTGAATGAATAGATGTAGAGATGAGCGAATAAATTCAAGTGTCATCCTTTTAACTTGATCCTCCTAAATACTTTCATCACTCATCTAATTCTCATTCAAAAGCATATGCACCTTATGCTTTCCTTGCATTGCAGTTTACTTTGTATAAATGCTACATGTATTCTACATGATAATGTTTGCATATATGTTCCATTCCTATACATTGCATTAAGATTAATTATTACAGTATTGTTATTCTTTCAATTTTCTGTTTTTGTGTCTACTATGGCTATATTATTAATTATCCTGTCCTCATTTTAATCATGTCTTTAATACTTAAGTTATGCTGGTGAACTCCATTCTTTCTATAGGTTATAATCCTCAGCTATGCAATCCATGCAGGGGAAAGCATAATTATGCTCTGAAGACCCTCATGAAGGATCAATGTGGAGTTTGTTAACAGAAATGAGTATTGGTCAAATAGTGGGTCACAGTCACTACATTTAAAACTATCAATGGTCACCCCATCCATGTAAATACAAATAGTCCATGATGAGATATCTATTTCTATATGAAAGCACACAGGACAGCGCACTTAGAGGAAACAGTCTGCTGCTGCAAAATGTAGTTTTAACAGATTAGAATCAGACCAATCATTCAGCAATAGTAAGAATGTAATGAGATAGAATGTAATGTAATGAGATAGAAAGTTTATGTTAGACTTGTACTGTGCATTTCCAACACTTTCACATACTGTTTGTAAAATAAATGCAGTTCTTGTATTATTCAAAAGCTAAAAAAACTTTTTTTAATCGTTGAACCTCATTCTAAAATGTCTTTAATTTGCCTTGTCACATATTTTCTGCATTTTTTTAGATTGGTGATATAACCAATGATAACGCCTCAAAGAAAGTAGTAGCCAAGGGCACCTCACGTGTCTATGTGCTGACTTGCTTCAGTTCTATGTTAAAGATTTATAAATGCATAAACATGGCTCGAACTAAGCATGCCACTTACAATTATCACACCAGTCAGTAATGAGAGCTGATCAGAAACAGGGCTACAAGAAGGAGGTAACTTGAAAGTGTATCTGTTGAAAAATAGAAAAAAGTTATATTTCATTCTACTGGTTTAGCTTTGAAATAACTAGTTCATTTGTCATAATTATAATCATCAACATAATTGTTTAGTAAGATGAAGTTAATTAAAAATCTAAAGAATTTGAATAATAATTTAATACAATTTAAAAGGAAATGAATGAGTGAATGTGGCTAAACAGACTTTGATTTGTTCTTGTATTTTCTCCTTATTTACTTTTAAAAAATATTATAGATTTGGTAAAATCAGTTATTTCCATTGAATTTGCAGTAAGTATAGTTGTTAGTATGGAACACGTAAGGGAATAATGGATGAATTATTGCCTGTAATGTGCGTTCCAGTAATCATTATAATATGCATGCCAATTCATTCCCCAATTACAGCTCTTCAATTATGGTGTTCATTTGCTCTTCCCACTGTCTTTACTGCCTTTCATTTACTGTCTTTCTCATTTAAACTCTTTTAACAGGAGAACTGTAAAAACAGAAATTACTGCAATAATTGAAAAACTGTCCAAAAAAATCTGTGGCTATCATCCTTCTCTCTCTCTATGTGTGTATGTTCATTCTTTACTTAAAGGGGTTGTCCGGGACTTTAACATTGATAGCCTATCCATAGAATAGGTCATCAATGACTGATCTGTTGGGATGCGACAGCCGCCACTCTTGTCAATCAGCTGTTCCCAGTGCCAGTGTCAGCAGGAACTGCTCAGAGTAGTAACTGTGGCCAGATACTGAACATCTCCCCACAACTGATTTGAATTGGTGGCTATGCAGTCGGCACAGCTGGGCTGTGCAGCTCTAGAAATGGGAGAATTCTGAGCAAAAGTGTGAAAGGTCAATGCATCATGACAATATAGCGTGCGCTGTGACCTTGTGCACACATGTGCAGAACCATTTGGGGCCTCCTCAAAGCAGAAGTTGGGGATTCCAGCACAAGCGGCATCAGTCTAAAAATGAGTCAAGGACCAAACAGTTGACAGTGATCATCGGAGGGAGCGGAAAAGTGAACAGTGAAGTGCGTATAAAGGATTTATTTATGGTTTTACATCTTATATTTAAAAAGGTCTGGGATTTGTTGGAGAATGACTTTTCTGCTAATTGAATTTCCCAGTAAAATCCATGAGAACAGGCAAAAGAACAGGCAAATTTGAATCTTGCCTGATCCGCTCATCCTACCTAAAAGTGATGAGTTTGTAGTACATTTTGTGGACCCCTGTACAGACTGAGCTAAAGTGGCATCTTTTTTGTTGAAATCCATTAAATTACTTTATAAATCATTAAACGATGACTCCTGAAAACCTTATTTTATTATTAAATGGGCTGAGGAACTTAATACAACAGTTAATGAATCATACACCTTAGAATTATCAATAATTAATTGATCAATATCTCAATCAAAAGACAGAGACATGAAGGCCATCCTTCATCAAGATGATGGTGTGTTACTGCTATTTCTAAATAACCTTTCCAGGCACAGTGAACTCCCATCGTAGAAGGAACATTTTTACTACCAGCCTCTCTAATTAGGAGGTAATATCATATTTAATATATTAATTCTGGAGCTGCCTAAGTAGATTACAAATAGATCTTTGCTGACCTTGATTTCTGTAGCTACTCTGACTTTTTGATATATAGTGAGTAATCATGCATTATGGAATATGAGGCTGATGAATCTAGATATTGTGTAATGAGTCAGATTCTCTTCTTACATTGTTTTTATCTCTATTTTTACTGGGTTTTATTGTTTTAGTGCAGTATAGAACATTTTGTATGAAAAGAAGTATAATCAATGTTTGAATTCACGAGTTTGGGTAAAAGCCTGTAATTCCCCACTTCTTGGCCTGCATATGCGCTATTTATTATGTGCTGTTTTATTGTTTGTCTTTAATAGGGATGTGGTAATTGTAACACCAACTGTCTATGCATGTTACATAATTATCGCTGTAAACAGTTATTACAATAATGATAATCTGGCAAGAATGATTGTGTCTGGAGTGGAAAGTATTCTCTACATATGACAAGTTTTCATTGATTTTAGAAAATAAGATGTGTGTTATTGATTTATAAAAGGGATTCTGTGTTCGGTAACTATAAATACATTTAGTTTTATGTCAGAAAAAAATAGTCTTGATTTTGTTTATTTAGTCATATTCATTCCCTAATTGTTTTTCAATTAAGTTTATAGAAATTGCTTTAAACTGCCATCAAAATAAAATGGGTATTTTGAAACTACATCTATTCATAATGGGCAACAGGAATAGTGGAATTTCAGACATTGTAAGTTGAAAAAATGCTTGTATAAGCAGAAAGATTGATCTTATATAATGACTATTTTATGAGTTCAATGCAAGTTGAATCCATAAAATGTCTAAAAATCTATAATTCATAACTATCTATCTATGTATCTATCTATCTATTTATCTATCTATATATATATATCATTATTAGTGATGGGCGAGCACTAAAATGCTCGGGTACTCGTTGCTCGGGTCGAGCAAATTGGAATACTCGGGTACTCGGACAGAACAACGAGCCCAATGTAAGTCTATGGGAGACAGGAGCATTTTTGCCGCGTTCCCCCCCTGGGGTCCTTTTAAGATCTAAATACATCTGAAAATGATGGAAACACTGCTCAAATGACACGGGGACATCATGGGGATCGCCCCTGGAAGCATTCCTGACTCCTAGTTCACAGCTTTAAACAATGTTGTCAGAGTTTCATGCCATTTTTACCGGAGTACCAAAAAACATACAAAAACTAAACCAAAATGGATTTTGCTGGGAAATATGTAAAGGTACATCCTTTCCAGGTTAATGATTTGTATATAAGGCAAAATAATTAACCCCAGACCAAAATGTTCCTCCACCACTTGGGCTATGTTCAGACACAGCGTTTTTGAAGCGTTTGAAGCGTTTTTAAACTTTAACATTGCTTTCAACAAAACAAATGCATTCACTGGGAAATGTCATTGTAACATTTAACAACCCTAGCTGGCCATGTGGTGTGTGACACATAAGCAGACACATCTTGTTTCATTTATGAAGGAGGGACTCTTAAAGTCACAGAGCCTATTTTTACAGGAGCATCAGGCAGCATTTATCTGCTTAAAGGGCCATTATTAAAGAGTGGGTCTCCTAAACTTTTATAGCCTATGCTGTTAGTGGATGGGCTGTCAAGAATTACGATGCACGCCAATACCCCTTTCACAAGATGTCCAGGAGGGCTTCCATAAAAAATGTTGCATTGAATGCAAGGCCTGCCCTGCTACCAAGTAATATGCACCTCAATAAGCCTTTGAACCCAGGTACTGGATGGGCCCAGGAAAATCCACTTCACATTATTCATTTTGTATTCCCATTCTGTCTTTTTTTTTGCATTGACTGCAAGGCCTGCCCTGCTACCAAGTCATATGCACCACAAAAAGCCTTTGAACCTACATACTTGATGGGCACAGGAAAATCCACTTCACATTATTCATTTTGTAAAACCCATTCCCTTTTCTTATGCATTTACTGCAAGGTCTACCCTGCTACCAAGTCATATGCATCCCAATAAGCCTTTGAACCCAGGTACTGGATGGGCCCAGGAAAATCCATTTCACATTATTCATTTTGTCCTCCCATTCTGTTTTTTTGCATTGACTGCAAGGCCTGCCCTGCTACCAAGTCATAAGCACCCCAATAAGCCTTTGAACCCAGGTACTGGATGGGCCCAGGAAAATCCACTTCACATTATTCATTTTGTCCTCCCATTCTGTTTTCTTATGCATTGACTGCAAGGCCTGCCCTGCTACCAAGTAATATGCACACCAATAACCCCAATCCCCCCTTGGAAGAAACATGGAGGAGGGCCTCTTAACAAAAAATGTCCCATTAAAAAGGAGCGGGTCGCCTAGACTTGGAATGCCCATACATTAAGTGTGTTGCCTGGCAAACAATTTCCCCTGTGGGGTACACCTCAACCTTTTCCATAACAAGTATTTAACACCCAGCAATAACACTCACCCTTGTTAGGATTTTGACAATGGCTGTAGCAGCACATAACACGTTAACCCTGGTGATCTAGTGGCGGTGGATGATGAGCCGTGGAGGAAGGCGTGATTAAATCTATGCCCAATTTATAGGAGCTGGTCTCCTAGACATGGAATGCCCATACACTACGTGTATGGGCTGGCAAACATTTTGCCCTGTGCGGTACACCTCAACCTTTTCCATAACAAGTATTTAATACCCAGCAAAAACACCCACCCTTGTTAGGATTTTGACACTAGCTGTAGCAGCATGGAACATGTTAACCCTGGTGATCTAGTGGCGGTGGATGATGAGCTGTGGAGGAAGATCTGATTAAAAACTATGCCCAATTTATAGGAGTGGGTCTCCTAGACTTGGAATACCCATACACTGGCTGGTAAACATTTCCCCCTGGGGGTAGATATTAACATAGTGTCTAAATTTTTTTTTTAGTGGGCATCATAAACATCTTGCAAAACTGTAACGTGGTTTCCTACACAGTTGCAGGTTTTTAGTAAAAATATGGTGGACGAATCGTTGGATGAAGTGATCAGGAAAAGGGGCATGGTGATGACAGGAATGGGAAAGTACATGATTAATAACAGCAGTGGCTATGGGAGGTATGAGATCCAGGATGCAGCCTACAATGATTCGTCGTTTAGCCACCATCAGTTACCAGAATAGTTTTCATGCCCGTCAGAAGATCGGTCTAACAGATGTCGTGTCAGACTCGGACTAAGAAATGCCGTCCAAAATATGCTGCCAAACACGCACGTGTCTGTATAAAGGGCAAAGTGCAACATGTTCGTGAGATGCTGAATTAGAGAAAATAGATCAGTGTTGGAGGAAAACCAAACAAACTGATGATGCTCATGAAAAACTAAGTTTAAAGAGGAGTGCACCGTCCATAACTATAAACACACCCGTGGCACAAGCTTCTTCATCTTCACCCATACAAATTAACAATAAGATCCAAATGTCCCAGTGGAAAATTATTTGTCATAGTGTAACGAACACTGTTAAAGGAATGGCACTAAACGTACATAACCACGACCCTTGGAGACATCAGAATTTCCTCTTTACAAGATATGGACGATGATGGTATTGATGACGACTTTGAAATTTACCACATCCACACCAAAAAGATGAAGATCACAACTGCAAAAAATGTGCAAAAAAGGCTGTGAATGTCTGGAAAATCATTTTCTCTAGGGCTAAGTTACCCTCTTACTAAAGTGGTACCGAATGATGCATACACAGCTCTCATGTCTACTCAGCGTGAAATGCTTGAAAAATAATGTATTCTGATTTGTCCATGTCCACTTTTTGAAAGCGAGCAGAAACGAAGGATGATATAGTAGGAAGACGTGTGATTTTGGTCAGTAAGGAGGTGATGTCAGGTACAGAAAGGTAGATCTGCTTGTCATCGGCGCAGTGATGATATTGCAAACTGTTCCATTACAACAGCTGTGTCAGGCCGAAGGTGTAGATGGAGAAAAGTAGGGGTCCTAGAACAGAGCCTTGGGGAACACCGAAAGACAGGTGTCGAGGTCAGGAAGTGGTGTTGGAGAGGAAGACAATGAATGTCCCCCTAACAGTCTTGTTTTTTAAAGACTGCTGATAACCCCAAAAAGGCCATTTGCACCACCGGCCATGACCGCATCAGCAGGGGTAGCAAAACTACCAGCCTTACCACCACCAGCATGATCAGGCACATGGCAGCAAAGCACCCGACTTTGTTGGTTGAACACCAGGTTTCATGAACAGTGTCTGCGGGTGATACCACTGAGTCTTCCGCTGTTGTGCATGCAAGCCAATCCCTTGTCCATGGTGCATGCAAAGATGCCTCTTGCCCTGCCTCTGTATTTGCACACAAATTCAACTAGCACTATTAACAATCCTTGTCCCAATGCAGCGTTCAGTTGTCCATATATCACAGTCCTTGGAACGCAAGCGGAAATACGCAGCCAACGCCACAGTACTAAATTCACACATTCCTCGTCTGTTTGCGATGGAAAAGTTGCATTTTAGGCTCGTGGAATACGAAAGCTTTCCGCAACTTGATGGCATTGACCCTAACAAGGTACTCGGTCCCCACCTGGCACTATTTCTCCCTGTCTGCTGTCACGATATTAGACAAGCAAGCACATGTCCCACAACATTACCTGTGCCATCAACAATTCTGTTACAGGGAAAGTGCACCTAACCACGGACACGTGGACAAGTGCTTGTGGGCAGGGACAGTACATCTTGCTGACGGCACACTGTGTTTTGTAGAAAAAGTCATGACCCAGTCGGACATTGTGAGACCATGTCACAGATGTATGGAGGAGACAGTTTGGGGAAGGCTTTGTATGTCATATTTACGGTTTTGAACTGTAGCCTATGGGCAATAGGAGGACAGTGAAGGGCATGGCAGAGAGGAGAGGCTGTGGAATAATGGAGGGACAGTTGGATTACTCTGGCAGCAGAGTTTTGGATAGATTTGAGTGGTGCAACAGTGCTTGATAGAAGGGTACAGAGTATAAGGTTGCAATAACCGAGGCGGGAGATCATAAGGGCGTGCCGAAAAGTTTTTAAGTTTCTTGTAATGTACAGATTCAGGAAATGTTTTTGAGTTGTATTGGACAGGAGGAGGCAAGGGCTTTGATATGTAGTTTGAAACAGAGGGCAGAGTCGAGGATCACCCCGAGGCCATGAACATGCAGGAAATATTTGTCACGGTGTGCCATCCCAGCATTACACAGGCACGTGTCCCACAACATAACCCATGCACTCCACAATGCTGTTACTTGTAAAGTCCACCTAACCACAAACACGTTGACAAGTGGTTGTGGTCAAGGACGATACATCTCACTGAGGGTACACAGGGTTAATATAGTGGAATCCGAGACACACTAAGACCTTGGTATGGTGGCCGTCCCCACAAACACAGAGTATTGGGTGCCCCACTTCAATCTGGGTTGCCCCCACAGTGTACAGCTCCTGCACCTCCTCCTCCTTCACCTCCTCTTCACCTCCAAAAGGAAGCACATCAGTCACAAGCTGGAAGCACTTCAACACTGCCTAATCAAAGCGGGAACAGGCTGTGCTGAAGCTAATATGCTTCTGTGACAAACGCCACAATGCTAAAGAGTTGTGGACAGTTCTGAAACAGCAGGAATATCGGTGGATGAGACCGCTGAACCCACAACCAAGCATGTTTGTGTGTGACAATGGGTGGAACCTGGTGGATTCACTTTGGCGAGGCGAGCTCACACACATGCCATGTCTGGCTCATGCGCTTAACCTAATTGGTCAACGTTTTTTGAAAAGCGACACAGAGCTGTCAGATCTGCTGGTAAAAATGCAATGCTCTCTATACCATTTTAGAAAGTCAGCTAAAGCTTCATCCTTGCCGGATTCAGCAGCGCTTGCTGCTTCTGGCTCACTGACTGGTGTGTGATGCCCCCAGGCCTTGGAACTCTGCACTGCAAATGTAGGAAAGGATTTCTGAGCAGAGAGGGCAGGTGATGACTAATCTACCAGCATCAACAAAGTTGTCAGTGTTCAGTTCTGTCTTCACACATAACATCTGAGGTGTGGACATGGATGTCTGACAAGTGTACCATCCTCCAAAACTTTGAGGAATCCACCAAGAGGGTGAGCGTCAGTGACACCATAATTAACGTCTTGATCCTTCTTAGCTGTGTACCAATTTGAATATTGAGAGTTATTATAGAGCGAAAACAATTTACAGTGTAACAGTTTCAAACACAACAGTCCTAAATAACAATGATAACAAGAATCCAATAATTAAACCCAAATAAAGCTACCCTGCTTGTGACAGCGTACAATCTACACTAAGTAACAACAATAACAATAATTTAACCCAAACAAAACAATCCTGCTCGTGACAACTTACAATTTAAAATGAGGTGGAGGAGATACAAAATACAGGGGTGTATTTACAAGAAGTTATTTACTATGATGTTTGTACTATGATCTTACTGAGGTTCGTTGTAAGTGTTGTAGGCCTGAGGATAAGTAGGGAGAGGACACCATGGTCAGTTGTCCCCTTGGTGACAACACGGAAGTCTTGCCTGTTAGCAGTCTGGGACGTATTGGGCTGACTTTATGTTACACTGCCTTTCCCGTGACCCTCGCGCTATCAAAATTTTGGATGACAGACAGGCAATACTGATTTGTGACACTTATAGACCCACGGTAATCTAAGAACTTTATATCTCTTAGTCCTGATGCAGACAGGTATACTAAAATGTTGCAGTACCAGAGGACCTTTATAACGTAATTATTAATAAATTTACTATCTCAAACACTGGTGGCAGAGGACACAGTTCGTTTGCCAACCAAGGAGTACAGGTGAGAGAGACACAACTCCAATACAGTAGAGGCAGTGGAACAATGGCAAAATTCTTGTAGAGATTTAACAGACCCTCTGTTAGGATTTGAACCTGTGAACCATGGCTTGCTAGTCTGTTCCTTTGCTGTGGAGCTATTTGGAACTTGTGAAACTTCTGCCTGAAACTATATAAACTTAGTCTGGATTAAATATTATCACCTGCCCTGCTGATTGTTTCGCCTGATTGAGATTGATTGGAGATTGGACCTGCTATATATACTTGACCCTGTGCAGATTCCTGTTGCTGAGTATATTGTGGTGCTCAGTCTAAAGGTACTGCCACACTAAACAATCCCGCTAGCGATCACGATAACGACGCATACTAATGCGATCGCTAGTGGGATTGTTTCTATATCGCTAAATGCGGCCACATTTAGCGATATAGTTAACGACGCTATCGCCGTTAGCGATCTTCTTAACGACTTTAGCGGTACAAAAGTACCGCTAAATCGCTAAGAAAAGGTGCCACACAGCGATTAGATACTTACCCAGCGGGAGCGCCGACGAGAAAATAGGGTCCGGAGCGATTCCAGCGACGAGCGAGATCACAGCAGGAAGCTCGTCGCTGGAAGCTGCCGCACTGAACAACATCGCTAACAGGATCGCTAAATAGTGACGTTTTTTAGCGATCCCGTTAGCGATATTGTTTAGTGTGGCATACCCTTAACTGAGTGAAGCATTATCTGAGCTCCTGATCAGGAAGGTGTTCTGCTGGCGCCTTCCTGCCTCTTATGGAAACCCTGCTCTTCCCACCTCGAACTTCTATTGCCTAAACGGACTTGGTGCTTGTGTGTGATCTCGGCCAGCCCTAGCTTGGGCGGGCTTCTGCATCTGCCGACATAGTGAACTACCGCCGTCATATACTGCATTTCCAGAAGTCTTTCCATGGTCCGGTCACCTGTATACTTCTGCTCCGGCCACTGACCTCCAGTCCAGTATCGCCAGTAGCGTGACAGAATACTCAGCCTCTCAAAAATGGAGGCCGCTGGGGCAGAAACTATGAAGACACGTTGTTAGGGTCTGCGGAACGCACCAAATATATGATGTGGAGAGGTGCGTTCGCAGCCCGGGGTCCACCATGCAGGCGGAGCCTGCTGCTAGTAAAATGGCGCAAGAAGCGAACTCTGTTATCCCGCAGAGTCGCCAAAATAAACGCCATAACGCGCTGTGGCAATATATGCGAACTCTGTTAATCCACAGAGCCGCTAGAAGGAGTGCCACAGCTCTATATGACGATGTGTGCGAACTCACTTAACACAACTGAGTCGCAAAATAAACACGCTAGGGCGCTGTCTAGCATTGAAAGCGAACCCGGTTACGTCACAGAGCCGCTGAGACAAACTTCTGTGTCCTGTCAGGCACCCAGGTACACAGTTAACTGCTAAGCGAACATAGAATGTGATCATGCGCTAATGTCCTCGCGGGAGTCACCCGAAATCTATGGCGTCTGAACGCCAGACCCTGAATACGGCAATCAAACTCCTCACCGGTTATGCCGGTAATCTAGGGCATCTAGGATACCGACCCTGACCAGCTAGCATACCAAACTCCTCACCGATTAAGTCGGTATTCTAGGGGCTTATTTCAGCCGGGCCCTAACCACACACACGCATGACCACACTGGCGCATAGCATATAAAGATTGATACTAGCGCATGGCGACCCAGCCATGCTACCCTTTTATAGTAACAGCTACAGGACCTGCCATAAACAAGGACCAATGAAACTTGTTCCAGAACACCAGTAGTCACAGAACCTTCCTGGCGGACCAATAGGAGCTGCTGCAGTACCTGAGCATGTGACCCCTGATCTCCAATGAGAGACCTCACCCTGGGCATGCTCAGAAGGGGAAAACAAGGACTTTGTCCAAAAGACGTCTGCTCGCCGCTAACCAGTACTAGCCACAATAGCAGAGCCTGGAGGAGCTGCAGTAATCCTCTGCACACTGTTAGACTGGGCAAGATGCTGGGACCAGCAGCTGAGCAGGCTCCATTGTGGATGGAGATGAATGGGAGACCGCAGCGGAACTTGTTCGAGACTCCCTCTGTGCAGCAGCGGGAATTCAAACCCCAACACATGTGTCAGAAAACTGCAGGGTGCAATATCAAGTCTGCACACCAAACAGATGAATGGAAAATCACAGATGGACACATTTATTGCACAAAGTGATCATAATGTCCAGAATCACCAACAAGCTATCCAAGATCTGCAGAATGCGGTACAAGTGTTGACTGTTTGAATTACACAGCTAGATGGACAAGCTTCCGTCTCAGTGTCTGCCATGCAACCCAAGCTACCACCTTTTCGTTTTGGCGGTGATCGAGATAAATTTAGTGGATTTTTGAATCAATGTTACCTGTTCTTCGATACACATGCTAATCAGTTCCCGACCAATAGGTCAAAGGTGCTATGCATCATTATGCTGTTAACCCACAAAGCAATCACTTGGGCTAATCCTCTGATTGAGACTCGGGACGCACGTTTAGACAATATGAACGAGTTTATTCGAGCGATGCAGCACATGTTTGATGACCCAAACCGTGCAGCTACAGCTGAATCAAATTGCTGGCATTACGACAAGGCAAACGTCCCGTCGCAGAGTATGCTATGGCGTATAGGAGGTGGGCCATCGACATGAAATGGAATAATGCAGCAAAAGTAACTTTCTTTGAAAGAGGACTCTCATGTACAGTAAAAGACGAACTTGCCCGTGGAGAGACCCCTTGGATCTGGATGATTTCATCAAGCATTGTATCTGGGTTGACACCCGTCTGTCTGAACGACGACAAGAGAAGTGGATCTCAATGAAACGTTCATCTAACTCTTATAACTCCCCCCCCCCGCCATCGGTCATTAAAGACTTGTCTAGTTGGAATTTCCGAGATACAGAACTAGAGCCAATGCAAGTGGATGCGATCCCGAGACGAGCGAGTGTAGAACGAAGAGAGCAAAGATTTAAAGGGAATCTATGTTTGTACTGCGGGGAAGCAGAACATTTTCTTATTAAGGGCAGAGACACACTGCCGTATTTCACGTGCGAGAATCGCATTGTAAAACTCGTCCTGGCTGTCGGCTCTCCTGACCTGAGCTTGACCTCTGCATAGTAATCCATCATGCTGTCTTGCTCAGGTCAGGAGAGGTGTCAGGCCAGTCCGTGCAGTGCGATGCGATTATCGCACGAGTTTTACGGCCATCTGACTCCAGCCTAACTGTCCAAGTCGTCCCACAAATTGTTCAAGAAAGATGGTGGCGGCAATAATGGATCCTATTCTTCCAACGAGGAGTCTTTCATCTCATGAGACTGATACGCTAAAGATGTAATCCAGCCCATCATCCATAGCTCCATATACCTGGAAGGAGAGCTGAGAATCCCATTATTTTATAAACATGAAACTGAAAGTTAACTCCCAGTGGATCACCGCATCAGCCATGATCGACTCTGGGGCCAGTGGAACTTTCATGGACTCTGCATTTGCTCAAAAACATGGCATAGATGTGCAGAAAAGACGCTCACCTATCGTGATGGTGACGGTAGATGGATCCCCACTGAATTCGGGGCCAGTGGACCATGAGACAGGACTTTTGGAGATCCACATTGAGCCGAAGCATCGCGAGATGTTGACATTCCTAATTATTTCTTCTCCGCATTTTCCCATCATTTTAGGTCTGCCTTGGTTGCAGAAGCAAAACCCTATCATCGACTGGGGGATGAAAAAGATCTGTTTCCCCGAAAAGGAAGTTCAGGCGGAGGTTCCAAGTGAGCCCACATTAGAAGAAGCTCAGAATCCAGAATTACCTCAGCTACTAGCGGTGTTTGAAGATTTCTTAGATGTATGTGACAAGAGGGGAGCAGATACACTTCCCCCGCATCGACCGTACGACTGCCCAATAGAGCTACTCTATCCGTTTGGAATTACAACACTCTAGCAGGTTCTGAACTGAAGGCTCTCAAAGAATTTATTGATGAAAATCTAAGCAAAAAATTCATCCGTCCGTCGTCCTTGCCCGCTGGAGCCCATATATTCTTCGTTAAAAAGAAGGATGGAACACTATGGCCAGTAGTGGACTACAGGAGCTTAATAAAGGCACGGTCAAAAATCGTTATCCCCTACCGTTGATCCCGGAACTCCTAGAAAAAGTACAAAGGGCGAAGATCTTCACTAAGTTAGATTTACGTGGGGCATATAATCTAGTACATATCAAACCTGGGGATGAAAGGAAGACAGCTTTTCGGACCCGATACGGACACTTTGAGAGTCTAGTAATGCCCTTCAGACTCTGTAATGCTCCAGCTACCTTCCAGCACCTGGCAAATGATATTTTCCAAGATCTGTTGGACCAGTTCATGGTCATTTATCTAGATGACATCCTGATCTTTTCAAACTCTGTGGAGGAACATCAGACGAATGTAAGACAAGTGCTACAACAGTTAAGGGAGAATTCGTTATATATTAAATTAGAAAAATGTGAATTCCATCAAGAAGAGATTCAGTTCTTGGGATACATCATTTCACCTCAAGGATTACAGATGGATGCTAAGAAGACGCAAGCTATCATTGAGTGGTCCTATCCCTAAAAATGTGAAAGAAGTGCAGCGTTTTGTAGGGTTCGCCAACTTTTACAGACGTTTTATCAAGAAGTTTTCAGAAATTGTGGCACCCATCACGCAGCTAACAAAAAAAGGAGCAAAATTCATCTGGACCCCCCAAAAGCAAGAAGCATTTTCTCGTTTAAAAACTAAATTCACGACGGCTCCCATATTACTCCACCCTGACCCTGAACTGGCTTTTATCGTCGAGGTGGATGCTTCAGACTGGACGGTCGGTGCTATCCTCTCTCAGAGGACAGGGAAAAGAAGTTGCTGCATCCATGTGCATTTTTCTCACAACGTAAGTCTTTAGCCGAAAAGAACTACGACGTTGGAAATAAAGAATTGCTCGCCATCATAGCAGCATTCAAAGAGTGGAGACATCATCTTCAAGGGGCTGCACAGCAAATTTTAGTGTTGACCGATCATCGCAACCTAGAGTTTATCAGGTCCGCAAAATGCCTCTCGCCTCGAGTCTGGAGTCTGTTTTTGAATCAATTCAATTTTGTAATTTCATACCGACCAGGCTCCCGTTGTCACGCTGTTACTGCATACATGAGGTCCGGGTCTATGCTGACCCTAAGATGGGGTCCTGACTAATCCCTCTACCTGGAGGTACTGTTGATGGTACAGAGGTCCAGGCCGCCAGCGTAATCCCTACCTCCTGAGGATCCCTGAACCTCAGTGATCTAGTCCTGAGAAGGACCCTGATCACAACACCGGGGACTGGAAGATATATGCCTAGACACAGTAATAGACGAACAAGACAGTACAAGGGGTAAACTAAAATCCACCTTGCATACCAAACTCTCACCACAAAAAACAGAGGGAACACCAACGGGTACGGAGATAAATGATAAAGCGAGGAGGGGAGAAAAGACCACACCAGGTACTCTTCAATTCAGACTTCACAACACCACAATCCGCTCTGTTGGTCTGCATGAATGCTTTCACCGACATTTCCCTAGCAGACTGGCAGGTATTTGAAGGAATCCAATTACAGCAACATTAATTGCAGCTGGGCGAGGCTGGCTTTGTCTAGCACAGAGAGAGGGAGAATTAACTACCTCACTGCCGAAAAACACCCAGCACCAGAAACTCAGCTGTGAGAAGTCAGGGTGTGCAATCGCGACGATCTTCGTAGCGACACACCCGTGACAGTACCCCCCCTTCTACGAGGGGCCTCCGGACCCTCAGGGCCGGGTCTATCTGGGTGAGTAGTGTGAGAGGCCCGAACTAATCGGTCTGCGTTAATATCCGACGCAGAAACCCACGTCCTCTCCTCAGGACCATACCCCCTCCAATGAACAAGGTACTGAAGGGACCGGCGATTCAGACGTGAATCGATGATTCTCGACACCTGGAACTCCAAGTTACCATTGACCACCACAGGAGGAGGAGGTAAAGGTGAAGGTATCACCGGCGCCACATACCTCTTAAGCAACGATCTGTGGAACACATTATGAATTTTAAATGTAGGAGGGAGGTCAAGACGGAATGCCACCGGATTAATTATAGAACTGATCTTGTATGGCCCGATGAACCTGGGACCCAGTTTCCAGGAGGGAACCTTAAGTTTTATATTCTTGGTAGACAACCATACCAGATCGTTCACACTTAGGTCGGACCAGACACTCTCCTCCTATCAGTCATACGTTTGTATCGGTTCCCCATAGTACTCAGATTATTAAGCACTCCTCTCCACACTGAAGCAAGTGACGACGAAAATCGTTCCTCCTCAGGAACCCCAGAAGAGCCCCCCCTATTGAAAGTACAAAACTGGGGGTGAAAACCATATGCCCCAAAAAACGGGACTTACCAGTGGACTCGCTCCGCCTATTATTTAGAGCAAACTCCGCCAGAGGCAAGAAAGAAGCCCAGTCCTCCTTGTTCTCTGATACAAAACACCGGAGATATGTCTCCAAGCTCTGGTTCAGACGCTCTGTCTGACCATTGGTCTGCGGATGAAAACCGATGAAAATGACAACTGCATCCCCCGCCGTGTACAAAATGCCTTCCAGAATTTGGACACAAACTGAGACCCCCGATCCGACACCACATCGGAGGGTACCCCGTGAAGCCTTACAATCTCCCCAATGAACACCTGCGCAAGAGTTTTAGCATTAGGAAGAGTGGGAAGAGTGATAAAATGTGCTATCTTGTTGAACCTGTCCACCACAACGAGTATGACTGTTTTACCCGATGATGGCGGGAGGTCCGTAATGAAGTCCATCGACAGATGAGTCCACGGACGCTCCGGGATCTTCAAAGGTAAGAGGGCCCCAGACGGACGGGTATGTGGGGTCTTAGAGCGCGCACAAACCTCGCAGGACGCGACAAAAGTTACACCTCCCTATGTAAGTTAGGCCACCAAAACCGACGCGAGAGGAGATCCTCAGTTGCTTTACTCCCTGGGTGTCCTGCTAAAGCTGAATTATGGTGTGCCTCGATCACCTTTTGTCGCAACTGATTTGGAACAAACAGTCTCCCTGGAGGTCCTACAGGGGCGTCCCCTGAGCCTCCAATACCTCCTCCTCAAGCTCAGAGCATACTGCCGACACCACCACCCCCTCCTGAAGGATAGGAACCGGGTCCTCCGTATTCCCGGCCCCAGGGAAACTACGAGATAAGGCATCCACCTTTACATTTTTTGACCCAGGACGATATGTGACGACAAAATTAAACCTGGTAAAAAATAATGACCACCTAGCTTGTCTGGGATTCAGACGTTTTGCAGACTCCAGATATAGCAGGTTCTTGTGATCGGTGATGACAGTGACCGGATGGACTGCCCCCTCCAAAAAATGGCGCCACTCCTCAAAAGCCAACTTAATGGCCAATAGTTCCCTATTGCCTACATCGTAATTCCTCTCAGCGGACGACAGTTTTTTAGAGAAAATGCGCACGGATGCCATTTACCAGGGGACGGACCTTGTGACAATACTGCTCCCACCCCTACCTCGGAAGCGTCTACCTCTACAATGAACGGCTGTGACGCATCAGGTTGAATAAGTATGGGTGCCGAGGCAAAGCATTTTTTCAAGGAGGAGAATGCTTGACAAGCCTTGTCAGACCACCTAGAAAAATCTGTCCCCTTTTTTGTCATGTCTGTGAGAGGTTTAACCATGGACGAGAAATTACGAATAAATTTCCGGTAATAATTAGCAAACCCCAGGAAACGTTGTAGAGCCTTAAGATTCTCTGGCAGATTTCACTCAAGAACTGCCCGTACTTTCCCAGGGTCCATACGAAAACCGGACGCTGAAACCAGAAAGCCTAAAAACTGGAGTTCCTGTACGGCGAATACACACTTTTCCCATTTGGCGTACAGTTTATTATCCCGCAAGATCTGCAACACCTGTCTAACATGCTCCTGATGAGACACAAGATCCGGCGAGTAAATTAAGATATCATCCAGATATATGACCACAAACTGTCCCACCAGGTGGCGAAAAATGTCATTTACAAAGTGTTGGAACACCGCCGGGGCATTAGTCAGACCGAATGGCATGACAAGGTTCTCATAATGCCCCTCTGGAGTGTTAAACGCCGTCTTCCACTCGTCCCCTCCTTCATCCTAATCAGATTGTACGCCCCCCTGAGATCCAACTTAGAGAACCATTTGGCGCCCACGATCTGATTGAAGAGATCGGGAATAAGTGGGAGCGGATACGGATCTCGGACCGTAATCCGATTAAGTTCACGGAAATCCAGGCAAGGGCGTAGGCCTCCATCTTTCTTCTTCACAAAGAAGAACCCCACGGCCACCGGGGAAGATGAAGGTCTAATATGCCTTTTTGCCAGACTTTCAGCAATATAATCCTTCATGGCCTGCCTCTCAGGACCAGATAGGTTATACAACCTAGATTTAGGTAACTTGGCCTCAGGGAGCAGTTTTACAGAACAGTCATACACGCGATGAAGAGGTAGTTCCTGACACCCTTTCTCCGAGAATACATCCTCAAAGTCCGCCAGAAATGGAGGTAAAACCCTAGGAGTGACCGCACCGATAACCGTATTCATGCAGTTTTTATTACAGAATTCACTCCATTGGCTTATCTCTCTGGATTGCCAATCAATAACTGGGTTATGCTTAGTTAACCAAGGAAGGCCCAACACTATAGGAGTGGGAAGACCTCCAATACGTAACAAGACAACAGTTCTTTATGTATCGCCCCCACTTGAAGTTTTACGTTATGCACTGCTTGCAAAAAACTTCCCTGACCGAGAGGTCTGGCGTCGATCGAGAATATGGGGATGGGTTTAGCCAACACACTCAATTGCATATCTTGAACCCGGGCAAACTGAGCGTCCACCAGATTAGCCCCGGCCCCACTATCCAGAAGAACAGATATCCTCTCAGTTCTCGTACCCACCACCTCCGCCGGTACGAGAAACTGAGACGAACTTAGGGACGAAATACTTACTCCCAGATTGCCGTCCACCACACAACCTGGGATCAATAGTTTTCCGACGACCCTTTACTCTGCAAAGGACGGGATGGACACCCCCCAATAAAATGTCCCTTTTTCCCACAGAAGAAACAACTTCTAGTCTTGTGGCGCCCCGCCGGTCCCCTCCCCCGAAATGATGTCCCTCCTAATTGCATAGGCTCCTCGGGACTGACCAGGGGAACCTCCATATAAGGGACCCTTGAGGAAGGTGGAGTCATCACAGGGAGCGGAATTACCCCGCACCTCTCCCGAAGCCGTCTGTCAATACTAATAGCAAGGGCCATAGCGGCTTCCAATGACGTGGGAGGGTCATACTGTGACAATACATCCTTTAATTTGTCAGATAAACCTTGACAAAACTGGCTCCTAAGAGCCGGGTCATTCCACTAGGTGTCCGTGGCCCACCTACGGAACTCCGAACAGAATTCCTCCGCCGGACGATCTCCCTGCTGGATCCTACGTAACTTAGATTCAGCAAGGGAGATCCGATCCGGGTCATCATATACAAGACCCAGAGCTGCAAAAAACCTATCCACTGACTGGAGAGCCGGGAGCCCGGGGGAAGGGAGAACGCCCATGATTGTGGGTCCCCTTGTAGGAGCGAGATAACAATTCCCACCCTTTGCTCATCACTCCCCGATGACAGTGGCCACAGCCGAAAGTACAATTTACATGCCTCCCGGAAAACAAAAAACTTGTCTCGCCCCCCAGTGAACCTGTCAGGGAGAGCTACTTTAGGTTCTGGTCCGGCTTGCTCCGGGGGGTACAAAACCTTGGACTTAACGTCCGCCAGCTCCATGGACAAACTCTGCAACTGCCGAGCAAGACTGGCTACTGGATCCATGGTAGCTGGAGAATTTTTTTTTTTTTTTTTATGGTCGGTGAAAATGTCACGCTGTTACTGCATACATGAGGTCCGGGGTCTATGCTGACCCTAAGCTGGGGTCCTGACTAATCCCTCTACCTGGAGGTACCGTTGATGGTACAGAGGTCCAGGCCGCCAGCGTAATCCCTACCTCCTGAGGATCCCTGAACCTCAGTGATCTAGTCCTGAGAAGGACCCTGATCACAACCCCGGGACTGGAAGGTATATGCCTAGACACAGTAATAGACGAACAAGACAGTACAAGGGGTAAACTAAAATCCACCTTGCATACCAAACTCTCACCACAAAAAACAGAGGGAACACCAACGGGTACGGAGATAAATGATAAAGCGAGGAGGGGAGAAAAGACCACACCAGGTACTCTTCAATTCAGACTTCACAACACCACGATCCGCTCTGCTGGTCTGCATGAATGCTTTCACCGACATTTCCCTAGCAGACTGGCAGGTATTTGAAGGAATCCAATTACAGCAACATTAATTGCAGCTGGGCGAGGCTGGCTTTGTCTAGCACAGAGAGAGGGAGAATTAACTCCCTCACTGCCGAAAAACACCCAGCACCAGAAACTCAGCTGTGAGAAGTCAGGGTGTGCAATCGCGACGATCTTCGTAGCGACACACCCGTGACACCCGTAACAAGAAAGCAGACGCATTATCCCGAATGTTTTCAAGTGAGGCAAACCTCGTAACAACACCCAAACCCATTGTGGCAGATACTAAGATCTTGGGAGTAATACATGATGGAGATTTGTTGGAAGATTTGAAAGTAGCATACGAAACAGACACATTCCTATCACGGCCATCAGGGGACGTGCATCTGTTTTTTAAAAATCAAGTATGGACCGATGGTCGGCGACTATATGTACCAGAGGCAGCCCGGTTAAAAGTTCTACAACTAGTGCATGATTCTAAAATTGCAGGGCACAAAGGGGTACAGAAAATGCAGGAATTCTTGTCACTTTTTTTTGGTGGCCGAACTTTCAAGAAGACGTGAAGAAGTATGTTAATTCTTGTGACATCTGTGCCAGATATAAGACGCCACGTGCATCCCCTATGGGACTATTGCGGCCTCTCACCATCCCAACGCGACCATGGGGATCGATTTCAATGGACTTTATAGTAGATCTACCAGATTCCAAGGGAAAAACATCCATTCTGGTGGTAGTGGATCGACTTACGAAAGTAGCGCACTTCATCCCCTGTTCAGGTCTGCCTTCAGCAAGTGAGACACCTGATCTGATAATTTGCAATATTTTTCGCCTCCACAGAGTGCCAGATGATGTCGTCTCAGATCGAGGTGTGCAATTTACATCTACATTTTGGCGCAGTTTATGCTCAGCATTAGACATCAAGGTACGATTATCAACCGCTTACCATCACGAATATAACGGTCAGACAGAACGTACGAATCAGACGCTGGAGCAATATCTTCATTGTTATATTTGCCATCTGCAAGACGACTGGGTAGATCTGCTGCCATTTGCGGAATTTTCATATAAAAATTCACAGAATGCCTCTAGGAAACAGACGCCGTTTTTTGCAAATCTTGGATATCATCCAAACATCCTTCCCAAGAATCCTGTAGCATCATTAATACCAGCAGTCGCAGAATGAATCTCTCTTCTACAGCAAAATCTTAAGGTTCTGAAAGACACATTAAAGGAAGCTCAGGAGAAATATAAAAAAGCAGCCGACAAGTATCGAAGACCCACTCCCACATTCAGGATTGGAGATCGAGTGTGGTTATCCACTAAGAATTTGAAATTGAAGATTCCTTCTCCTAAATTAGGACAAAAGTTTGTGGGACAGTATAAGATCAGTAAGATTGTGAGTCCATTGGCTGTACGTTTACAGCTACCAACATCAATGACGATTCATCCTGTGTTTCACGTGTTTTTGTGGAAAGCCGCCACAGCCAACCCATTTCCAGAACGATCCCCTCCACCTCCCTATGTAATTAAAGAGGACGGACAGGAGCAGTTTGTGGTGGAAAAAATCTTGGATTCCCGAATACACAGAAATTGTTTGCAATATTTAATCAAATGGTAGGGCTATGACACGGAAGAAAATTCATGGGAACCAGTAAGCAACATCAATCTCCCCGTTTGATTAGACAATTTCATCAGCGGTATCCTGCAAAGCCTGGGCAAATTGCGTCCAGAGGCCACCGTTAAGAGGGGAGTATTTTTAGGATTTGAACCTGTGAACCATGGCTTGCTAGTCTGTTCCTTTGCTGTGCAGCTATTTGGAACTTGTGAAACTTCTGCCTGAACCCATATAAACTTCGTCTGGGTTAAAGATTATCACCTGCCCTGCTGATTGTTTCGCCTGATTGAGATTGATTGGATATTGGACCTGCTATATATACCTGACCCTGTGCAGCTTCCTGTTGCTGAGTATATTGTGGTGCTCAGTCTAACTGAGTGAAGCATTATCTGAGCTCCTGATCTGGAAGGTGTTCTGCTGGCGCCTTCCTGCCTCTTGTGGAAACCCTGCTCTTCCTACCTCGAACTTCTATTGCCTAAACGGACTTGGTGCTTGTGTGTGATCTCGGCCGGCCCTAATTGGGCGGGCTCCTGCATCTGCCGACATAGTGAACTACCACTGCCATATACTGCATTTCCAGAAGTTTTTTCATGGGCTGGTCACCTGTATACTTCTGCTCTGGCCACTGACCTCCAGTCCAGTATCGCCAGTAGCGTGACACCGTCTCATCATCCTGACACAGAGGTGCAGGGTACTGACACAAGGAATGCAATGTTTTAGAAGATGCTGAGGGAGTACCCTGACCGTACCAACGTCCTCTGTCATTCCTCTGTGCCTTCTAAATATTGGTTATCCAAGCTGGACATGTGGCATGAAGTGGCTCTCTCTAATGTGCACGTGCGCTGTACTCACCGTCTTGCAGCACACGGCACCTCGCTCTCTGGCGGTTACTGGGCAAATGCGCCTTGCTAAATGGCAGTGCCGCTTTTAGTGGCGGGAGACTACAGGAACAGTACTTTGCAGCGCCACTGCTCTAAGGACAGAGCACGCTACTCAGCCTCCTATGCGCTGCTTGTCCACGCAAAAAATCATTACTGTCTTGCCCGATTTCTCTTAAGCTGGCTCCCTGCCTCTAGGTCACCAGGTCTGTCTGTCTGCTGCATTTTGCCGCAGCGTCGGCGCTTCGGGTGCATATTGCACTACCCCCCCTTGCTGCTCACACGGTCACAGCTGGGGACTCACTCCTTCTCTTTTTTTTTCCTTCAACTTCCGGGCTTGTTCCTTTCTATACAAAACCCCTCGTTCTGTGTAATGGGGCCTGTCCATTCCCCTATTCCTTCCGCCGGTAAACAGGAGACGCAGCCAAACAGGTCCAGAACCGGTGCAGCACAGGTACCTGTGGACCAGTCATCCTGACTCCATGCATATCTGGCAAATCAGTTCTTTAATGCAAGCAGCATAGAGGGCATGTACTTCCAAATTTCAAGAGACAATTCTACAGTACATCCACAACAGTTTCAATTTGAAGGGCTTTGTCGCTCATATCATTCCACAAGATGACACTAGTCTGATACTTTAAATTTTCGGTGGAAAATAACTTCACCACTGATGGTTGTGTATGTTTAGAATTATGTAACATCATTGGTGTGATTAATTATTCATACCTATTAGCTTCACAATATATTCATCTTTTTCTTCAAGGCTTTTGAATATAATGTGTTGTAAGAGTTACAGGAAATTGTTGAAAAGTGAAACTAATTGTCAATTGTCATCTTCAATATTTCTCTATTTCATGTGCAGCTAACCACCTAATTGATGTTATTGAGTTTCTTTGGCAAGAAAACAACAGCTACACCAATACCAAGTGCTTTTCCTATTAATTCATCATGCTGTTTAAGTAGAGGTGAGATTAGGGACCTACATCAGGGGTCGACAAAGTTGTTCAGAATCTAGGAGCCAGCCAAAAAATTTAGGAGCCAAAATTTTTTTTAACAAACTTGGTTTTTAATTTAACAAAAAAACATTACAAACGTTATAAACATTTAAATTCTAAAGATAATAAATATTATATTTTGATATATTAGATTTTAGGCAACATTCTAGTTTTATAGGGGGAGTCGTTACGGACGCGGCGATACCAAATATGTGTACTTTTATTGTTTTGTTTTTTTTTATTTACAGGAATAAATGAATTTATTGGGGAATTTTTTTTTTTTTTTATGATTTTTTTTTAACACTTTTCATTTTTTTTTTTTACTTTTTTACTGTGTCCCAGGGTGGGACATCACTGTATAATACAAGATCGCTGGTGAGACAGTGTGCACAGCACTCTGTCACACCAGCGATCGCTCTGGCATCGCTGCAGGCTTCTCAGTGCCTGCTCTCAGCAGGCACTGAGGAAGCCGCCTCCCTGCAGGACCCGGATGGACCCCGGCGCCATCTTGGATCCGGGGTCCTGCAGGGAGGAGCGACCCTCGGAACAGCGCGACACATCGCACTGTTCTGAGGGTCTCAGGGGAGCGCGCAGGGAGCCCCCTCCCTGTGCGATCCTCCCCTGTGCCCCCGGTACACCGCGATCATGTTTGGTCGCGGTGTGCCAGGGGTTAATGTGCCGGAAGCGGTCCGTGACCACTCCTGACATATAGTGCCGGGTGTCAGCTGTGATAATCAGCTGACACTGGGCTGCGATCGGCTGCGCTCCCCCCGGGCGCCAGGCATGATTTTCTAGGCGCCACTGGCGACCTGGCGCCCGGGTTTGTCGAACTCTGACCTACATAACATCTGGGGACTATAGTCAACATGACACTGTGCCAACATCCACTGGGGTATAGCTACCAATTTTACATAGTTGTGCATAAAGAGAAAAAAAAATCCTTCAATAACATGTTTGAAAGGATTGTCTCTAGGAAACACCCATATAGTATCATTATTAGTATTATTATTTAGTTATTTATATAGCACCATTAATTTCAAGGTGCTGTACATGACAAGTGGTTACATACAAAGGAATAAATATAATTTAAACCAAAAATATTACAATGACAGGCTGTTACAGAGGGGAGAGGACCTTTTCCTTGCGGGCTTTCATTTTGCGGGAGAATGTGAAAGAGAGAGAAGGTGGGGGTGTGGCAGCTCATGTGGTGGTGTAGAAGTCACATCTCCGACCACCACACTCTCCAATTGACATCTCTTGAAATACAACCGAAGCGTCAAAATCTCTATCTTCAGTTCTAGACAATGCATGGGCTCCTTTGAAACGTCTGCGGCCAACCAGTTAAGTATTAGTAGGTGAGGGCTTGTCAGAATCCTGCACAGCAACACCAGGCTTAAGTTGTTGCGAGTCCTGTCCCCGTGAACTTCCAGGTAATCTTGCTCTGGCTCTTCTAGGCATGATTTCATCACGAAGATTCAGCCTTCATAATACAGAGACAGAGTACAACAGCGCCTAAGCGTTCACCCTCTGCGACTCAGAATTTCTATCTGCACAGTAACTGCCTCTAGGCGGAAGATGATGACGGTGGTAGTAGTTGGAGCATTTAACACAGTCAAGAAGCTGCCATTACAACTTTAAACCGAATTCATTTTACCGACATCCCCCACTGTAAAATGTGGCCTGTTTTTAAGAAAAAAGCAACAGAGTGCAGTATATAACTGGAGTAACAGACAGGAAAACACTGGAATACCGGCCTAAAATCCCCAAATTTTAATCACACGGATGTATGAGGCGCGTCACAGATAAACCACACTGTAAAATATATATAATTTTTTTATTGGATGCAAAAGAGTGCTGGATATAACGAAAGTGACAGACTGGCAAAAAAGGGAATTTAGGCCAAAAATGCCTCAATTTTTGAGACACGGATGTATGAGGTGTGTCACAGATATGCCCCACTTTAAAATGTGGGCTGTTTTTTGAAATAATGCAGCATAGTGCTGTATCTAAGTCCAGTGGCACCTAGGAACAAAATAGAAAACAGCCTTAAACTGGCCAAACTTTGAGCACACACAGATATGATCTGCCACGGAGATACCAGTGCGACAAATGTGTGGCCTGTATTTTTTTATTTTTTTGCGAAATACTGCTGTACTGTATATCAATACAGTGACACCCAGGGCAAAAAAAAGGAAAACCGGCCTACACTGGCCAAACTTTGAGCATGCACAGATATCAGCTGGCACGGCGATACCACTACGACAAATGTGTGTTTTTTTTTCTTTTTTTGGGGGGGTAAATACTGCTGTATATAAGTACAGTGACACCCAGGACAAAAAAAATAAAACTGCCGTAAACTGGCCAAACTTTGAGTACACACAAATGTGTGGCCTGTATTTTTTAATTTTTTTCTGAAATACTGCTGTATATACAATAAGTACATTGACACCCAGGACAAAAAAATTAAACTGCCGTAAACTGGCCAAACTTTGAGCACACACAGATATGAGCTACCATGGAGATACCAGTAAGGGGTTTCTCGTGCCTCCTGAGGGAACAGATGGGAGATGACAACACAAAGAGAAAAGAGAATGTGCAGGGTGACATGAGAACCCAGGATAAAAAACTAAACACGTTCCCACAGGGTAGACAGAGGAAACGCAAAGAACTAAAAAATAAACGGACTAAGTGAAAAACCTCCCAGGCCCCCAAACATAAAAGAAACGGAAGGGTGCTGGGAAGAAGGACTCACAGTCCGACCTCAGGAACAGCAACTGGGGTACATCAAGCAAGATAATCTCTAGTTAAGGAGCTGAATCGCTTAACACCATCTACATTGAAATATTGCCAGCACAGTCAGTGAGAGGTGATTATATAAAGCCCATCCCAAAATGTAATAGGACAGAACCAAAAGAGAAAATGGAAATCAGATTTTGGCTCAAAAGAAAGAGAAACAGACCACAGAACAAATGGACTGAGTCCGAAACCAAGTCATGACACTAGCCTTGACTTCTATCTTTACAAACATTTATGACAGAATGGCTTGTTCTAAATTGATCACTGAAGTTAAGTGTCCTCCTGTAATAGGATATCACTGTTGTAACAGTCAGTTAATAAAATTTATTTTATCCTAAATATTCCACAATCAGCTGTGAGTGCTGTATTAAAAGTGGAACAGGTTAAGAACTACAACGACTGAACATGAAGTGGAGCCCATGTAAAGTTACAGTGCTGTATAATGTATTTCTAAACTGTAAACATGTCTTTAAGTGATTTATCAAAGTGAGGTCTATAGATGTAGCAATCGCTAAAGTAACTGCAAATGCTTTAGGCTATTTTCGTTATGTGACTGTTCTAATCCAAAATATATGGCCAGCAATGCTATGCAAATAGTGTAAGGAAGTGGACAAGAGAGAAGAATAAGGTTAAAGTTGATGTCTAGCTTAGTAATTGCAAGTGAACACCGCCATCTGCTGGTCAAAAGTGAAAGTAAAGAAAGAATTAAAATAGTAAGAACTTAATAGTGGGAACCTATTTTCTGAAAGGAAGAGTTTAAAGAAGACACTGGGTCAGGTGCACCTGTGTCGCAGTTACTAATTATAAAAGGAATGACCGGGCTGAGAACAGGCAGTTGGCGCTTACAGCCACCATCGCCATAAAAGGGTCAGAGAGCAGTCAGATGCCAGAGAAGGATTGAGCTGTGAGAAAGATCCGTGCCCCGCGCCAGTAGAAGTCTGTGACCAGCATCAGTAGAAAATCCGTAAGCAGCACCATTAGAAGTCCATGCCCAGCGCCAGTAGAAGACAGTGACCAGCACCAGCAGAAGTCTGTGACCAGTACCAGTTGAAGTCCGTAACCAGCGCCAGTAGTGTTCTGTGACCATCATCATTGGAAGATCTGTGAGCAGCGAGTTGAGAAAGAAAATAAACCATCACTTTCATCTTTACTGTTGGATCGTGATTTGTACAGCAGCGCGGTTTTTCACGAATCTGTCCAGTTTGAATACTGCAGCAAAGTAACACTGTTAGGGCTGGCAGAATGCACCAAATAAATATAAATAATAGGTGCGTTCGCAGCCCGGGGTCCACCGTTCAGGCAGAGCCTGCTGCTAGCAAGATGGCACAATATGGCGGTATAAGCGAGCTCTGTTACTCCACAGAGTCGCTGTGGTAGAGACTGTGTCCTGTTAACCTCACAGGAACACACAGATCACAGCAGAGCGGATAGCAGTCCGTGGTCATGCAACAATAACGCAAACAACCAACTCCTCACCGGAGTAGCCGGTATTCTAGAGGCTATTTCAGCCAAGCCCGGAACACGTGCATACAAAACTCCGGTATTCTAGTCGCTTATTTCAGCCGAGCCTTAACTGCATGTGTACATGACCACACTGGCGCAAAGCACATAACAGAATTGATACTAGCGCATGGCCGTGTGGCCATGCAACCCTTTTATAGCAGCAACTACAACACCTTCCAGAAAAGGACCAATGAGAAACTGTTTCAGAACACAAGCAGTTTCACGACCTTCCTGGCGGACCAATAGGAGTTGCTGCAGCACCTGAGCATGTGACTCCTGATCTCCAATGAGAGATCTTACCCTGGGCATGCTCAGAAGGGGAAGCGCAGGACTTAGTCCCAAAGACGTCTGCTCGCCGCTGACCAGTACTGGCTACAATAGCAGAACCTGGAGAGGCAGCAGTAATCCTCTGCACACTGTTTAGACTGGGCGAGACACTGGGACCAACGTCTCTGCTGAGCAGAGTCCACTGCGGCCGGAGGCAGATGGGAGACCGCAGCGGGGATGGTTCGAGATTCCCCTTGTGCAGAAGCGGGAACTTGACCCCTAACAAACACACACCCCAATAAGTCTTTGAACCCGGTACTGGATGGCCACAGGAAAACCAAGTTCACATTATTCTTTTGGTGCTGCCATAGTGTTAGCCTATGCTTTGAATGCAAGGCTCGACCTGCTACAAAGTCACATACACCGCAATAAGTCTTTAAAACGACGTAGTGGATGGCCACAGGAAAATCGATTTCACATTATTATTTTGGCACTACCATACTGTTAACTTATGCATTGAATGCAAGGCCCGCCCTGCACCAAATTCTAACGCACCCCAAAAAGCCTTTGAACCGACATAGTGGATGGACACAGGAAAACCAAGTTGACATTACTCTTTTGCAACTGCCATACTGTTAGCTTATGCATTGAATGCAAGGCCTGCCCTGCATCAAATTCAAATGCACTCCTAAAAGCCTTTGAACCGACATACTGGCTGGACCAGGAAAACCAAGTTCACATTACTCTTTTGCCACTTCCATACTGTTAGCTGATGCATTGATTGCAAGGCCCGCCCTGCACCAAATTCTAATGCACCCCAAAAAGCCTTTGAACCGACGTAGGAATGGCCACAGGAAAACCAATTTCACTTTATTCTTTTTGCACTGCCATACTGTTAGCCTATGCATTAAATGCAAGGCCCGCCCTGCACCAAATTCAAACGCACCCCAAAAAGCCTTTGAATCGACGTACTGGATGGCCACAGGAAAAACATTTCACATTATTCTTTTTGCACTGCCATACTGTTAGCTTATGCACTGAATGCAAGGCCCACCCACCCCTATAAGCCTTTGAACCCAGGTACTTGATGGCCACCTGAAAGCAATGTTCCTGTTAATTTGTTACTCCCATATTGTTTGGCTATGCAGTGAATTGTTGATCCTGGAGACCTGGCAGTGGACAATTGCAGTGTTGATGCTAAAGACCCAGTCGTGGACAATTGCAGTGTTTATGCTAAAGACCCAGCGGTGGACAATTGCTGCGTTGGCTCTAAAGACCCTGCAGTTGAAAATTTCAGTGATGACACTGAAGCCCCCGCAGTGAACAGCTGCAGTGTTGAAACTGAAGACCCGGCAGTGAACAATTGCAGTGTTGATGTTGAAGACCCAGCAGTGGACAATTTCAGTGTTGATGATAAATACCCAGCGGTGGACAATTGCAGTGTTGACACTAAAGACCCTGCAGTGGAAAATGATACTATTGACGCTGAAGACCCAGTAAAGGACAATTGCAGTGTTGATGCTAAAGACCCAGCGGTGGACAGTCGCAGTGTTGATGCTAAAGACCCTGCAGTGAAAAATTAAAGTGTTAATGCTGAAGACCTGGCAGTGGACAATTGCAGTGTTGATGCTAAAGACCCAGTGGTGGAAAATTACAGTGTTGAGGCTGAATACCCGTCAGTGGGCAATTGCAGTATTGATGCTAAAGACCCTGCAGTGGAGCATTTTAATGCTGAGCCTGAAGAACCATCAGTGGATAATTGCACTGTTGAGCCTTAAGAACCTGCATTGGTGAATTGCTGTGGTGAGGCAGAAGACCCTGCATTTTATCATTGCAGTGTTGAGGCTGGAGAACTGGCATTGAAGAATTGCATTGATGAAGAAGATGAACAACCAACAAAGTTCACATTATTAGGAAGTGGTCTCCCATACTTTTTGCCTCTGCATTGAATACAAAGCCCACCCTGCACCAAATTCAAATGCACCCCAATAAGCCTTTGAACCCACGTACTGGATGGCCACAGGAAAACCAAGTTCACATTATTCATTTTGTTTGGCCATACTGTTAGCCTATGCGTTGAATGCAAGGCCTGCACCAAATTTGGACAAACCAAAATACCACTTGGAAGAGACGTGTATGAAGTCCTCCTAAAAATCTGTTTCCATTACAAAGAGTGGGTTTCCTGTACTTGTTATGCCCATACAGTAAGTGTATGGGCTGACAAAACAATTTTGCCTGTGGGGTACACTTCAACATACTGTCTCAACATTTTTGTTACTGTCTTCATAAACACCCTTCCAAAAAATTACGTGGCTGTTGCATCATGGAACACATTAACCCTCGTGCTCTAGTGGTGGTGTCTGAAGAGACATGGAGTATGGCTTGCGAAAAAGGTCTTCCCAGTTTAAAGGAGCAGGTCTCCTATAATTGTAATGCACATACACTATGTGCATAGGCTGAAAAACATTTTCCCTGGGGGGGACACATCAACCTACTTTTTGTAAATATTTGTAGTTACTAACATACAAAACACCCTTGCAAAACAATGTAGTGGCTGTTTCATCACGGAACACGGTCACCCTGGTGATCTAGGGGTGGTGTAGTAAGAGACGTGGAGTATGGCCTGCAAAAAAGGTCTTCCCAGTTTAAAGGTTCGGGTCTCCTACAATTGTAATGCCCATACTCTATGTGTATAGGCTGAAAAACATTTTCCCCTGGGGGGGACACATCAATCTGACAGGGAATCCAAAGACCCTTCTAAACTGTCATATAAAGATCCCTTTAAGATATTTTTCTCTCTCTCTCAGAATGACACATAATGACAGTTTTTGCTGATGAAGTTGACATAGTGACATACTGTCCTAAGGTTAGCGTGACATGCCTCTATCAGCCAGATATAATCAGATAAAGCTACTAATTGCAATGATTAAACGTACCAAATGAGGCACATACTCACCTTTAAGTAGTAATGGAAAATTCCCTTATAGATAGCTAATAATGGATAGCTGACATATGCATAATATCATGTTTTACTGTAATAAATAATTTACTAATAAGTTCTGAATAACACGTCAGATGACATGATGTATACTCCCATTCAGCAGTGGATATAAGCTGACGGGAATTGATTAAAGATCAGATGATTTGAACCCAGAGACTTGTCTCCTGTGTCCATTTCGACCCACGATCCTGCCTCGATCGAAGCTCAACCTAATTTGGCAATCATCCGATATCTGAGGGTCTTTTTGGGCCATAAACCTAACAGATTTGGCGTCCATGCAGAGGGGCTGGTTAGAACAGAGGACACCCAGTATCCGAGATCCGGCAATTGCACTGTGGACTGAGGGAAACACAGACAATAAATCACCGGTGAAGGTAAGAAATTTGTTTCTTACAAAACTCTCTGTGTCTCCATCTGTCTCACAGTCTGCAGACTGGACCCCAGGTACACTATAGCCGTCTTCTATATTACCAGCTCATATTGTTTGACAAAGAACCATATGTTGTTATATGTTGTACTATATATGTTGTAGTTTACACTGAATAACTGTGTATGCACGAGAGTGATTGACACATGAGACTCCTTGAATGAACTGAATGACTGTGTGCAAGCAATAAGGATTCAAACACAGAATCCTGAGTGTATAAGGGAGTCCACTTAGATAAAAGAGTGATCTTTGGTCAATTGGCACCAAGGATATAAGAAAGGAACATTAGTAAAGTGAAAGCACATAAATCACACCTGTAAGGAAGATATAAGCTGAAACCATAATATTGTGCTGCTGATTGATTGAAGCTACGCAGAAAGACTGGAAGCACGTAGGTGGACTTGTCCTGTCCATGTCTTCTGGTGGCCTATGGTTTGCAACAGTCCAGCAAATATTTGGGGAAGCTGCAAGTGGTGCAATTGTGGTGAAAAGTTTGCAAAGTGCGTGCATTGACTGAAAGGAACTGTGTCTTTTGCTTTTTGGTGTAAGTTTGTCTATCTCCAGTCTTGTATTGTGCTTATATGCTACTCTCATATGATGCTAGGAAGTCTTGAACAAGTTTGGGTCATTTTAGCCTGCCTGTGGTTAACTGGGTTTGCTCTCTGGTTGATATATAGAATTGCAGAGTACACCAGACTCAGTTTTGAGAACATGCCATTTCTCACTGAGCAGCCACAAGGGTTAAGTGCTGTGACACTAGAAGAAGAGTAGTCACATGGCCAAAGCACTTGATCAATATCCCCTAAGATAAAAAACGTGGTTCCCACCTTAAAGGTACTGCCACACTAGACAATCCCGCTAGCGATAACGATACGCGCATATAATGCGATCGCTAGCAGGATGTTTCTATATGTATAGCGGCTTAACTTAGGATGTCATTAGGACGCTATCGCGGTTAGCGATCTCCTTAACGACTTTAGCGGTACAAAAGTACCGCTAAATCGCTAAGAAAAGGTGCCACACTCAGCGATATATACTTACCAGCGGGGGCGCCGACGATAAAATAGGGTCCGGAACGATGTCAGCGACGAGCAAGATCACAGCAGGATCTCAGCAGGGGCCAAGTCGCTGGTAGATGCCGCACACCACAACATCGCTAACGGGATCGCTAAATAGTGACTTTTTTAGCGATCCCGTTAGCGATGTTGTTTAGTGTGGCATACCCTTAACTGTATAAAGTCAGTTCAATGTCATTTGCAGTGTGAACAATAGGATAGATAGGGATAAAGATAGCAGATAAGAGTTCCCCGCCTAGCTGTATAAAGTCAGCTAAGGTCATAAGAAGTGAGGACAATTGGGCACTATAGACGCCATTTTAAAGGAGAAGTGGGCACACAGTAACACCGCAAGTACAGAGCAAGATAGGCATCAATCAGAGAGAGAGAGAGACAGAGTAGGAAGAACACAGGCAGGAATGGGTAACATGGAAAGTTCAGAGCGCCAGGAGGGTTGCACAGCACAGGAGATAGTTGAGAAATGGAAAGGAAACTTTGCAGTCAAGGAATCAATTAGGTTGTTGAAAGGTTTAGGGATGAAGAGTGAGCCGCTAGATTTCTCCCTCTGGGAGTCGGCTCTAGCAACAAGTATGGGGTGGATCACTAACAATAAGTTGGTTCCACAAGCAAGGGCTTGGGCAGAGGTAGTGAAAGAAATGAAAAGGGAATGTTGTTGGGTTAAGGAGGAAACACAGAAAGAAATTATGTATGTAAAGAAAGGAAAGATGCTTCCACCATATCACCCCCATCTTATGGCTCCTGCACTCACAGTACCAGAGGGATGGACGTGTGTGTGTGAACAGCAAAACCCGATTGGCGTGAACAATGTTCTGCCTGCGGGAGGCCGAGACCCCATGGGGGTGCAGGGTGTATCAGTCATACATGCTCAGACTCAAGTACAGGACCCTGGGTACAACACCACAGTGATAAAATCAGATGAAAGTTTACTCACTACGGGAGGTGGGGACGACCAACCGGCTCCCACTTTCCAGACGATGAACGCAACTGGTTCTGCAGCTGCAACATCCACTCCCAGACGCCTGACTGCACAAATAACTACTGTTTCCACTACAAACCATGGAGCCAAAGGACCATATGATGCTAGTGAAAGATGCCCCAGACCCATTTGACTTGCCAATGGCCTTTTACAGATGGATGGTAGGATTAAATAATACCTACACATGCACTTGGGCAGATTTAGAGTCCATCTTAAGGGGAAAAATTGGGGACGCAAGAATGGAATCAGTTTTGGAGACAATAATCAGAATGGGGAGATCATACAGTTTCGAACAGAGGCCTGGGAACCTATGTTAGGACCGTGGAGTCAGGAATGCCCTTCTTAAGAGGTCTGCATGCATGGTGTCGGGAGAAGGTGGGAGAATCCACAATTTCCCTCCTAGATGTAGTACAGGGCCCCAAGGATACAGTGGAACACTTCTGGGGGAACTTAAAGCTGAGACATGCAGATTTAGGTTATGAAGAAATGGGAGATGTAGGAAGGAAATTTTTCCATGGAATTTTCATGGCAGGGCTCAGACCCCAGCTCATACAAAGGGTCCAGGCAGCTAAACCCGACTGGAGAACATGCACAATAGAAGATTTGGTACGGGTGGAAAAGGGGTTGAATTAGATCAGAAGACAAAGCCAGTGACAATACAGTATGTTTCCAA
>JARQOD010000002.1:397528729-397599834 GCA_033576555.1 Oophaga sylvatica
TGCTTGCAAGTCGACAGTCGCCATAAATAGCAATTTTACTATGCATATGCATTTTTTAAAGGTTAGTTTGTTATAAAATGATTATTGCCAAAATTTTGAGTATTACATGATGGAATTGTATAATTTTGTATAAATATTTAGTGACATTATTCACAAATGGAAATTTTAGTAATATCACAGATTACTTGTAAGGCTGATGATGTTTTGAAGTCAGACATTTCATTGTCTATACTATAAAAAGGGTGTACATACTGTTACTTATCCATCATTAAGGGATTCAGAATGTCTTGTATGCTTTATGTACAACCGTATAGCAGATTCCTTAACTATTTTTTTTTGTGGTTTGCATTGCTGTTCAACATGTTAATGTATGTGTTTATGTTTGTCAAATTCTTATTTATCTAGATATTAGTTTAAATGAAATCATCATCTTATGTTAGTAAAGGTTATCTTTCTCTTGTTTGAAGTAAGACATTTAAAATTGACAGGTAACAAGAATTACTTGATCTAGTATTTAAACATCCTCCTTGACCCTGGGCTCCAACACCGCCAGTTGTTGCTGGGAAGTGCTGTTAGCACAGTCAACACTTGCTCCTGTGTTACTGGGTTCATTTAACGTCAGCTGGTCCTCGGTTGTCCCAAATTGGCTCTTTTCCTTCTGCGCCCCTCCGGTTCCATACCGTCAGCTGGTTCTCCGCAGTCCCCTTTGGCCTAGGTGCCTCCATGTCGGTATCCGAGTTCCAGCAACGTCTCCCGGTTCCTTGGTATGCTTTGGAGCACAGGAAACCTCCTGCTTGTAACCGTGTCCCAGTAACGTCACTGGTCCTCGGTTGTGGCATTGGCTCTTTTCCTTCTGCTGCCCCTCCGGGTTCCAGCACAGTCACTGGTCCTCGTTACTTGCATTGGCTCTTGTACCTTCTGCTACCCGTCCGGGTTCCAGTACCGTCAACTGTTCTCCGCAGTCCCTTTTGGGCCTAGGTGCCCCATCTCGGTATCCGAGTTCCAGCAACGTCTGCTGGTCCTTGGTAGTGCTTTGGAGCACAGGGACCTCCTGCTTAGTTTAAAGTGTCCCCCGTAACATCAGCTGGTACAAGATTGTGCTACAAATACAAGATACGGAACAAGAGACACAAGAACAATAAGCAGAAGATCTAAAAGCAAAGAACATGGAAGTAATAAGACCAAAATGAAGAGCAAAATATTGCTCTAAATTCAAAGCAGAAGAAGAACTAAGCAGTTTGTATGGGGGGAGTCCGTTCCTCCTCGTGGTGCCCCTGGAAAATGCCTGCTGCTGCAGGCTAAACTGAACACGGACAAATACTGTTGTAATTTAAATCTTTTGTGACAGCAAGAACGGAAGGATGAAAAATTCATACTTTGACAGATTACAAGTACAGGATTCTCTGTCACAAATAAGAATATGATGAAGAAGATGAAGCAGAATATGAATAAGAATAATAGTTTAATAAGAAGAATATGAGTAATGTTAACAAAGATGAATAGCAAGAAGTTTAAGAAGAAGATAAAGAAGGTGAAGATGAAGAATAATTTGATGAAAAAGATGATGCTGCAGAAGATTATGAAGGAGAAAGTGTGTGAAAAGTTAAAAAGGTGAAGATGAAGAGCATGGAAGTTGTGTAATATACATATTTGCCAAAATATAAAAAACGTTAACAACATTGTCAATTTCTTCGTCAATCCGAACATCTTTAAAAAAAAAAATATTTATGCTATTCCATTTGATTGGGTTAAACATCTATGCCTTTAATGTCTCCTCAACCTTCCCCAATACATTCTACATTACTCTTTCTTGTTTTCCTTCATGTACAATTAACCAACAAGGCAAGAATGGGGTTTTTTTAATTTCGATATTTTGTTCCCATAGACTTACATGGGACTTCCGGTATCGGTATCGGGTATCGCCGATATTTTAGTGATATCGGCGATACCATTCCGATTCCGATACTTTAGGATATCGGAAAGTATCGCTCAACTCTACTCGCCGGATCTTGTGTCTCATCAGGAGCATGTTAGGCAGGTATTACAGATCTTGCGGGATAATAAACTGTACGCCAAATGGGAGAAGTGTGTGTTCGCCGTACAGGAACTTCAGTTTTTAGGATTCCTGGTGTCAGCATCCGGTTTTCGTATGGACCCTGGGAAAGTGCGGGCAGTTCTTGAGTGGGATCTGCCAGAGGATCTTAAGGCATTGCAACGTTTCTTGGGGTTTGCTAACTACTACCGGAAATTCATTCGTAATTTTTCGTCCATAGTTAAACCTCTCACAGACATGACTAAAAAAGGGACGGATTTTTCAAAGTGGTCTGACAAGGCTTGTCAAGCGTTTTCTTCTTTGAAAAAATGTTTTGCTTCAGCACCCATACTTATTCAGCCTGATGCGTCACAGCCGTTCATTGTTGAGGTGGACGCTTCCGAGGTAGGGGTGGGAGCAGTATTGTCACAAGGTTCGTCCCCTGGTAAATGGCATCCGTGCGCCTTCTTCTCTAAAAAATTGTCGTCCGCGGAGAGGAATTATGATGTCGCCAATAGGGAACTCTTGGCCATTAAGTTAGCTTTTGAGGAGTGGCGTCATTTTTTGGAGGGGGCAGTCCACCCGGTCACCGTCATTACCGATCACAAAAACCTGCTATATTTAGAGTCCGCTAAAGTCTGAATCCCAGACAAGCTAGGTGGTCGTTGTTTTTTACCAGGTTTAATTTTGTCGTCACATATCGTCCTGGGTCAAAAAATGTTAAGGCGGATGCCTTATCTCGCTGTTTCCCAGGGGCTGGGAACACGGAGGACCCGTTCCGGTCCTTCAGGAGGGGGTGGTGGTGTCGGCAGTATGCTCTGAGCTTGAGGAGGAGGTATTGGAGGCTCAGGGGGACGCCCCTGTAGGACCTCCAGGGAGACTGTTTGTTCCAAATCAGTTGCGACAAAAGGTGATCGAGGCACATCATAATTCAGCTTTGGCAGGACACCCAGGGAGTAAAGCAACTGAGGATCTCCTCTCCGCCGGTTTTGGTGGCCTAACTTACATAGGGAGGTGGTAACTTTGGTCGCCTCCTGCGAGGTTTGTGCGCGCTCTAAGACCCCACATACCCGTCCGTCTGGGACCCTCTTACCTTTGAAGATCCCGGAGCGTCCATGGACTCATCTGTCTATGGACTTCATTACGGACCTCCCGCCATCTTCGGGTAAAACAGTCATACTCGTTGTAGTGGACAGGTTCAGCAAGATGGCACATTTTATCGCTCTTCCTGCTCTTCCTAATGCTAAAACTCTTGCGCAGGTGTTTATTGGGGAGATTGTAAGACTTCACGGGGTACCCTCCGATGTGGTGTCGGATCGGGGGTCTCAGTTTGTGTCCAAATTCTGGAAAGCATTTTGTACACGGCTGGGGATGCAGTTGTCATTTTCATCGGCTTTTCACCCGCAGACCAATGGTCAGACAGAGCGTTTGAACCAGAGCTTGGAGACATATCTCCGGTGTTTTGTGTCAGAGAACCAGGAGGACTGGGCTTCTTTCTTGCCTCTGGCGGAGTTTGCTCTAAATAATAGGCGGAGCGAGTACACTGGTAAGTCCCCGTTTTTTGGGGCATATGGTTTTCACCCCCAGTTTTGTACCTTTAATAGGGGGGCTCTTCTGGGGTTCCTGAGGAGGAACGATTTTCGTCGTCACTTGCTTCAGTGTGGAGAGGAGTGCTGAATAATCTGAGTACTATGGGGAACCGATACAAACGTATGGCTGATAGGAGGAGAGTGTCTGGTCCGGACCTAAGTGTGAACGATATGGTATGGTTGTCTACCAAGAATATAAAACTTAAGGTTCCCTCCTGGAAACTGGGTCCCAGGTTCATCGGGCCATACAAGATCAGTTCTATAATTAATCCGGTTGCATTCCGTCTTGACCTCCCTCCCACATTTAAAATTCATAATGTGTTCCACAGATCGTTGCTTAAGAGGTATGTGGCGCCGGTGATACCTTCACCTTTACCTCCTCCTCCTGTGGTGGTCAATGGTAACTTGGAGTTCCAGGTGTCGAAAGTCATCGATTCACGTCTGAATCGCCGGTCCCTTCAGTACCTTGTTCATTGGAGGGGGTATGGTCCTGAGGAGAGGATGTGGGTTCCTGCGTCGGATATTAACGCAGACCGATTGGTTCGGGCCTTCCACACTACTCACCCAGATAAACCCGGCCCTGAGGGTCCGGAGGCCCCTGGTAGAAGGGGGGGTACTGTCACGGGTGTGTCGCTGCGAAGATCGTCGCGATTGCACACCCTGACTTCTCACAGCTGAGTTTCTGCTGCTGGGTGTTTTTCGGCAGTGAGAGAGTTAATTCTCCCTCTCTCTGTGCTGGACAAGACCAGCCTCGCTCAGCTGCAATTAATGTTGCGATAATTGGTTTCCTTCAAATACCTGCCTGTCTGCTAGGGAAGTGTCGGTGAAAGCATTCATGCAGACCAGCAGAGCGGATCATATTGAGAAGTTTAAAGCTAAGAGTACCTGTTGTGGTTTTTCCTCTCCTCGCTTTATTATTTATCTCCTTACCCGTTGGTGTTCCCTCTGTAGTGGTAGTTTAGTATGCAAGGTGTCTTTTGTTTTACCCCTTGTACTGTCTCGTTCGTCTTATACTGTGTGTAGGTAGTTACCTTCCCGTTTCCCTGTGGTGGTAATCAGGGTCCTTCTCAGGACTAGATTACAGTGGTCAGGGATTCACAGGAGATAGGGTTACGCTGGCGGCCTGGACCTCTGTACCATCAACAGTACCTCCAGGTAGAGGGATTAGTCAGGACCCCAGCTTAGGGTCAGCATAGACCCCGGTCCTCCTGTATGCAGAGACAGCGTGACAGCACTCTGGTTCTGACCCTAGGGTCTCTTAAAGGGATCCCTGGTATGGAAGTGAGAGCAAATCCACTCTGCGCTTTGGTACTGACACCAGGCCTCTCTTAAAGGGATCTCCGGTATGGAAGTTAGGGAAAATCCCTCACCGCTCTGATTTTGACACCAAGCCTCTCTAAGGGATCATTGGTATGGAAGTCAGGGCAAATCCATCCAGTGCTTTGGTTCTGACACCAGGCCTCTCTTAAAGGGATCTCCGGTATGGAAGTTAGGGCAATTCCACTCAGCGTTCTGGTTCTGACCCCAGGCTCTCTTAAAGGGATCCCCGGTATGGAAGTCAGGGCAATTGCCTTCAAATACTCTGGTACTGACCCAAGGCCCCTATTAAAGGGATCATTGGTATGGAAGTCAGGGCAAATCCATCCAGCGCTTTGGTTTTAACCCCAGTCCTCTCTTAAAGGGATCCCCAGTATGAAAGTTAGGACCGTTCAACTCAGCGCTGTGGTTCTGACCCCAGGGACTCTTAAAGGGATCATTGGTATGAAAGTTAGGGAAATTCCACTCAGCACTCTGGTTCTGACCCAGGCCCCTCTTACAGGGATCCCCGGTATGGAAGTGAGGGCAAATCCAATCTGTACTCTAATTCTGACTCTAGGCCTCTCTTAAAGGGATCTCTGGTATAGAAGTTGGGGTAAATCCCTCACTGCTCTGAGTCTCACCCCAGGCTTCTATTAAAGGGATCATTGGTATGGAAGTCAGGGTAAATCCACTCAGCGCTCTAGTTCTGACGCCAGGCCTCTCTTAAAGGGATCCTCGGTATGGAAGTTAGGGCCAGTCCACGCAGTGCTCTGGTTCTGACCCAGGCTGACGGGATGATGTGCGATATTAGGGGTAGTAGTCCGGTGGCTCTGACGGGATGATGTGGAATATTTGTAGTCCGGTGGCTTTGGCTGACAGGATGATGTGGGATATTAAGGGGTAGTAGTCCGGTGGCTCTTGCTGACGGGACGATGTGGGATATTAGGGGTAGTAGTCTGGTGGCTCAGGCTGACGGGATGATGTGGGATATTAGGGGTAGTAGTCTGGTGGCTCTGGCTGACGGGTTGATGTGGGATATTAGTGTTAGTTGTCCGGTGGCTCTGGCTGACAGGATGATGTGGGATATTAGTGGTAGTAGTTCGGTGGCTCTGGCTGATGGGACGATTTGGGATATTAGTAGTCCGGTAGCTCTGGCTGACGGGATTGTGTGGGATATTATAGTGAATGTGGCTATGCGAAGAGGGCCGGGCTCTACACTCAGCTTTATATATAGAGATATAATCATTATAATTTGTTATAACTAACTGTAGTTAGTTACTATGCCTGGGCAGCGCAGGGCTCTTCAGCTAATTCCTTATAAAACTAAGTTTCTAAAATGTTATTTGGCAGCTTCAGCATGACTCTATATTGCAAGCTATCCTTTGTCCTGCTCTGAGCTGGCTGGCTCAAGGTGTGAGATCTGTCACACACAGCCTTTTGAGGCTTGACCCCCCATGCTGAGCTATGTGTTGTCATACAGATGCTCCTGAAGAGGGTTTTTTTTATCCCATGCCAGATAGGATTCAAATAATTGACATGAAACTATATCTTCCATTTTCTTCACAGTAAGTATCAGGAACTCTCTCTCTACCAATGTGTTGCTGGGCACGAACCTGAGCAAGTTGGTATCCCAATATGTAGGGAAAACAAAGGTGAATGTTCCAGCTCCTTAAAAATTTCTAACTTTATTTCAAAATTAAGTAAAACATGAAGTACATGGCAATGAAATCCTTTGGCTCTTTTGCATGTGCACACGGTCACTAGTGGTTCAGCAACGCGTTTCGATCATACAGTACAGACCAAAAGTTTGGACACACTTTCTCATTTAAAGATTTTTCTGTATTTTCATTACTATGAAAATTGTACATTCACACTGAAGGCATCAAAACTATGAATTAACACATGTGGAAAAATAGACTTAACAAAAAAGTGTGTAACAACTGAAATTATGTCTTATATACTAGGTTCTTCAAAGTAGCCACCTTTTGCTTTGATGACTGCTTTGCACACTCTTGGCATTCTCTTGATGACCTTCAAGAGGTAGTCACCAGAAATAGTGTTCACTTCACAGATGTGCCCTGTCAGGTTTAATAAGTGGGATTTCTGGCCTTATAAATGGGGTTGGGACCATGAGTTGTGTTGTGCAGAAATCTGGTGGATACACAGCTGATAGTCCTACTGAATAGACTGTTAGAATTTGTATTATGGCAAAAAAAAAGCAGCTAAGTAAAGAAAAACGAGTGGCCATCATTACTTTAAGAAATGAAGGTCAGTCAGTCCGAAAAATTAAGAAAACTTTGAAAGTGTCCCCAAGTGCAAATGCAAAAACCATCAGGTACTACAAAGAAACTGGCTCACATGAGGACCGCCCCAGGAAAGGAAGACCAAGAGTCACCTCTGCTTCTGAGGATAAGTTTATCCGAGTCACCAGCCTCAGAAATCGCAGGTTAACAGCAGCTCAGATTAGACCAGGTCAATGCCACTGAGTTCTAGCAGCAGACAAATCTCTACAACTGTAAAGAGGAGACTTTGTGCAGCAGGCCTTCATGGTAAAATAGCTGCTAGGAAACCACTGCTAAGGACTGGCAACAAGCAGAAGAAACTTGTTTGGGCTATAGAACACAAGGAATGGACATTAGACCAGTGGAAATCTGTGCTTTGGTCTGATGAGTCCAAATTTGAGATCTTTGGTTCCAACTACCATGTCTTTGTGGGACGCAGAAAAGGTGAACAGATGGAGTCTACATGCCTGGTTCCCACAGTGAAGCATGGAGGAGGAGGTGTGATGGTGTGGGGGTGCTTTGCTGGTGACACTCTTGGGGATTTATTCAAAATTGAAGGCATACTGAAGCAGCATGGCTACCACAGCATCTTGCAGCTTCATGCTATTCCATCCGGTTTGCGTTTAGTTGGACCATCATTTATTTTTCAACAGGACAATGACCCCAAACACACCTCCAGGCTGTGTAAGGGCTATTTGACCAAGAAGGAGAGTGATGGGGTGCTACGCCAGATGACCTGGCCTCCACATTCACCACACTTGAACTCAATCGATTGCCAAGAGTGTGCAAAGCAGTCATCAAAGCAAAAGGTGGCTACTTTGAAGAACCTAGAATATTAGACATAATTTCAGTTATTACACACTTTTTTGTTAAGTCTATAATTCCACATGTGTTAATTCATAGTTTTGATGCCTTCAGTGTGAATGTACAATTTTCAAAGTCATGAAAATACAGAAGAATGAGAAGGTGTGTTCAAACTTTTGGTCTGTACTGTATTTTGATCTTTTTCACAGCTAACCCCTAATTCATAGCATGTAGATGATATAGGCTATATTCATCAATGGAACTGTTGGCATGAGTCAGGTGACCAAATTAATTCAGGTCCTATAATCGAGCATCTAGCCGACAGCCAAACATCAAAATTCTATGAAGATAAATACATTAAAACAAAAACAAAAACAAAAAAAATAAAAACAAATTAAAATACATACAATGGAATAATAACAAAATAAAATATAAAAAATATTATAACAACATCAGTAATGAAACATGAGCTAATTTTTCCTATTTAAACCATTAGGATATCTCGTTCCCAGATTATAAATCCAAAAAGCCTCACTTGTTAATAGACGCCTACGTATATCACCTCCTCTTATAGATATTTTTATTTGTTCTATGCCTACAATTGATAATGAAGCTGTATTACCATTATGTTGTGAGATGCAATGCTTTGCAACCATAGAAATATTTTGTGTAATGATATTCTTATTATTTGCATCCCTAATATGTTCTGATATGCGTGTTTTAAGTTTTCTGGTGGTACAACCAACATACATAAGATTGCATATAGAACATTGCATTTTATAAACTACATTAGTAGAATTACAATTAATAAATTGTTTTATATTGTAAGTTTGTGCTTGATCATAATTTTTAAATTATTTAGTTACATCGGCATAGCTCCATGTCTTACATTTATTTGTACAGCACTTATAGAACCCCTTAAAATTTAACCAATTGTGTTATGTTTTGGTAGCTGAGGAGAGCAGGCAAAAACAGCAATACATCAGAGAGGTTGGAATCTACTGGATTGCAGTACCCTGACTAACCACCACAACTAAAGGCAGCCGTGGAGCGTTCCTACGTTGGTCCTAGACGCCTCGTCACAGCCTGAGAGGCTAACTACACCTAAAGATAGAAAGAGGAAAGCTATCTGCCCCGGAGCAGATCCCCAAAGAACATAGGAAGCCCCCAAACATGTAATTGGCGGTTAGACAAGAGGAAATACAGACACAGACAGAAAATAGTATGAGCAAACGCTGGGGCCCAATCTGCCTAGACAGAAAAGGATAGGAAGGATTCTTACTGCAATCCAAAAAAACCCTAAAAAAAAAAGCCAACGCTACTAATTGCAAAAACACCTGAGATCACACGACCTCTACCACCTAAATTAGTTCTCTGGTGTAACAAAACTAAGCCGCAGCCACAGAAAAAGCTGGAAAAGGCAAATGAACAAACAACAGTGGCTCCAGAGGAACCGAGAAGAGCCCAAGCCCCCCGGGGAGGGGAGCCTGGCCAACCTCACAGAAATGCAGAGAAAAATGCAAATGGCAAGCACAAAAACAAAAAACAGAAAATATCTTATCTGAGAGTAGGAGAAGAGGCAAGACTCAGCAAGCTTCCAAGTGAACCAGGAAACAACGTTGAGACAAGAACAATTGATCACCGGCAACCATGATGGGGGGAAACCTCCCTTATATCCAGCCAGTCTGTGATTCATGATTGCCAATCCTCTTTGAATGGTTCAGTACTGTTTGTAACCACCAGAGGGAGCTTCTGCTCAGAATTCATTTCTAAAACATTCATAACACAATTGTATGTAGGTGATTTGGATGAAAATAGTCCTGGTGATAACGTATCCCCTGTAGTGGGTGCTCATCTGAAATTTTTTTGATTTTTTTTGTTTTTTTTTCGTTTTAATGTATTTATCTTCATAACATTTTGATATGTTTGGCTGTCGACTAGATGTTCGATTATAGGACCTGAATTAATTCGGTCACCTGACTCATGCCAACAGTTTCATTGGTCAATACAGCCTATGTAATCTACATGATATGAATTAGGGGTTAGCTGTGAAAAAGATCAATATATGATCGAAACGTGTTGCAGAACTGCTAGTGCCCATGTGCACATGCATAAGAGCCGTAGGATTTCATTCCCATGAACCTCATGTTTAATTCAATTTTGAAATAAAGTTAGAAATTTTTAAGGAGCTGGAACATTCACTTTTGTTTTCCCTGCTGTCTTCACGTCGAGTCTGGACGGAGTTCCGAGCACCTGTGGCGGTTGGTGAGCTGGCTTAGGGCTCTAGCCCACTATTTTTCTTTATTTTCTATCCCAATATGTCTCTTACTTGCACACAAGTGTCACAGAAAAAGTTGAGATAAGTGACTTACCTGAGGTTCAGTGGAATGCAAGAAAATGTACAGATTCCGAGGGAAAAAATGAGAATAGATATCCAAATGGATATTTCACTGGGCCTGCATAGAGGCGATATTAAGAGATGCACTTACGTTGCAGCTGTGACTCACAGTCAGGATGTTGTTAATACTCAACCTCAGATATTGGTGGATAAATCCCAGGCAGAAGTGACAGAAAAGGAGATCTGAAATACTGTCAAGATGTTTCCCCACATAGCAGATCTACTTACAGTAGGTCCCAGTTAGCACACTCTGAGTACCCAGCATCTGTTCAGGGTCTGGCAGCCTACTAGGCCGTGACCTGCTGAGCGATAATCATAGCTTCCAAAAAGCCTTGCTAACTGATGCCAACCGGGAGAAGCTGAGATGTCTTGCATACCATCTCCATACTTGATCTGATATGGAAAGACTATGTTGGGACCAGGGAACGTTACATGAGACTCTACCGACTTACATAACAGTATCATGGGCCTAGGAGAAGCGTGGTGTTGTTCCCTATCCATTCAGGGAACAGGTGTTGAGAATTGCTAAAAAAAAATCCCTCTTGCTGGACATCTGGAAATACAAAAACCCCGGATTGCACAAAGATCTTCCTTTATAAACTCATTTGGATAATTTATGCCATTTGGTATAAAAGTGCCCCTGCCACCTTCCAGTAGCTTGTTAGTCAACTGCTGAAGGGACCCAATTGTTTTTGTCATTGCTTATCTTGAAGACATAGCCACTTTTCATCATTCCTGGGAAGAACACATTGTGCATCTGTCTTAAGTGCTGCAGAGACTCAAAGTAGTATGTCTGACTATTAAGCCAGAGAAGGGTCAGATAGCCATGCTGGAGGTACAATACTTCGGATATCATGTTCGTGAAGGGGTGCTAAAACCTAAACAAGAGAAGGTAAAAGCCATTACATCTTGCTCTACCCACCGAACTAAGAAGCAGGTTATATCCTTCTTGAGTACTGATGTCTGTTATGAAAAGTTTGTGTAAGGATGGCTATTATTTGATGTTTGGGCCAAACTACAGTGCTTTGGCTTAGCCATTAACTGATCTGACAAAAACACTTCCCCAAATTGTTAATTGGCTGTTCAATGTGAGGAAACTTTTACTAACCTAAATTGAATTGTGCATCCCTTATTCAGGCCCCTGATCTCACTTTTAGTTTTGTAGTACAGACTAATGCCAACAACTATGGGCTAGGTGCAATTCTCAGCTAGGTGAACCAGCAAGGTGAGGAGCAGCCAATTCCTTACCTAAGCAAGAAACTTTTGCCCAGAGAGGTTGCCTATGCCACCCTTTTGAAAGAAGTATTTAGCAATTGTGTGGCCTCTCCAAAAACCACTGTATTACCTCTATAGGAGCAACTTGACAGTGATCACTGATCATAACCCACTGGTTCTAAGGAATAGTAGGTAATAATGGTAGATTTCTCAGATGGAGCCTGATTTTATTGGGATGTGATTTATGCTCACTTTGCAACCTATAATGGAGATTAAGTGCAAGTTTGACTGAAAGTGGATAGATTAAGCCTTGCACCACATGTCATGTGCTGAGAAGAGTGTCTATATGTTACACGTCATTACACAAGTTTCCCCGCGAAGCCTCATTTTCATCAGTCACTTGTCTGCCATACATCTCTAACATCGCAGTAATAAGAAAAGTACATTAGTTACATAGACCATAATACTATCAATATAGCACAGGAGAAAAAGGAGTCATTAGGTGATATAAATCAAGACTTTTTTATTATTAAAGATCAGTATCAAAAAATGACATAGTAATATACAAAGAACACAATCATAAAAAGACAGGTTGCAAGGAAAGAACCTCAGGATCCCCAGAGCACAACAATTCCCCTAAAAAGACATCCTAATGTAGAAATATCACAGGAACATGTGTTCAAGATATATAGAGTACATAGGGTTAATACCTAATCAAAAAATGGCAAGCCCTGCGGTTTGGAATGACCAATATACTATGGAGTATTTGCGATCCCAATTGGATCGCAATGTGCCTATACTGCAGGAAGAATTTGAGATCACTATTGAGATAGCAAGTAGAAGAGCTCTCTAAATTAGGGAATGACCAATGTTTATTTGCGATCATAAGTGGGCCGCAACAGGTATACGTTAATAGCCAATGTATTGTATAGTGTTTGTGATCCCAATTGGATCGCAATAGGCAAACACCACAGTAAAGATTGAAGATCACTACTGAAATAGCTAGTAGAGGAGCTCTCTATTGATTAAAGAATGACCGTTTTGCTAGATACTATTTGCGATCATAAATAAGCCGCAACAGGCATGTGCCACAAATGGTTAGGGTAATAATTATGATATAGTATTTTGCGCTCCCAAGCGAATCACAGCAGACGACCACTGCAGTAAAAAGTCACTAATGTGATCACTAATGGAACTCCGTATGCAACTAGGAGATGCCTAATGCGCCTTATATTAATTTGCGATCCCAATGAGGTCGCAGAAAAAAAACACTAGAAGTAAAGATAGCAATATGGATAGCAACTGCTATAAGTATGCCAAAAATATGATCACTCATGGGAAAAGTTCCATATCCAGATAAGAGATGCCTACTACGCCATATATAAATTTGCGATCCCAATAGGATCGCAGCAGGCCAACCGCAGAAAGAGAGATGGCAATAAGAATAGCAAGTGCTATGGGCTTACCAAAAGTATGACAAGAGGGGAAAAGGACCCTGGGTCGGATGGTGTGGACCCCCGACGCGCGTTTCGCGTGCTAACCGCTTCCTCAAGGGGAGTGTACTTTAAAAACCCATGTGATGAAGTCACATGGTGTAGTGCCAGCCAATGCTAGTGAATATAGCGGCGCTTGCGCACAGCGTCGCAGGTCCTGTGAACATGCCAAGGAAGCGTCACGGCTGTCAGAGCGTGTGAGCCAATCAATGATCGGATACACATCCCAACAGACTAGAGACGCCCCCCACATGCAAGGAGCCGCAGCACGCTATTGCGCAAGCGCACATCACCAAACAATGGTACAAAATGAGCCAAACTGTATATATAAACAATAATAAGCAATTCATATAAATATATATGGCAAAATAGGCAGTATACAATAATAAGCCAGAAATTACAATATATACAGAAAAAATCATCTCTGCACAAATTAGATGCTTCAAAGTCCAAGTCCAATTCGAACATCATGGGTCATTTGTAGATGGTGGGAGTGATGACATTGGTATGGCAACTTATGTGCAATAGACAGTTAATATGTTACATCAATTTCAACAAAAGGTCCAACTGAATAGAGATAATAAAGAAACAATACAACGTTAATATAACAGATTAAAACAATAATAAAAACAGACCACAGATACCGATGAGGGTTTTAGAAGGCAAATTCAGGTAAGGATTAATTTATAAGAATCAGAAGAATTCATATAAGCATAGGACGTTATAGGAACGATGAGAAGGAGAGTGTCTCGTTTAAGCCCTTAGGGGTCATGGTGTCCAATACCACAATCCATCTTGCTTCTACTTGAGCAAGTCTCTTTTTGTAATCCCCTCCCTGGCGCCGAAATGAATGACATCAATGCCTCGAACTTTAAAAGTTACAGACTCACAATTGTGGTGGTAATAGAAATGGCGCGGGATGGTCTTTAAGATAGATGGGTCGGTCGCTGTCCTGGCCGCACAAATGTCCCGTACATGCCTAGTCCTAATCCTAAGTTCTCTAGATGTAAGACCAATATAAATTTTGGAACAGCCACAAGTGGCATAGTGGATGACATTCATCGTATTACAGGAGATTCGATGACGAATCTCAAAAGTTTTAGTTCCATCAGAGGACTGGAATGTGGAGCAGCGCAGGACATTTGTGCAGGCAAGACAGCGACCGCATGGCGTTGAACCAGCAATGGGACCTCGTGATCCAAAGGGATGGGTAACATTTGGGACATAATGGCTTTTAACAAGGAGGTCACGTAAATTCTTAGACCTTCTAGCTGTCATAGAAGGTGGTTCACTCGAAGAGATACTTAAGCGCGATTCGGCACTCAGAACAGACCAGTGCTTCCTCAAAATTGCTCTCATATCCTCCCACGCATGATTAAATGTAGATATGAACCTAATGGGTCCTCTGTCATTAGAAGATTCATGCACTTTTTTTGGAATCAAAAGGCTATCACGGGGTGTGGCCCTGGCTCTCACATATCCACGCTTGATACATCTGTTTGAATTGCCCCGTGACCTAAAACGTGCAGTTAGATCAGAAGCCTGTACTTCAAACCTGGCATTGGATGAGCAGATCCACCTCATCCGAAGGAACTGCCCGACCGGAACGGCCCTGATGGTAGAAGGATTGTGAGCGGAGGACGCGTGAATCAGAGCATTCACTGAAGTAGGTTTGCGATATACATCCGTTTGTATCCGTCCGGATGCATCCACTTCAAACGAGATATCCAAGAAATTCATCCTATGATAATCATAGGAGTAGGTAAGGTGGATGTTGAATGCATTCCGATTCAACGCCCCCATAAAGTCCTCGAGCTGCCGCACCGTCCCACTCCATAGAAACAAAACATCATCAATATATCTATGCCAGCACAGCACATGGGACGCGGCCGGCACACCCCCGTCACCAAACACAACCTCTCCCAGGAGCCCAGAAAGAGGTTGGCGTACGAAGGCGCACAGGCCGCGCCCATGGCTGTGCCGCGTTTCTGAAGATAGAAATGGTCTTTAAATACAAAAAAATTATGGGAGAGGACAAAGTGCAGCAGCTCGAGGACTAGCTCACACAAAGAGCCGTCCAGGTCGGACATCCCAAGGAAGAGGCGGACCGCATCCAACCCCAGGGAATGTTCAATGCAATGCATGTATAGAGGCTCTCAACGTCAGCAGTCACCAGTAATGTGCCTGGCTCCACAAGGATGCCATCCATCCTAGCCAGGGCGTCCGTAGTGTCACGTATATAGGAAGGTAGAGTTTCCACCAATGGTTTCAAATAAAAGTCAATAAACTGACATAATACTATCAAGCAGCAGTACTTTGCAAGAGGAGCAAAGCCTGATATATCATAGCATAGCACTACATAACATAGCATTATCATATCATATATACAGCAAAAGCATACCTTTGATAATAAAGTGATATTTCCACATTAACAGGGTCAATGATAACCCATATGACAATAAAACATAGCAGAAGGGTCCATGTAATGTAAGAACACCACCCCGCCTGACATCATTATTACGTCATTCGAATCATGTAATGTGGTCTCCCCACTTTCACCCACTGGGGACACATAAGGTTAGCTTGGTCTCATTTTACACAGATGCCATCTGTCCACACAGGCCCAGGGAGGCATGGGTTGAGAGAGGATGTGGCCTACACAGTCACTGATGTGGAACCACACTGGCTCACAGCCCTTACATGCTGAGAGGTCCCTTTCACTAGCACCAGTTAAACAGAGCACTGCCAGCCCATGAGGACTCCCATAAGTTCCTCATTAGATATTAGCCCATTCCATTAATGGGATTATATCGAGCCAGAAACCAGCCCTGGTATCATGGAAAGTTTAACTGAGAAACGGACGTGTTGGTTTGAGGATTTAGATAAAAGAGCAGCCAAAGGTTAAATTATATATTTAATAATCTTAAAGGCACACTAGCCAATACACTATATACACAATGGTTACACATATACAATGGTCAGATATGCAAATACAATGGTGGTAGGACAAGATCACCTTCCAGGGCTCCATCTTTAGAGCCCCCTCACCTACACGGTGTCCCAGGTAGTGGACCTCACTCATACACAGCTGGCACTTTTCCAGCTTAATGGTCAAGCCTGCACCTGCGCCAGATGCTCTAGGTGATCCTCCCAGGTGGGACTGAAGATGGCAGCGTCGTCAAGTTATGCAGCCGCTTACCCTTCAAGTCCCTTGACCAGCGTGTTGACTATCCGTTGAAAAGTGCAGGGGCATTCTTCATTCCGAATTGCATCATGTGAGACTTATACAGTCCGAATGGGGTGATAAAAGAATAGCGTTCCCATGCCTCGCTAGTCAGAGGAATCTGTCAATATCCCTGGCCCAGAACCATGATGGTCAGGTACTTGACCCAGGCCAACTGATCAAGCAGATCATCGATGCGCGGCATTGGGTAGGCATTGGTGACAGTAACAGCATTGAGCCCCCTGTAGTTCACACAGAACTGCATGTCCAGTCCTTCTTTGGGATGAAGACTACAGGAGAGACCCAGGCACTTCTAGGTGTTTGGATGACCCCCAACTTTAGCATCTTGTCAGTCTCCTGGTGCATGTGTTGCTGCACCTACAAAAAAACCCAATATGCTGAACGCCAGACAGAGGGGTGATCCCCGCTGTCCACCTATGGACGGCTGACTCTGTCCTTCTGGGCTTGTTGCTAAACAAATTCGGAAAGGGGTTTAGGGTTGCCCACAGCTGGGACCATTGGTCCAACATGAGATGTTGACAAACCTCCACATCCTTGATGGTCCCACTTGCCCTAGCCTGGGAAAACATATCCGGTAGGGTCTCTGCCTCTACCTCTTCTGACAGGTTGCATGTGAGGAGGACTTAGACCAAACGTTCATGATGTGCCTTCATCATGTTCACATGGAAGGCCTTCTGCTTTCTCTGGGCATGGTCTAGGGTGACCAGCTACTGTATGTTAAAGCATTGAGCTGCTCGTGCATGAGATACAGGCACTCCTACGCTGCCTGAACCTTGTCATGGAGTATGGGGACCAGTACTTACACCTTTTGACTTACCTGGTAGGTCCTCTCACAAGCTTTCTGGTCGTACCATCACTTCTGGTTGGCCTGGGCTCACATCATTTTATCATGCACCAGCTGCACCAAGGCCTGCATCCTGTCACGGAAGCGCACAACATACTCAATGACTGACACTACAGGGGTGGCCAAGTCTTCTTCCCAAACCTCTTTCACCAAAGTCGGGGTCCAGCACACATGTTGCCCATACAGTAGCTTAAAGGGGATGAACCCCGTTGGGGTCTGTGGATCCTCCCGGCAAGGAAATAACAGGTGTGGGAGGTACCACTCCCAGTCACACCTGTGGGAGTCGAACAACATCTTAAGCATCTCCTTCAGAGTGTAACTAAATCATTCACATAGGCTGTTGGTCTGTGGGTGGTACGGGCTGGACATCAGATGTTGCACTTGTACATGCTTACAGAGGGACTCCATCAGCTGCGACATGAACTGGGTCCCCTGGTTGGTGAGCATTTCCCGGGTAAAACTCACTCTGGAGAAAATTTGCAGTAAAGCAAAGGCCACCTTGTCGGCCCGAATAGATGGGTACCAGTTGGCATAGTCTACTACTATCAGCGTTTCCCAGAGCTGCTGGAAGTGGCCATCAGGCAAACCAAATCCACAGCCTCCCTCCTGAAAGGCTTATCAATGATGGGCAGAGTTACCAATGGGGCTCTTGGGCACCACCCTTCTATCTTCCCCACCCTCTGACAGGTATCGCACAAACAGCAGAAGGCAACCACATCGGCACCCATCCTTGGCCAGTATAAATGCTGGACTAGCCTGGCCTTTTTCTTAGTCATCCCTAGATGTCTGGCCATTGGAATCTTGTGTGTATTCTGCAACAACTCCACCCTGAACAGATAGAGGACCACCAACTGTTGGTCCCTAGGCCACACCTCCGTTGAACCCTGCTGGACCGTTACCTGCTAAAGCCATCGTTAGTTGCAGTCTAGCTGCTCATGTGTCATGTATAGTGTACAGTTCCTATAGCGTCTTGTGCTTGGGTGCGAGGAAAACACAGGAGACATAGGTTGAAATGAAATGACTTGTATTACTTCATACAAGCATGCTGAAAAGTTCACACAGTTTGCAGGAACAGAGTCAGGAGACACAGCAGGCCAGAGTAATTTCAAGCACTACAATAAATCTCCAAAGCAGGTTCAGGATCTCTTCTCTGTACCGTAATTCCTCTGCAAACATGGATTCACCAAACAGCAGGTTTCCAGAGTCCAAAAGTGTTCAAAGGTTCCTCAGTAGGGAATAGCTGGAGTACAAGTCCAAGGTTTCCAGGAGTCAGGTCACAGACTGACTGAGGCTTGCTTCAGGAGCACTGATTGTTCAGCTGAGGCTGCTTAAGAAGCAAGAGGGAAGAATCAGGGCGGGAACATGAAAACTGGAACTCCATATTAACTGAGGGCAAGAGCTGCAGAAAGACAGAAAGCAAAATGGCCGACGGAAAGCTGAGTTTCAAGGAACATGTCAACAGAGACAAAGAACCTTACATTACTCCCCCCTTAGGGACAACCTCCGGATGACCTCAGACCAGGCTTGTCAGGGTACCTCTGATGAAACTGGCGGAGCAGGCGAGGAGCATTTACATTGTTGACTGGTTCCCATGAGTTGTCCTCCACTGGGTAGCCCTGCCATTTAATCAAATATTGCAACTGATTTCTGTACAACCTGGAATCTAGAATCCTTTCCACCATAAATTCTTCCTGACCATCGACCAGCACTGGGTCAGGGCAAGGAGAAGAACGTCCAGGAAACGTATTGGGTGTTGCAGCCTTTAGTAGGGATACATGAAAGACAGGGTGGATTCTCATAGTTCTGGGCAGTTGAAGACGACAAGCAACAGCACTTATAATCTTACTGATCTTATAAGGTCCAATGTACTTATGTCCCAATTTAGACGATGGAATCTTTAATTTAAGATTTTTGGTTGACAGCCAGACCAAATCTCCTACCTTGAAAGCTGGTGCAGGTTTACGAAATTTATCTGCTGCTTTCTTGTACCTTTCCTGAGCCAATTCTAGATTTTCCTTTAGAAGATCCATATTCTTTTGTAAAGAAGTGATTCTTTCAGCCACTGCCGGCAAGAGCGTATCTATGGGAAATCGAGGAAGAATGTTAGGATGATAACCTAGATTGGAGTAAAAAGGAGACTGTTTAGTGGAGGCGCTCTGAGAGTTGTTATAAGAGAACTCAGCCAGTGGAAGTAGATCCACCCAATCATCCTGTAGGTGGCAGATAAAACAGCGGAGATACTGCTCCAGGGTCTGATTGGTTCGTTCTGTCTGTCCATTAGTCTGAGGATGAAAAGCAGAAGAAAGGTTTACTTTAATGTCCAATGCTGCACAGAAATTTTGCCAAAACCTTGAAGTGAATTGCACCCCTCGATCCGAAATGACCTCATCCGGTACTCCATGTAAGCGAAACACATTCTTAATCATCAAGTCTGATGTCTGTTTTGCAGTGGGTAAGCCGACACAAGGGATAAAATGAGCTGCCTTTGTTAGACGGTCAACCACCACTAGAATGGTGTTCTTCCCTTGAGAGGTTGGTAACTCCACAATGAAGTCCATAGAAATGGATCCCCACGGGCGGGACGGGGTGGAAAGAGGTTGCAACAGACCAGTTGGTGAGGAGCGAGGTGTTTTGCATCTTGCACAGACTTCACATGAAGTGACATAGTTTAAAACATCTTTCCTGTAAGTGGGCCACCAAAAGAAACGAAAAAGAAATTCTTGTGTCTTTAGAATTCCCCTATGCCTGGCTATCTTGGAATCGTGGATGAGTTGCAATACTCTCAATCTGACTGTTTCAGGTATATACAGACGTTGTCCCTGAATCCACACACCATTCTTAAAGACAAGACTTACGTCCCTTGGGGGTTGAGCCAACAAAGAATCCGCATGGTATGCTTCCTTGATGTCCTTAAGTAGGTCTTGATTATGAATCACTCCCAGGAATCTAGAGTCAGGAAGAATAGTCTTAGGAGGAGTAAGTGGACGTGTCTCTGCTGAATGAATCCTAGAGAGTGCATCAGCCTTTCCATTGCGCGATCCTGGTCTATAAGAAATGACAAAATTAAATTGGTTTAGGAAAAGATTCCAGCGAGCCTGGCGAGGAGTCAGGCACTTAGCCGACCTGATAAATTCAAGGTTACGATAGTCTGTCAGGACGACTATTTGCTGTGCAGCTCCCTGAAGAAGGTGTCTCCATTCCTTGAAGGCGGCAATAATGGCCAACAATTCTCTATTGCCCACATCGTAGTTCCTCTCAGCCGAAGACAACTGCTGGGAAAAGAAGGCACAGGGATGCAAGACATTCTTCTCACCTGTTCTCTGAGAGAGTATAGCTCCAATGGCACAGTCTGAAGCATCCACCTCTATTATGAAGGCAAACTCGGGGTGGGATGTACTAAGATAGGTGCGGTGGTAAATTTATCCTTTAAACAGGAAAATGCTTCCTGAGCTTGCGGAGTCCAGGAGAACCTAGACTGTTTCCGGGTAAGTTGGGTGATAGGTGACACTATCTCAGAAAATTTTTTAATGAAACGTCTATAGAAGTTGTCAAACCCGATGAAGCGCTGCACCTCCTTCACATTTCTAGGAATTGGCCAATCCTTGATGGCTTGGGTCTTGCTTCCATCCATACTAATCCCTTGCGTAGATAGTACATACCCCAGAAATTGAATTTCGGTCCTATGGAATTCACACTTTTCAAGTTTGATGTAGAGATGGTTTTGTCTTAGGCGTTCTAAGACCATTCTCACATGTCCATGATGTTCCTCTGTGGAGTTAGAAAAAATTAGAATATCATCCAGATAAATCACCACAAATGTATCTAGGAGATCCCTGAAGATATCATTCACGAAGTGTTGGAAAGTGGCTGGGGCGGTACTCAGACCAAAAGGCATAACTAGACATTCAAAGTGTCCATAGCGTGACCTGAAAGCAGTCTTCCATTCATCCCCAGGTCTAATAAGGACCAAGTTATAGGCCCCATGGAGATCCAGTTAAGAGAAAATTTTGGCATGCCGCACTCTCTCCAACAACTCAGGGATTAAAGGCAATGGATAACGGTTTCTAATAGTAACCTTATTGAGTTCCCTATAGTCTATGCAGGGTCTCAGAGATCCATCTTTCTTCTTCACAAAGAAGATGGGTGCACCTGCGGGAGATGAAGAGGGGAGTATGAAGCCCTTGGCTAAATTTTCGTCTATATAATCCTTCAAAGCTTTTAGCTCGGGCCCCGCTAGGGGGTAGATCTTACCAAAAGGTATCTCGGCTCCAGGCAATAATTCAATTGGACAATCATATGGACGGTGAGGAGGAAGCTGATCAGCGTTCTTCTTGTCACATAAATCCACATAGTCCTGGTATACAGCTGGTAGTTCAGGGACTGACATGGTTCCTTTAGGAACAGAGCAAGCTGAAACTCCTTGACTCATCTGTTTCTCCGGAAAGTGTAATTCCTTGGTCTCCCAGTTAATCGTAGGATTCTGCGCCTGCAGCCATGGTAGCCCTAGAATAATGGGAAAGTGGGGAGAAGAGATAAGCATAAAATACATTTTCTCCTGATGATCTTTACCCATAAGGACCCTCAAAGGCTCTGTTTCTTGATCCACTGGTCCAGAAGTCAGTAGAGAGCCATCCACAGTCTCCATCTGTACTGGAGTAGCCTTCTTCACTGAACGTATCCCCTGTTTCAGAGCAAAGGAAATATCCATAAAATTTCCACTTGCTCCTGAGTCGATCATAGCAGAGCTAGACACCCAGACTGAGTCAACCCAGAGTTTGATGGAAAGGAAGCAATGAGAATTGTTTCTTTTACAACTCAGCTGGGACACCGCTGAGGAAACTTGAAAAATTGCAGCGTTTATACCGTCATCGTCCCCAGAACTAACAGAGTTTAAGTCCGAGAAATTAAGATCTCTTGCAGCAGATCTCTCTGGAGCCTGAGGCTCGGACATGACAGAGCTCCTCTCGCAACACTCACAGTGAATGACTGCTGCAGTAGTCTTACGAGAACGGCTGGGGCAGTTTATAATGAAGTGCCCTGACTTACCACAGTAGAAACATAGATTTTCCTTTATACGATGTTCTTTGCGTGCATCACTAACCCGTCTTTGTAAAGAGTCCACCTGCATGGGTTCAGGTTCTGGTTCCCTTGTGATCCTACTCAAAGGTTCCTTAGCTGAGGAGGGAGGTAGTAAAAGGTTAGTGCGATTATTTTCGAACCATCTCTCTTGTCTGCGTTCAGTCAGACGAGCATCAATACGAATACAATAGTTAATAAAGTCACCTAACGCAGTGGGAGGGTCGGCACGAGCAAGTTCATCCTTAATCAGTGGAGACAACCCTTTCCGAAAAATAGATTTCTTAGCGGAAGTGTCCCAAGTGGTATCAAGAGCCCATCTCCTGAAATCCAGGGCATATTCGGCTACTGAACGCTTACCTTGGCGCAAAGTTAACATGGCTGCTTCAGCTGTTGCACCTCGATTGGGGTCATCAAACACCTGCCCCATGGCTGAAATAAAAGCATCAAGGTGATTCAAACAATCATCCTCAGTCTCAATCAGAGGGTTTGCCCACATCAAAGCCTTATTGGTAAGCAACATGATTATAGTAAGCACTTTGGATCGTTCAGTGGGAAATTGTGAAGCATGTGCAGAGAAAAATAAATTGCATTGATTAATAAATCCCCTGAATTTCTCACGTTCACCGCCAAAACGAAAAGGAGGTAATTTGGGGATCCCAGAACTCGGGGTTATGGCAGGAGCCTGGGCTCGTTCCTCTAGAGCCTCAATCCTGGCTCGCAATTCCTGGGTAGTCTGTCCAAACACTTGCAAATTATGATTAGTGAGGTCCTGTAGGCTTGCAAAACGGGTTTTTAAAGTCTGTACATCTGAAAGGATTGTATCAGTCACTCCGCAAAGTTCCTTTATGCGGGCCTCCATCTTCCAGATCTTTTAAGGCAGAAGTGCTGGAAGGAGAAGAGGAAAGGAAGAAAAAAAAAAAAACAATAGTGTTTACCTGTGGTAACACTGCAGAGTAAAATTTTAAGGGAATGCGCTCACCTGGAATGGTTGTGAGAAGTCACAACCACTGTCATCACATAAGGTATTTAAACGGACATCTGATATCCACAGTCACAGCAGACACGGCTTTCCCAGACCCAGCAGACACTAAACATTGGCTCCTGAATCTTGTCATGTATAGTGTACAGTTCCTATAGCGTCTTGTGCTTGGGTGCGAGGAAAACACAGGAGACATAGGTTGAAATGAAATGACTTGTATTACTTCATACAAGCATGCTGAAAAGTTCACACAGTTTGCAGGAACAGAGTCAGGAGACACAGCAGGCCAGAGTAATTTCAAGCACTACAATAAATCTCCAAAGCAGGTTCAGGATCTCTTCTCTGTACCGTAATTCCTCTGCAAACATGGATTCACCAAACAGCAGGTTTCCAGAGTCCAAAAGTGTTCAAAGGTTCCTCAGTAGGGAATAGCTGGAGTACAAGTCCAAGGTTTCCAGGAGTCAGGTCACAGACTGACTGAGGCTTGCTTCAGGAGCACTGATTGTTCAGCTGAGGCTGCTTAAGAAGCAAGAGGGGAGAATCAGGGCAGGAACATGAAAACTGGAACTCCATATTAACTGAGGGCAAGAGCTGCAGAAAGACAGAAAGCAAAATGGCCGACAGAAAACTGAGTTTCAAGGAACATGTCAACAGAGACAAAGAACCTTACATCATGTCTGAGTCCAAGGAAATATATGCCACCTGCTCCTTGAGAGCTTTCAGGTTGTCATCAGCTTACAACTTGCCTGAAACCCCTGACTGGTCATGGTCAGAATAAATGAGATCACTACGTCTTCTGTCAGTTACCTGGGATCTGTTTCCTGGCCTCTGCATGACTCAGCAGCCACTTGGTTGGAAGGGGGAAGCCATTGGACCGCCCGATGACACAACTGCACGTGACAGCCGCAACGTCCGTTACAACTGCAGATAGTGCTCGCTTCACCACTGCTTCCGACCAAATCCCCAGTCCAGACTGACTAACCTGGCCCTCTGACATCCCGATCATGGAGAAACCCTGCAATGAGGTCTTACCTGAGAGCCCTACTTCTCCTGGGACAACCCACCCTCAATTGCATGCTCCCCCTCCTCCCTGTCTGCTCTTTAGGGAGCTTGGACTGGACTCCCTTTTGCTTGATAAACATCGTCTTCTGCCTCCTCCCCGCTATCGGTAATATTGTCCATCTCCCTGACTCTGTCCCTGGTGCCACTGGCCATTCTTGCAATCTTTGGTCACTGACACAGACCTGCAACCTAATGCATCCCCAGACCTTACAGTATTTGCACTCAGACTGTCTAGTACTGAACTGATCTTAAATCCCAGTGGCAAAAGTTACTGTTGGTAGTCTTTAGTGCCTAGGAGTATGGGTCCCACACCTTCACACACTATTATCTCAATCCCATCGCGCTGCCATCACATGTGATGAACCCACACCTCGCCACCCCGCCTTATTATGTCAGACTGATCACGTAATGCGGTCTCCCCACTTTCAGCAATGTGATGTTCCCTACCCCGTGGGGACACATATTGTCAGCATAGTATTGTTTTACACAGATGCCCCCTGTCCACTCGGGCCCCGGGAGACACGAGGAGTGATAGGATGCGGCCCATGCAGTCGCTGCGTGGCATCGCACTCGCTCTCAACCCTGACAGTCTGAGAGGCCCCTTTCACTATCACCAGTGAAACAGAGCAATGCCAGCCTGCTAGGACTGCCACCAATTCCTCATTACAGTTTTTGCAACCTTACCTGACAAAGAGCAACAGGGGAAAGAGAGGGTTAATTTTAGGAAAATAAGTAGAAAATTAGAACAAGAAGACAATGGTATATTTTGCCCTATATTGTTTCATGCTGCTTCATCTCCATTCATTTGTTTTGCTTTACTAGACATAGAAACAAGTGTCTGTCCTACAAAAACCTTTATTCTGTTATATGAGGGCCCTCAAGTATGATATACATGTAAATAGTTCTCATACCGGAGCAGAATAGCCTAGATTGACAGGAACATAATAGCAGATAATTTAACGTTTTAGAGTACAGAGTGGTCTAAGCTTAAGAGCCTTATAATAGAGAGCAGGTGACAAAATGTTCATGTGAATTGCAAAAAGTCAATTTACTGTAACACACAGTTTAATTTATCATCCAAAACTAACTGAACCAGGTGTGTGCATGCAAAAGACCAGCACTTTGCAAAATGAATGCTTGCACTATATGCCCCCACTGCTCTCAGAAGCACATCCTAAGGCATGAATAGAGCCTTACACTGGGGTCCAGACTGTGATGTCTGTGCATCTGCAATTGAAAAAAAAAATGGCTAATGTAGTCACGGAGGTTGCTTTATCTGTAATAACAGAGCAGGAAGTGTGATATTCAAATATGTCCTGTAGCCGATGCAGGTGGATTTTAACAGAGTCTCCATCAGAATATGTGATATATTTAGACAGATAGATAAAATGGGATGACAATAATAAACACTGTGCTGTTTTTAATTGTGTTTGCTTGCATTTTGTTAATTGATGTTCATTTTTCTGTAATGTTTGCTAAAACTAAAATTTCTGTTTTTCATATACTATACAGTATGATAGTTTGCTCCAAAAGTGTGCATGAATCAATCATTCAAAATCTTTGCACTTTAAAGCTGATGTTTACCATAAAACATTTTATTGATTGTATCTAGATGAAATCTACAGGAAAGTAATGTATTTGCATTGCGTATTATGTACTGGTCTGGAGTTACATCCAGTATTATAACCCAAAGCTGCAATTACAATTCTACTGGTTTCTGCTAGAAGCAAGTGACAAGCTTGTTGACAGTCATCCGAAATGGCTGATTTGATTTCCTATAATGTAATAAAATGGTTAGCTTTCATATTACTGCCCAATGCCCAGTGTGAAGACTGTACTTCCAGAATGCAAATCACCACAGTAAACATAGTGCAGACAACAAACCAGCAGAGAATGCTTGCAGCTTTCAGATGCAACATCTACAGGAGCATTAGGGTATGTGCACATGTTGTGAATTTAGTTGCTGATCCGCAGCGTTTTTCATGTGTGGAATTGCACCAAATCCGCAATGTAGTGCCCAACCAATGTTAATCAATAGGAATCCAGAATTGTTGTGCACATGCTGTGAAAAATTCTGCGCTGATTCGCAGCGTTTTATTTTCCGCAGCATGTCAATCCTTTTTGCGGATCTGCAGCATTTCTGCACCCATTGACTTACATTGAGTCAGTCAAATCCACAGCAAAACCGCAGGTGTAAAAAGGTTTGTGGATTTGCTGTGGAGTTGCTGCAGATTTGGCTGTCAAAAACGCTGCAGAGGGAAATGATGTCAGAAGGAGGAAGTGTGTGGGCGGAGAGTGTGTCTGTGCAGATCCAAAATGGAGTCCTATTGTCGCATGGGGATTGATGTTGCCCGTCTGATTGATCTGGTAAATTGTTTGTGTCTGTCTGTGTGTCTGTCTGTGTTGTTCCCATGCGACGATAGTAACAGTGATTGAACTCATTAGTCTGATGGGACTACACTCCCATCCGGCTATGTCCGCTGTCACATAATGACAGCATGAGCCGATGATGGGAGAGTATTCCGTTCGCCAGACTCCTGAGTTCAATTGGTTAAAAAAAAAAACCCCACATAATCACATACATATTCACATACAAACTCACCGAACACCTAGTCCCTGATGCCTTCGTTCTCCAGCAAAATATAAAAAATAATAAAGCAACAATATACTCCCTGTCCACCGCAGGCCAAAACGAGTGTCCCACGGCGATGTCACACGTCCGCCGGCGATACATTGACAGGAGCTAATCTCTCTTGCAGTGTATCACTGAGCCGCCGGAGTTCACCGGAGTTTAGCAGCTCCGTGCTGTCACTTACGGCAGTACCGCTGTGAACTTTCCCATGCAGCGGTACTGCTGTAAAGTGAGTACCGGAGCTAATGAACTCCGGTGAACTCTCCCGTCTGCGCAGTGATACACTGCAAGAGCAATTAGCTCCTGTTAGTGTATTGCCGAAGCCGTGAAGAGTGGTCACATCTCCTGATGTGACTGTTCTACACGTGAGATCGTCTTGTGATATTTAGGACTACGTCGGAAAGGAATTATTTGCGTTGGTTTATTATTTTATTTTTGTTTCAGGAGATCGAGAGATTCGGGGACTAGGCGTGTTTGTAAGTATGGGTAATTAAGAATATTAAATGACTTTATTCTGGCTGTGTCTTTATTTACCATGTAACAACTATAAGATTAGTAATGGATAGGCGTCTAATAGACCCATCTCCATAACTAAGCTGTGGGCTTGATGTCACCGGACAATACACAGGTGACATCAACCCCACAAATATTACCTGACTTGCCACCGCTACAGGGCAAGTGGGAAGAGCAAGGCTAAGTGCCAGAATTGGGGCATTTATAAGATGCGCCACTTCTGGGGCGGCTGAGAGGTGATGTTTTTAGGCAAGGGGTGGCTAATATCCATGGTATTAATATCAGCCCACAGCTGTCTGCATAGCCCTTGTGGTTCGATTTTATAGGGGGACGCCATGTCAATTTTTTTCTGGGGTTCCCCTGTAAAATAGCCAGTAAAAGCTAAGCAAACAGCTGGGAGATAATATTAATATCCTGGGAACCTTTACCGAGATGATATCCTCAGACCCCTTGTGAGACCATATGCTGGTGCGGTTGGCCCTGGGTTCCTCCTAATGCAGGACAATGCCAGACCTCATGTGGCTGGAGTGTGTCAACAGTTCCTGCAAGATGAAGGCATTGAAGCTATGGACTGGCCTGCCTGTTCCCCAGACCTGAATTCGATTGAGCACATCTGGGACAGCATGTCTCGCTCCATCCACCAACGTCACGTTGCACCACAGACTGTCCAGGAGTTGACGGATGCTTTAGTCCAGGTCTGGGAGGAGATCCCTCAGGAGAACATCCGCAACCTCATCAGTAGCATGACCAGGTGTTGTAGGGAGGTCATACAGGCAAGTGGAGGCCAAACACAATACTGAGCATCATTTTAACTTGTTTCCACTTTAATTTTGTCTTGATTTGATTTTCATTTTGACTTGTTTCCACTTTCATTTTGGGAGTCTCTCCAAATCCATGCCTCCATTGGTTCAAAAATTTGATTTCCATTGATGATTTTTGTGTGATTATGTTGACAGCACATTCAACATTGTAAAGAACAAAGTATTCAAGGAGAATATTTCATTCATTTAGATCTAGGATGTGTTATTTGAGTGTTCCCTTTATTTTTTTGAGCAGTGTATATATTTACAGCTCTGGCAAAAATTAGGAGACCACTGCACAGTTTTAAAAAAAATCAGCTTCTCTACATGTCTGACAGCCATTCCATTCAAGTGTTAGTTGAATTCCAACCAGAGTATACCTCATTCTATTTAATGTGCTTCGGATTAGGTGATCACCTGAACCAAATATTATTTAAAGAAGGAAAGTATAAAAAAAACACTGCTATGGTGTTCACAATCCTCTTGCAATAGTACAAGCTGGATGGCAAAACAAGTGCTAGAAAATAATATCCCAAAAGTAATATGAATGAAAAAATAACTTTTAACCATGTCAAAGGAGTTTAAAGGAAAAGTCTTGAGTGAGGAAAAGAAGGGTTTAATTCTGGCTTTACTAACAAAGGGAACTAGTGAGCGTCATGGTGCCTCCATCCTTAAAATTTCTAAGACGGCAGTCCATTACAAACAAGGTCAAGCAGCGGACATCGGGGACAACAAAGCTACAGACCGGCAGAAGGCGAAAACTACTCTTCACTGACTGGGATGACCGTCATCTTATTCGATTGTCACTCAGCAACCATAGGATAACATCAAGTGACTTACAGAAGGAAAGGCAAATGGCAGCTGGGGTGAAGTACACGGCAAGAACAGTTCGTAACAAGTTCCTAGAGGCAGGGCTCAAGTCATGTAAAGCTAGAAAAAAGCCTTTCACCAATGAGAAGCAAAGGAGAGCCAGGCTGAAGTTTGACAAAGACCATATGTATTGGACCATAGAGGTCTGGAGTAAGGTAATCTTCTCTGATGAGTCTAATTTTCAGCTTTGCCCAACACCTGATCATCTTGATCATCTAATGGTTAGACGGAGACCTGGAAAGGCGTACAAGCTACAGTGTCTTGCATCCACTGTAAAATTTGGTGGAGGATTGGTGATGATCTGGGGATGCTTCAGCAAGGCTGGAATTGGGCAGGTTAATCTTTGCGAAGGACATATGATTCAAGTCGCATACAAGGTTATCCTGGAAAAACAGTTGATTCCTTCTGCTCAGGCAATGTTCACCAACTCTGAGGACTATTTTTCCAGCAGTACAATGCGCCATGCCACACAGCTTGGTCAATCTATATGTGGATGAAGGACCACCACATCAAATCCCTATCATGGCCAGCCCAATCTCCAGACCTGAACCCCATTGAAAACCTCTATAATGTAATCAAGAGGAAGATGGATAGTCACAAGCCATCAAACAAAGAAGAACTGCTTAAATTTTTGTACCAGGAGTGGCATAAGGTCACCCAAAAGCAGTGTGAAAGACTGGTGGAAAGCATGCCAAGACGCATGAAAGCTGTGATTAAAAATCATGGTTATTCCACAAAATATTGATTTCTGAACTCTTCCTGAGTTAAAATATTAGTACTGTTGTTTCTAAGTTAGTATGAACTTGTTTTCTTAGCATTATTTGAGGTCTTCAAACACTGCAATTTTTTGTTATTTTGACCATTTCTCATTTTTTTAAAATAAATACAAAATTTATTGCTTGGAAATTCAAAGATATGTTGTCAGTTGTTTATAGAATAAAAAAGCAATTTACATTTTTCTCAAAAATATACCTATAAAGAGAAAAATCAGACAAATTGAAAAATTTGCAGTGGTCTCTTAATTATTTTTTAATGTTTAAAATGAATAATATTCTTTAAAAAATGGACTGAGAATGATTCTAGTGGGTTGTAATTTTTTGTATTTTAGCTCGTGATGTTAAACAAAGGTGGCGATCTGTCAGAGATCGATTCAATAAATTACACAACAAATATAACAAGAGTGGCTTATGACCACCGAAAACTAAGTTCCCATTATATGAAGAGATGCTGTTTCAGTTAACAAGCAGGATATTGCAGAGGTAAGTTTTTAAAACTAATGATAAATTATTATTTTAAGATGTATATAGCCTTAATAATGAAGACTTATTTTATTTTATTTACACAGCAGTGAAGCGAACATTCTTCCCCCTGAGCCCGAAGACACCACACTTGAAGAGGCAGCAGGCATAACTGCAGCTGTAGAAACAGAAGTTGAAGCTGGTACATCTACTTCTGCAGCTGCAGAAAGTTCAACAAGTGCAAGCACATCCAGAGCTGTCTATCCTGTGGCAGTAACTGAGCTCCCCAAAAAAACTAAAAAAACAATAAAGAGACTGAGGCTACAAGACTGGCTAGTGAGACACTAGAGTTGATAAAAAAAATAAACTACTGAGGATCATTTTGATTTTTTTGCCTCAACTATAACCAGCAAGACTCGCTTACTGCCATCGGATAGGCAGACACCATTCATGGATGCTATGCTTTTTATTCTGGCAGTAATTGAGGACCCAACACCAATCGGTAGTTTAAACGACCTTTTGGTGGGTTTCACTTGTTTTGTACGGCCGAAACCCCAACCACCAGCATGTGAACATGCGATACCCAAGACCAGCCAGCACATTTTCTTACTATTCTGAGTCAAGTAGCTCACAGAGGCCGGGCCCCTCACCCAACAGTTTTAGTTCTGATACAGGTCCTAGATATGGGTATTGCCCTGACTATCAGTTTTTAAATTAACAACCCGTCTTTGGCATCTGGGGGTACAGAGACCTGACCACAGATGGTGCGGTGACAATGCTACCGTGATATGGGTGCACACCATTGTGCTCGTGCCCACTTCGTTCACATTTTGAAAGTTGCGTTGATTCCTGCCAAGTGTCGCAGACCATCCATCAAGCAGTACCATGATTCAAAGATCAAAGTCTGCCACACAGAGTTTTTCATTTCCAGCACAAGCCCCGCTTTCACCACCAAGAGACCAAACAACTTCTTCTAAGCAAGGCAACATTCCTGTTCTGTGGTCAAAGAATTTATTTATTTGGCCAAAAATTAAAAAATTGTTTTCATATTGAAAAAAAAATGACAATGTTTGTCATAATGTTTTTATTGTTTATAAAATAAAGTTATCTTTGAAAATTTGTTTATTTTTTAAGCAACATTCACATAAGGGGTGTATATACAAGGGCTCTTGTGCTGAATAACATAAATACTTTTGCCACTGCTCCAGCTCATTTTATTGCAGTGCTGGAGTGGTGATACAAATGTATTCCCTGACCTACTGAACAGCCGCCATCTAAATTTATTGCTAGCGACCTTCCCACCCTACCTACACAACCATCTTTTGACTGATACTTGTGACTGAGCAGAATCAGTCACAATGCAATCTAAATGATAGCCATGTTCTAGCCTTGTTATGGCTGTCATGGACTTACATTAAGGCCACATTCACACGTTCAGTATTTGGTCAGTATTTTACATCAGTATTTGTAAGCCAAAACCAGGAGTGGGTGATAAATACAGAAGTGGAGACGTGTTTCTATTATACTTTTCTTCTGATTGTTCCACTCCTGGTTTTAGCTTACAAATACTGATGCAAAATACTGACCAAATACTGAACGTGTGCACGTGGCCTAAGGGTGACACTTGCTAGTGTGGCGCGAGAAACTCGTGCGAGTCTCTTGCATAAATTCCAGTCACTGCCGCCGGCATTCGGGACCGGAGTGTGCAGCTGCATGTATTTCTATGCAGCCGGCGGGAAGTGATGCGAGAGACTAGCGTGACTTTCCCGCATCACACTTGCAAGTGTACTGTATCAGTAGTGTCCAGCTGTATACAGTGTTGGGGGAGTTGTAAATCTCCGTATATATTTCAGGAGGAACACCCACAGTCAGAGGCCCAGTCTGGCTAACACCCGAATATGAAAATCCGAAAAGTTTACTCTATCAGTAGAGTAAAGCTGTATACAGTGTTGGGGGGAATTGTAAATCTCCGTAAATATTTCAGGAGGCATACTCTGACGCTCACAGGCTCAGTCTGGACTACACAAGAATATAATAAGAAGTAAAAGGGATTCTGTATCAGCAGATAGCAGGTATATATAGTATAATCAAAATATTCAAAATCTCAGTATGTATTTCAGGAAGCAGACACTGAAGCTCACAATCTCAGTATGGATTACACAAGAATATAAAAAGCAGATCCGAAAGAAAAAATCACACATGTGGGCCAATAGTGCACTTAGAGTGTTGGGTGGAGGTGGACTTTATGCCAAAAAGGGTACTGTATCACAAGCGTCCAGCTGTATACAGTCTAGGGGTCATTGTAAATCTCCTATATATTTCCAGAGTAACAGATAGATTATCAGAAGCTCGGTATGTATCACACCAGAATATAAGAAGAAGAAAATGGGGTACTGTATCACCAGATACTAGGTATGTATAGTATAGTCAAAACATTCTAAATCTCCGGATATATTTCAGGAGGCAGCCAATGACGCTGTCAGGCTCAGTATGTATTACACAATAATATAAAAAGCTGAAAAAGGGTACTGTTTCACCAGATACAAGGTATATATAGTATAGTGAAAATATTATAAAGCTCCGTATATATTTCAGGAGGCAGACTGATGCTGAAAGCCTCAGTATGGATTACACAAGAATATCAAAAGATCCGCAAGAAATAATCACTCATGTGGGCAAATGTTCCAGGTGACAATGATGAACTTAGAGTGGTGGGTGGAGGAGGACTTTATGCCAAAAAGGGTACTGTATCACAAGCGTCCAGCTGTATACAGTCTAGGGTCATTGTAAATCTCCTATATATTTCCAGAGTAACAGATAGATTATCAGAAGCTCAGTATGTATCACACCAGAATATAAGAAGAAGAAAATGGGGTACTGTATTACCAGATACTAGGTATGTATAGTATAGTCAAAACATTCTAAATCTCCGGATATATTTCAGGAGGCAGCCAATGACGCTGTCAGGCTCAGTATGTATTACACAATAATATAAAAAGCTGAAAAAGGGTACTGTTTCACCAGATACAAGGTATATATAGTATAGTGAAAATATTATAAAGCTCCGTATATATTTCAGGAGGCAGACTGATGCTGAAAGCCTCAGTATGGATTACACAAGAATATCAAAAGATCCGCAAGAAATAATCACTCATGTGGGCAAATGTTCCAGGTGACAATGATGAACTTAGAGTGGTGGGTGGAGGAGGACTTTATGGCAAAAAGGGGAGTGTATCAAAAGAGGACAGCTTGATACAGTGTAGGGGGCATTGTAATTCTCCGTATATATTTACGGAGTACCAGACAGACACTCACAGGCTCCGTATGGATTAGACCACAATTTGAAAAGCTGAAAAAGGGTAATGTATCAGCAGATACAAAGTATATTTAGTATATTCAAAACATTCGAAATCTCTGTATATATTTCAGGAGGCAGACAGTGATGCTCTCAGGCTCAGTATGTATTACACAATAATAAAAAAGGGAACTGTTTCACCAGATACAAGGTATATATAGTATAGTGAAAATATTTTAAATCTCCATATATATTTCAGGAGTCAGACAATGACGCTCACAGGCTCAGTATGGAGATCATTAAAAGCTGACAAAGTGTACTGTATCAGAAGCGTACAGCTGTATACAGCGTTGTTGTCATGTTAAATATCCGTATATATTTCCAGAGTCAGACAAAGACTCTCTCAGGCTCAGTATGGATTAAACCAGAATATAAAAAGTAGAAAAAGGAAAATGTATCAGAAGAGTACAGTTCTATATAGCGTTGGGGTAATTTTAAATATCTGTATATATTTCCAGAGTCAGACAAAGACTCTCACAGGCTCAGTATGGATTACACCATAATATTAAAAGTTGACAAACTGTACTGTATCAGAAGCATACAGCTGTATACAGTGTTGGGGTTCTTTGTGAAGAAAGGGTTGCTGTATCGCAGTAGCGTGGATCCCATCACCGTTAGTCATCTCCATCAAATTGTGATCCCAAGGAGAGATGTAGACATGGTCCTCACTGCCTACTATGATCAGTCTGGTCACTTTGGAGTGCAAAAGACAGAAGTCACAGGTCGTAGGCGATTCTATTGGATTGGCATGAGAGGAGACATTGAAAAATGGTGCAACGAATGTCACATGTCTGTGACTAGTGTGGTGTAGTGACCCATGTTACGGCTAGGGGGCGCTGTGTATGCTCCTCAGGATATGCATGGAGGCATGATTTGAGTGGTAAAATAGGCCCTGGCAGTATTGTGAATGGAAGGTATGTGTTGCAGAGCTCCTCTGCACTGTAAGCCAAGTTAATGTTGTTCTGGGACTTGCAGTCCCATAAGAGTCGTGTGTATTTCTAGGGTGGCTTTACAGGGTTAGCTTTTGAGCTGGGTGGGACTGGCTAACCACACATACACTGCCCACTGGTGGTTGTGCGCTTTTGTTGAGGACCTGTGATGAGGTCATGTGCATGTGACCAGACCATGTGCTCCATACGTTAGCTCGGGGAGTGGCTACATGTATGTAAGGAAGTGTTTGGCACATGGTGGGGGAGTGTAGCGTGAGTCTGTGCTGAGACTGTGAGGGTCTCGGGAGTCTGTCAGGCTGGACAGAGCTCCCTGACATCCAGGCGGGATGTCGCACAGACTGAAGACTGAACGCTGGCGTGCTTGAGCCAGCGGAATGGACAGTGTTATGAATGTGCTAGAGATGGTTTATGAGCAGAGGCTCCCTCTGGTGGTTACAGACAGTACAGAACCTTTCAGTGAGGAATGGCAATCTGGAATCACGGACTGGTCTGATATAAGGGAGGTTCCCTCCCATGATGGTTGCCGGTGATCAATTGTTCTTGTCTCAATTGTGGTTCCTGGTTCATTTGGACGTTTGCTGGAGTCTTGCCTGCATCTCCTGCTTTCAGATAAGATATTTTTTGCTTTTCTTTTTGTGCATTGTTTTCTGCACTTTTGTGGAGGTCAGCCAGGTCCCCTCCTGGGGCCTGAGCTCCTCACAGTTTTTCTGCAGCCACTGTTATTTGCTCATTTGCTTTTTCCTGTTTTTTCAGCGGCTGAGGCTTGGTTTTTGTTCACACTGAGATCAGATTTAGTGGGTGGCGAGATTGTGTGATCTCAGTATTTTTGTAATCAGAATTGTTGGATTTTTGTAGGGTTTTCTGGGTTGCAGAAAGTAATCTCTCCTGTCCTGTCCTATTTAGTCAGCTTGTGGCCCCAGCGTTTGCTCAGTCTATTTTCTGCCTATGTTTGTATTTTCATCTTGTCTAACCGCCATTATATGTTTGGGGGCTTCCTATTTTCTTTGGGGATCTGCTTCGGGGCAGATAGCTTTCATCTTTCTGCCTTTAGGTATAGTTATCTCACAGGCTGTGACGAGGCGTCTAGGTTCAACGTTGGAACGCTCCACGGCTACCTCTAGTTGTGTCGTTAGTTTAGGAATCTGCAACCCATCAGTTACCAACATCTCAGGTGTTCGGCTGCCCTGCTGTTGTTCCTGTCCTCCTCAGCTACCGAAACATAACAGCATCACCGGCCAAACTGAAAATTATATGGTACTCACAGAAGGGAAAAATAGTGTGGAAAGAAAAAAGTTGTCAGAGTTGTCAGAGATTTTTTTTTTTTTCTGTTTGTTGCATTTTTTCCCTCTTTTTCTCTGGGTGCTGAGGAGGATTTTTTTTTTCTCTCAATGGAGTTTGCACAGTTGGATCAGCTTGCCACTGAGGTTCGGAGTATTGCTACCTATCTTGCTGGGTTGCCGGTTGTGGAACCTAGGATTCCCATGCCAGATTTGTTTTTGGGGGATCGGGCTAAATTTCTGAATTTCAAAAATAACTGTAAGTTGTTTTTTGCCTTAAAGCCTAAGTCTTCAGGTAACGCAGCACAGCAGGTTCAAATTGTCATCTCTCTACTGCACGGTGATCCTCAGGATTGGGCTTTTTTCCTGACACCTAGGGATCCTGTTTTGAATGATATTGATGCTTTTTTTCTGGCTCTGGGGTTATTGTACGATGAACCTAATGTCACTGATCAAGCTGAAAAAACCTTGTTGGAATTAAATCAGGGTCTTGAAGACGCTGAGTTGTACTGTCAGAAATTCCGAAAGTGGGCAGTCCTGACCAAATGGAATGATGATGCTTTGGCAGCCCTTTTTCGGAAGGGGCTGTCAGAGAATGTAAAGGATGTTATGGTGGGATTCCCTGCTCCCTCTGGTCTCAATGATTCTATGTCATTGGCTATTCAAATTGACGGACGTTTGCGTGAGTGCAGAGGTATGCGTGAGATAGTGTTGCCTTGTGAGCCAGCTTCTGAGCCCATGCAGTGTGATAGAGTGACTTCTGGGGCTCAGCGTCATGAGTTTCGAAAGCGCAATGGGTTATGTTTCTACTGTGGTGATGCCTCTCATGCTATTTCAGTCTGCCCTAAGCGGGGAAGACGTTTTGCACGCTCAGTTGTCTTGGGTAGTGTTCAGACTAAATTTCTGTTGACTGTTACCCTGATTTGCTCCCTGTCCACATTTTCTGCTCAGGCTTTTGTTGATTCAGGAGCAGCTATTAACCTGATGGATTTTGACTTTGCCAAACGTTGTGGGTTTCCCATGATACCCCTGCGTAAGTCTATTCCCCTACTGGGCATTGATTCTACCCCTTTGGCAGAGAATAAACCCCAGTTTTCTACTCAGGTGATAATGAGGGTTGAACCAGATCATCAGGAGAGATGCAAATTTCTGGTGCTTTATAATCTGCATGACATTATTGTACTAGATTTCCCTTGGTTACAGTCTCATAATCCTGTTTTGGATTGGAAATCTGTATCTGTGACCAGTTGGGGCTGCCAATGTGTTAATGCCGACACTCCTGTTTTTTCTGCCTCTCCCAAGTTTCAGGATGTTCCTGACTTTTTGACTGATTTTTCGGATGTATTTAGTGAAAGTAAATCTGCATCTTTGCCCCCTCACATGAGCTACGATTGCGCTATTGAATTAGTGCCTGGTGGTAAATTTCCTAAAGGTCGCCTTTTTAACTTGTCTGTACCTGAACACGATGCTATGCGATCTTATATCAAGGAGTCATTGGAGAAGGGTCATATCAGACCATCCTCTTCACCCTTGGGTGCCGGTTTTTTCTTTGTGGCCAAAAAGGATGGTTCATTGAGGCCGTGTATTGATTATCGTCTCTTGAATAAGATCACTGTGAAGTATCAATATCCATTACTCTTGATTTCTGACCTGTTTTCCAGGGTGAAAAGTGCTAGTTGGTTTACCAAGCTTGACCTCAGGGGGGCGTATAACCTTATTCGCATTAAGCACGGGATGAATGGAAGACGGCGTTTAATACCCCATAGGGGCATTTTGAGTACCTAGTGATGCCCTTTGGGCTCACTAATGCTCATTCCGTCTTCTAATCCTTCATGAATGATATTTTCAGAGATTTTGTGGATAAATTTCTGATTGTTTATTTGGATGATATCTTGATTTTTTGCAATGACTGGGACTCTCATGTGAAACATGTTCGGACTGAGTTCCAGATTTTGAGAGAGAATGCACTGTATGTGAAGGGATCAAAGTGTCTTTTTGGCGTACAGAAGGTCTCATTTCTGGGATTCATTTTGTCTCTGTCTGTTATTGAAATGGACCCGGTCAAGATTCAAGCCATCTGTGATTGGGTCCAACCTACTTCATTAAAGGCTCTTCAGAGATTTTTGAGTTTTGCCAATTTTTATCGTAAATTTTTGGTAATTTCTCCGGTATTGTTAAACCATTGACTCATTTGACCAAAAAGGGTTCTGATGTGATGATTTGGCTTCCTGAGGCAGTCTCTGCGTTTCAGGAACTTAAGCAGAGTGTCATGTATAGTGTACAGTTCCTATAGCGTCTTGTGCTTAGGTGCGAGGAAAACACATGAGACACAAGTTGATATGAAATGACTTGTATTACTTCATACAAGCATGCGGAAAAGGTCAAACAGTTTGCAGGAACAGAGGCAGGAGACACAGCAGGCCAGAGTAACTTCAAGCTCTACAATAACTCTCCAAAGCAGGTTCAGGATCTCTTCTCTGTACCGTAATTCCTCTGCAAACATGGATTCACCAAACAGCAGGTTTCCAGAGTCCAAAAGTGTTCCAAGGTTCCTCAGTAGGAAATAGCTGGAGTACAAAGTCCAAGGTCTCCAGGAGTCAGGTCACAGGCTGACTGAGGCTTGATTCAGGAGCACTGATTGTTCAGCTGAGGCTGCTTAAGAAGCAAGAGGGAGAGAATCAGGGCGGGAACATGAAAACTGGAAACTCCATATTAACTGAGGGCAAGAGCTGCAGAAAGACAGAAAGCAAAATGGCCGACGGAAAACTGAGTTTCAAGGAACATGTCAAAAGAGACAAAGAACCTTACATTACTCCCCCCTTAGGGACAACCTCCGGATGACCTCAGACCAGGCTTGTCAGGGTACCTCTGATGAAACTGGCGGAGCAGGCGAGGAGCATTTACATTATTGACTGGTTCCCATGAGTTGTCCTCCACTGGGTAGCCCTGCCATTTAATCAAATATTGCAACTGATTTCTGTACAACCTGGAATCTAGAATCCTTTCCACCATAAATTCTTCCTGACCATCGACCAGCACTGGGTCAGGGCAAGGAGAAGAGCGTCCAGGAAACGTATTGGGTGTTGCAGCCTTTAGTAGGGATACATGAAAGACAGGGTGGATTCTCATAGTTCTGGGCAGTTGAAGACGACAAGCAACAGCACTTATAATCTTACTGATCTTATAAGGTCCAATGTACTTATGTCCCAATTTAGACGATGGAATCTTTAATTTAAGATTTCTGGTTGACAGCCAGACCAAATCTCCTACCTTGAAAGCTGGTGCAGGTTTACGAAATTTATCTGCTGCTTTCTTGTACCTTTCCTGAGCCAATTCTAGATTTTCCTTTAGAAGATCCATATTCTTTTGTAAAGAAGTGATTCTTTCAGCCACTGCCGGCAAGGGCGTATCTATGAGAAATCGAGGAAGAATGTTAGGATGATAACCTAGATTGGAGTAAAAAGGAGACTGCTTAGTGGAGGCGCTCTGAGAGTTGTTATAAGAGAACTCAGCCAGTGGAAGTAGATCCACCCAATCATCCTGTAGGTGGCAGATAAAGCAGCGGAGATACTGCTCCAGGGTCTGATTGGTTCGTTCTGTCTGTCCATTAGTCTGGGGATGAAAAGCAGAAGAAAGGTTTACTTTAATGTCCAATGCGGCACAGAAATTTTGCCAAAACCTTGAAGTGAATTGCACCCCTCGATCCGAAATGACCTCATCCGGTACTCCTTGTAAGCGAAACACATTCTTAATCATCAAGTCTGATGTCTGTTTTGCAGTGGGTAAGCCGACACAAGGGATAAAATGAGCTGCCTTTGTTAGACGATCAACCACCACTAGAATGGTGTTCTTCCCTTGAGAGGTTGGTAACTCCACAATGAAGTCCATAGAAATGGATCCCCACGGGCGGGACGGGGTGGGAAGAGGTTGCAACAGACCAGTTGGTGAGGAGCGAGGTGTTTTGCATCTTGCACAGACTTCACATGAAGTGACATAGTTTAAAACATCTTTCCTGTAAGTGGGCCACCAAAAGAAACGAGAAAGAAATTCTTGTGTCTTTAGAATTCCCCTATGCCCGGCTATCTTGGAATCGTGGATGAGTTGCAATACTCTCAATCTGACTGTTTCAGGTATATACAGACGTTGTCCCTGAATCCACACACCATTCTTAAAGACAAGACTTACGTCCCTTGGGGGTTGAGCCAACAAAGAATCCGCATGGTATGCTTCCTTGATGTCCTTAAGTAGGTCTTGATTATGAATCACTCCCAGGAATCTAGAGTCAGGAAGAATAGTCTTAGGAGGAGTAAGTGGACGTGTCTCTGCTGAATGAATCCTAGAGAGTGCATCAGCCTTTCCATTGCGCGATCCTGGTCTATAAGAAATTACAAAATTAAATTGGTTTAGGAAAAGATTCCAGCGAGCCTGGCGAGGAGTCAGGCACTTAAACGACCTGATAAATTCAAGGTTACGATAGTCTGTCAGGACGACTATTTGCTGTGCAGCTCCCTGAAGAAGGTGTCTCCATTCCTTGAAGGCGGCAATAATGGCCAACAATTCTCTATTGCCCACATCGTAGTTCCTCTCAGCCGAAGACAACTGCTGGGAAAAGAAGGCACAGGGATGCAAGACATTCTTCTCTCCTGTTCTCTGAGAGAGTATAGCTCCAACGGCACAGTCTGAAGCATCCACCTCTATTATGAAGGCAAGCTCGGGGTTGGGATGTACTAAGATAGGTGCGGTGGTAAATTTATCCTTTAAACAGGAAAATGCTTCCTGAGCTTGCGGGGTCCAGGAGAACCTAGACTGTTTCCGGGTAAGTTGGGTGATAGGTGACACTACCTCAGAGAAATTCCTAATGAAACGTCTATAGAAGTTGGCAAACCCGATGAAGCGCTGCACCTCCTTCACATTTCTAGGAATTGGCCAATCCTTGATGGCTTGGGTCTTGCTTCCATCCATACTAATCCCTTGCGTAGATAGTACATACCCCAGAAATTGAATTTCGGTCCTATGGAATTCACACTTTTCAAGTTTGATGTAGAGATGGTTTTGTCTTAGGCGTTCTAAGACCATTCTCACATGTCCATGATGTTCCTCTGTGGAGTTAGAAAAAATTTGAATATCATTGTGATGAGTGCTGTGCTGGAATTGCTGTCCTCATCTTTTTTTTGTACTGCTGAAAGCCCACAAAGCAAAGCCCCCCTCCTTCTCTCTGCAGCTCTCATACTTCTTACCAACCCCCCCAGCCTGCACTCAGGCAGTGTAATGTGAGCTGCCAGTGCTGGAAGTTTTCCCGCTTCACCGCAGGGGTCCCCCATTGTCAGCACATGTGCTGCTCCTGCACTAGCAGCCATTTTGGAGACTGCATTCTGTTTTGGTTAATAACACGGTGGGAGCGTCCGCTAGAAACACGAAAGTACTGTTGTGAAACATGCGCCTGACAGGCAACGGTCCCGTGGTACTGGTAAACCCGTAACTCCAACAGAACCCGAGAAATGGAATTCTCGGATGCCCTATAAACTAGCCCACCCGCGTGTGGGCTCATTTGAACTGTCATTTCAAAGTAAGATCATTGATAGGTCTGCCATTCTTCTGCGAGGTTCTCAGGATGAGTTATGCTCCTGATAATCTTTCAGAACTCCAACCATACCTTTCAGCAAGAGGAGGACCCTGGTAACTCCACCCCGTTTATGATGTCACGGCCACAGGTCTATAAGGTAGGGGCCAGGTATTCTGGCTCAGATCTGCCCTGGACACCAGACTTATAGCAGCTCTGTGATGCATTGTGATGTCTCCCCTCCCCCGACCGCATGGCTTGCCTACTATGATCTAAGAACTGTAAGTTGATCTTCCTTATGTTAACCCCTTTTATTTTCTAATTGTCTTGTACATAACTATATTGCCTCAGCTTGTTACATCTTTTTATATTGTATAAGCACTGCCTGTCTTTTTAGGAATAAACCTATAAATTTATTAGTTTGTTTCTCCTGCTCTATAAACGAATTTGCACGTGCCTGAAGCACTACGCTACTGTTTTGGGGTTGCTACGGACCCTCTTGATAAATTGTTCATCAAAAGCCGTAGCTGGTGGCAGCTAAAAGGAAGGGGTGTAAAGTGTTAATCTATTGGGTGACGCTGGCAGTGACGGAGCGGGGTTTATAAGGGTACTACCTGGCTGCAGCCAGGAGTAATTATAATTCCCTCACTGCAGCGTGCCCAATAGCCAGCACACATCCAAGTGACCCGTCTGGCGACCAATTATCCTAGGTGCAGTTCCCTGACTGACCTGAGGGTAAGGGGGGCGCCAGAGAGCTGCAAGTTCCTAAGTGGAAGTGGGATAATTAAAAGTCCCTGCAGTTTACCTGGTCGGATGGCAGCAGCCGTCGTGTGTGTGCGCGTTTTCGTCACATTTGCGGCACGGAGGGATCACAGGCCGTGATACCCCGGGCTACCGTGTGGCGGACCGTGTGCCCGTTCATCACATATTGGTGGCAGAGCGGTGGGATTATAGAGCATTAGTGATCTGGTTTGAGCAATCATTCCATTCACTAAAAAACTTGCCCGTTTCTTCAGCGACCCTGCAACTAAAGTTTTGGAGAACAGACTCAGTGTTTATTAGTCCTGAGACAATTGTGTGTACTTGCGGTTACCCCTCCCTTCTCTTTGTTTTTCTATCCTATCTTTTATTTGGCAACCATGGCTACGAGGGGATTCGACTGGTATAATCGGAGTAGCAGGGAAACTCTTCTAGCCATATGCGAGTGGAGGCAGATTGTCCCCATGGACCAAACCAAGGCCGCAGTGATCCAGGCCCTGATGGCATGGGACCACGCTCAGAGCGAGGAGGGCGCAGGAGCCGGCCCAAGCCAAGGTGGTGCCGCAGGAGCAGAGGCCCAACCCCTGACTGCTTACACCCAGGGCGGGATGGACCCTTACCTGCAGGCGGCCCTGGAGGGACTCTCCACTGACGACCATGAAGAACGCCTGAAGCTGATCCAGAAAGCTCAAGAGAGAGCCGACCAGCGAGAGGCCAACCAGCGAGAGGCCGAGAGAGCCCAGCGAGAGGCCGAGAGGGCCGAGCGGGAGGCTGAGAGAGCCGAGCGGGAGGCTGAGAGAGCCGAGCGGGAAGCTCAGAGAGCCCATGAACTGGAGCTGCTCAGACAAGGGGCAATGCCCTCCACAGCCCAGAGCAGTGTGCCCAGCAGCGCTCAGAGTCCCCAAGCCCCGGCCGGAGCACTTTCCCGTGATGGAAAAGGACGGAGACTTGGACACTTTTCTGCGGGCCTTTGAGAAAGTCTGCAGACAGTACCGGCTGCCTGACAACCAATGGGCCAGGTACTTGACTCCCGGGCTAAAGGGCAAAGCTCTGGAGGCGTTTGCTTCACTCACGCCGGATCAAGATGACAACTATCAGGCCATCAAGCAGGCCCTGATCGCCAAGTACCAGCTAACCCCTGAGGTATACCGAAAGACGTTCCGGAACCTCCAACGTGGCCCACACGACAGTTATAGCGATGTGGTGCAAGGACTCAGGAACCACTTTGACCAGTGGATCCAGGGACTGTCAGTTGACACCTTTGAGAACCTGAGGGACCTGATGATCAAAGACCAGTTCCTGCATCTGTGCCCAGCTGAGGTCCGACAGTTCATCCTGGACCGAGAACCGAAGGACGCGGTCAGAACAGCACGGATCGCCGACAGCTATGAGGCCAACCGGAAAACCGAGGTGCGGAAGCCCGTCACCACCCGCTGGGGAGGGGTAAGCCTGCAACCAACCCCAGTGCCCCTGCCAGCCGTCCCTCTTGAGGCACTATCCCCTTTGCCAGCGCCAGGCCTACATCAGACCCCCGCCAGTGTTTCTCCTGTAAAAGGACTGGACACATCAGCGCCACCTGTCCGGAGAGGCAGAAGAACCCCCCAGCCAAGGCCCCCGGGCCCAACGCCTCTGTTCTTTTGGTGGGTGGTGTGGTGGGGAGGGTTGATGACAACGTGCAGCCCGTCCGCGTGGGGGCCCGTCTTGCTACCGGCCTCAAGGACACCGGGGCTGAACGAACCCTCATCCGACCCGAACTGGCGGCCCCTGAAGAGTTGATTCCGGGGAAAACCTTAACTGTCACAGGGATTGGGGCGTCCACTACCCTTTGCCGATAGCCCGAGTTTTTCATTGACTGGGGTGCCGGGAGCGGGGTGAAGGAAGTGGGGGTGTCCGAAAACCTGCCCACTGATGTTTTATTGGGGACTGATCTGGGAGGATGGTGGCGTACTATGTCCCTGACACCCCTTCCCAATGTGATGATAAGGTTAACGTTAACCATGATGTTGATGTTGATGATGATGGGAAACTGATTGTGTTACCTGCTAATGCTTTGCGAAGTGATGATGCAACTGATAACCTTTCTTTCCCTAGGACTGATGTTGATAGTGATGTATCTGTGCCATCTGAATCTGTTAACCCTTTCTCTGAAGTGGTAGATGTGTCCACAGGTACAGGAGCGTTCAGTCCCGTCGCTCTGTGGAGTGAGACGGCTGAGGAACCCCTAGCAGGAGCAAGCGACAGTGCTCAAGGAAATGGGGAGGTGCATGGGAACCGGGAGGAAGGTGACGCCATGACACTGACCAGTGCCACCGAGGAAGGTAACTGGCCCATAAGTAGCACTGCTCCTGAAGTGTTGGGGGTGGATGGGGAGGTAGAGCCCATAGCAGCGCAGGCTGATGGGTCTATAGAAATCCCCGGGGAGACTGCATATGTAGCTGCTGTCACCCGCAGTCAGAGTGCCAGGATCGCAGGTAGCGCCCTGCCATCTGGACCCTCCTCCGCTACAGGAGAGACTGAACCAGAGGTGGACCCAGAGCCGGTCCCAGAGGGTCCCAGTGAGGAAGGAACCCTGACGTCACTTCTGGCTGCCTCCAGCCAGGAGTTCCAGGCCGCTCTGCACTCAGATGCGAGCCTGGAGAACTTGAGGCACCTCGCCGAGACGCCCACCTCCGTGACTGATAAGGAGAGGGTGTTCTGGGAACGAGGAAGGTTGTACCGGGAGACAGTACCCGGAGATTCCCAAAAGGAGTGGTTGAGGGAAAAACAGCTGGTCGTCCCGCACCAGTTCCGAGGTGAGTTGTTGAGGATTGCCCATGAGATTCCACTCGCTGGACACTTGGGGAACAGCAAAACTAAGGCACGGCTGTCTCAACACTTCTATTGGCCCAAGATGGGGACAGATGTGACTAACTACTGCCGCTCCTGTATCACCTGTCAAAGAGTGGGGAAGGCGGGGCCTGCTCTTAAGGCTCCCCTGATCCCATTGCCAGTGATAGAGGAGCCTTTCCAGAGGATCGCGGTGGACATTGTGGGCCCGCTGGCCATCCCCAGCAGCTCTGGAAAGCAATACATCCTTACTGTGGTAGACTACGCTACCCGGTACCTGGAGGCAGTAGCTCTGTCCTCAACTAGGGCAGATAAGGTGGCGGATGCACTGGTGACCATCTTTTCATGGGTAGGATTTCCCAGGGAGATGCTTACCGATCAGGGAACCCAATTTATGTCTCGCCTAATGAAGGCTCTCTGCAGCAAAATGCAGGTGACGCGTATGGTATCGAGTGCGTATCACCCACAGACCAATGGTTTGTGTGAGCGCTTTAACGGTACCCTCAAACAGATGCTCCGCATGCTGGTTGAGACCCAGGGACGCGATTGGGAGCGGTACCTCCCACACCTGCTATTTGCCTACAGAGAAGTCCCGCAGGCCTCGACGGGGTTCTCCCCCTTCGAGCTCCTGTACGGTAGGCGAGTCCGGGGACCCCTTGGGTTGATAAGAGAATCCTGGGAAGATGAGCCAAACCCAACGGAAGTGTCCATCGTGGATTATGTCATGCGCTTCCGCGACAAGATGCAGACCTTGACGCAGTTGGTGCATGACAACATGACGCAGGCTCAGGCTGACCAGAAGCACTGGTACGACCAGAACACCCGGGAGCGGACCTACCATGTGGGTCAAAAGGTGTGGGTGCTGGTCCCCGTACCAAAGGATAAGCTTCAGGCAGTCTGGGAAGGCCCGTACGTCGTGCACCAACAGCTCAACCCAGCCACCTACGTGGTCACGCTTGACCACACTCGGGGTAGGCGCAAGGCCTTTCACGTCAACATGATGAAGGCCCATCACGAACGTGAAGCCTGCATCCTACCGGTCTGCAATCTGCCCGAGGACGGGAAGAGGATCCCCTCCTTGACATGCTGGCCCAAGCTAATGCCAATGGGTCCATTGAGGACATGGAGGTAAATGCCTCGCTAACCGCCTCCCAGCGGTTGCAGTTGCTGACCACTCTGGAATCCTTTCGGGCCGTGTTCACTAACCGACCCGGAAGGACCAAGTTGGCAGTACATGAGGTGGACACCGGGAATCACGCCCCGTTACGGCGGACACCTTATCGGATCTCTGAGGAGGTGCAGCAGATTATGCGCCAGGAGATCCATGAGATGTTGCAGCTGGGGGTGATCCGGCCGTCCAAAAGCGCGTGGGCCTCACCTGTAGTTCTCGTGCCCAAAAAGGATCGGACCACCCGGTTCTGCGTGGACTACAGGGGGCTCAACGCCATCACTACCTCTGATGCGCACCCAATGCCACGCATCGAGGATCTGCTGGAGCGGTTGGCGAATGCCAAGTACATATCCATCATGGATTTAAGCCGGGGATACTGGCAGATTACCCCCGAGCCCTGCGGCGCAGGAGAAATCCGCCTTTATCACCCCTTTTGGACTGTACGAGTCCACGGTCATGCCTTTCGGCATGAAGAATGCCCCTGCCACTTTTCAGCGGATGGTCAACCACCTGCTTCAGGGACTGGAGGAGTACGCTGTGGCGTACCTGGACGACATTGCCGTCTTCAGTTCCACCTGGGAGGAACACCTTCAGCATCTCCAGGAGGTGCTCAAGCGTATTCACCAGGCAGGTCTGACCATCAAGCCGGGAAAATGCCAGATGGGCATGAGGGAGGTCCACTACCTGGGGCACCGGTAGGTGGGGGTTCCATGAGTCCAGAGCCCGAGAAAGTGGACGCGATCGTGTCCTGGCCCACCCCCAGGACCAAAAAGCAGGTGAAGTCCTTCCTGGGCACCGCAGGGTACTATAGGCGTTTCGTACCGAACTATAGCGCCATTGCAAAACCCTTGACGGACCTCACCAAGGGCGGTCTACCCCAAACAGTCAGCTGGACAGATGGCTGTGAGGCGGCATTCCGAGCTTTGAAAACAGCCCTGTGCAGCTCTCCAGTGTTGAGAGCCGTCGACAGCAGTCGGCCCTTCCTGGTACAGACTGACGCCAGCGAATTTGGCCTCGGTGCTGTACTCAGCCAGGTTGATTCGGGGAACCAGGAGCACCCCGTGTTGTACCTGAGCCGGAAACTTCTGCCAAGGGAAGTGGCATACTCCACCATCGAGAAGGAGTGCCTGGCCATGGTCTGGGCACTGCAACGTTTTCAGCCCTACCTGTACGGGCGCACCTTCAAGGTGGTCACCGACCACAACCCTCTGAGCTGGCTGCACACAGTGTCCGGAACCAATGGTAGGTTGCTACGCTGGAGCCTTGCCCTGCAGCAGTATGATTTTGCCGTACAACACAAGAAAGGCAGCGATCATGGGAATGCTGATGGGTTATCACGACGTGGCGAACCCGCTGAGGTGCGCATGTCGGATTACCAACAGGTCATGCCTCCGTAGCGCCCTCTAAGGGGGGGAGGTGTGATGAGTGCTGTGCTGGAATTGCTGTCCTCATCTTTTTTTTGTACTGCTGAAAGCCCACAAAGCAAAGCCCCCCTCCTTCTCTCTGCAGCTCTCATACTTCTCACCAACCCCCCCAGCCTGCACTCAGGCAGTGTAATGTGAGCTGCCAGTGCTGGAAGTTTTCCCGCTTCATTGCAGGGGTCCCCCATTGTCAGCACATGTGCTGCTCCTACACTAGCAGCCATTTTGGAGACTGCATTCTGTTTTGGTTAATAACACGGTGGGAGCGTCCGCTAGAAACACGAAAGTACTGTTGTGAAACATGCGCCTGACAGGCAACGGTCCCGTGGTACTGGTAAACCCGTAACTCCAACAGAACCCGAGAAATGGAATTCTCGGATGCCCTATAAACTAGCCCACCCGCGTGTGGGCTCATTTGAACCGTCATTTCAAAGTAAGATCATTGATAGATCTGCCATTCTTCTGCGAGGTTCTCAGGATGAGTTATGCTCCTGATAATCTTTCAGAACTCCAACCATACCTTTCAGCAAGAGGAGGACCCTGGTAACTCCACCCCGTTTATGATGTCACGGCCACAGGTCTATAAGGTAGGGGCCAGGTATTTTGGCTCAGATCTGCCCTGGACACCAGACTTATAGCAGCTCTGTGATGCATTGTGATGTCTCCCCTCCCCCGACCGCATGGCTTGCCTACTATGATCTAAGAACTGTAAGTTGATCTTCCTTATGTTAACCCCTTTTATTTTCTAATTGTCTTGTACATAACTATATTGCCTCAGCTTGTTACATCTTTTTATATTGTATAAGCACTGCCTGTCTTTTTAGGAATAAACCTATAAATTTATTAGTTTGTTTCTCCTGCTCTATAAACGAATTTGCACGTGCCTGAAGCACTACGCTACTGTTTTGGGGTTGCTACGGACCCTCTTGATAAATTGTTCATCAAAAGCCGTAGCTGGTGGCAGCTAAAAGGAAGGGGTGTAAAGTGTTAATCTATTGGGTGACGCTGGCAGTGACGGAGCGGGGTTTATAAGGGTACTGCCTGGCTGCAGCCAGGAGTAATTATAATTCCCTCACTGCAGCGTGCCCAATAGCCAGCACACATCCAAGTGACCCGTCTGGCGACCAATTATCCTAGGTGCAGTTCCCTGACTGACCTGAGGGTAAGGGGGACGCCAGAGAGCTACAAGTTCCTAAGTGGAAGTGGGATAATTAAAAGTCCCTGCAGTTTACCTGGTCGGATGGCAGCAGCCGTCGTGTGTGTGCGTGTTTTCGTCACATTTGCGGCACGGAGGGATCACAGGCCGTGATACCCTGGGCTACCGTGTGGCGGACCGTGTGCCCGTTCATCACAATCATCCAGATAAATCACCACAAATGTATCTAGGAGATCCCTGAAGATGTCATTCACCAAGTGTTGGAAAGTGGCTGGGGCGGTACTCAGACCAAAAGGCATAACTAGATATTCAAAGTGTCCATAGCGTGACCTGAATGCAGTCTTCCATTCATCCCCAGGTCTAATACGGACCAAGTTATAGGCCCCACAGAGATCCAGTTTAGAGAAAATTTTGGCATGCCGCACTCTCTCCAACAACTCAGGGATTAAAGGCAATGGATAACGGTTTCTAATAGTAACCTTATTGAGTTCCCTATAGTCTATGCAGGGTCTCAGTGCTCCTCTCGCAACACTCACAGTGAATGACTGCTGCAGTAGTCTTACGAGAACGGCTGGGGCAGTTTATAATGAAGTGCCCTGACTTACCACAGTAGAAACAGATTTTCCTTTATACGATGTTCTTTGCGTGCATCACTAACCCGTCTTTGTAAAGAGTCCACCTGCATGGGTTCAGGTTCTGGTTCCCTTGTGATCCTACTCAAAGGTTCCTTAGCTGAGGAGGGAGGTAGGAAAAGGTTAGTGCGATTATTTTCGAACCATCTCTCTTGTCTGCGTTCAGTCAGACGAGCATCAATACGGATACAATAGTTAATAAAGTCACCTAACGCAGTGGGAGGGTCGGCACGAGCAAGTTCATCCTTAATCAGTGGAGACAACCCTTTCCGAAAAATAGATTTTTTGGCGGAAGTGTCCCAAGTGGTATCAAGAGCCCATCTCCTGAAATCCAAGGCATATTCGGCTACTGAACGCTTACCTTGGCGCAAAGTTAACATGGCTGCTTCAGCTGTTGCACCTCGATTGGGGTCATCAAACACCTGCCCCATGGCTGAAATAAAAGCATCAAGGTGATTCAAACAATCATCCTCAGTCTCGATCAGAGGGTTTGCCCACATCAAAGCCTTATTGGTAAGCAACATGATTATAGTAAGCACTTTGGATCGTTCAGTGGGAAATTGTGAAGCATGTGCAGAGAAAAATAGATTGCATTGGTTAATAAATCCCCTGAATTTCTCACGTTCACCGCCAAAACGAAAAGGAGGTAACTTGGGGATCCCAGAACTCGGGGTTATGGCAGGAGCCTGGACTCGTTCCTCTAGAGCCTCAATCCTGGCTCGTAATTCCTGGGTAGTTTGTCCAAACACTTGCAAATTATGATTAGTGAGGTCCTGTAGGCTTGCAAAACGGGTCTTTAAAGCCTGTATATCTGCATGGATTGAATCAGTCATTCCGCAAAGCTCCTTTATGCGGGCCTCCATCTTCCAGATCTTTTAAGGCAGAAGTGCTGGAAGGAGAAGAGGAAAGGAAAAAAAAAAAAACAATAGTGTTTACCTGTGGTAACACTCCAGAGTAAAATTTAAGGGAATGCGCTCACCTGGAATGATTGTGAGAAGTCACAACCACTGTCATCACAGAAGGTATTAAACGGACATCTGATATCCACAGTCACAGCAGACACGGCTTTCCCAGACCCAGCAGACACTAAACATTGGCTCCTGAATCTTGTCATGTATAGTGTACAGTTCCTATAGCGTCTTGTGCTTGGGTGCGAGGAAAACACATGAGACACAGGTTGATATGAAATGACTTGTATTACTTCATACAAGCATGCGGAAAAGGTCACACAGTTTGCAGGAACAGAGGCAGGAGACACAGCAGGCCAGAGTAACGTCAAGCTCTACAACAACTCTCCAAAGCAGGTTCAGGATCTCTTCTCTGTACCGTAATTCCTCTGCAAACATGGATTCACCAAACTGCAGGTTTCCAGAGTCCAAAAGTGTTCCAAGGTTCCTCAGTAGGAAATAGCTGGAGTACAAAGTCCAAGGTCTCCAGGAGTCAGGTCACAGGCTGACTGAGGCTTGATTCAGGAGCACTGATTGTTCAGCTGAGGCTGCTTAAGAAGCAAGAGGGAGAGAATCAGGGCGGGAACATGAAAACTGGAAACTCCATATTAACTGAGGGCAAGAGCTGCAGAAAGACAGAAAGCAAAATGGCCGACGGAAAACTGAGTTTCAAGGAACATGTCAAAAGAGACAAAGAACCTTACACAGAGATTCACTTCTGTTCCTGTTCTACGGCAGCCTGATGTTTCTCTATTGTTTCAGGTGGAGGTTGATGCCTCTGAAATTGGGGCAGGTGCCGTTTTGTCCCAAAGAGATACAGAAACCTCTAAGAGTAACCCTTGTGCTTTTTCTCTCGAAAATTTTCTCCAACTGAACAGATTATGACGGGGGTAATCGGGAGTTATTGGCCATGAAGTGGGCCTTTGAAGAGTGGAGACATTGGCTGGAAGGAGCCAAACATCAGGTGGTGGTCCTCACGGACCATAAGAATCTGGTTTATCTGGAATAAGCCAAGCAACTTAATCCTAGACAGGCCAGGTGGGCCTTGTTTTTCACACGTTTTAATTTTGTGGTTTCTTTTCTTCCTGGCACTAATAATGTTAATGCGGATGCCCTCTCGAGGAGTTTCTTTGCGGACTCTCCTGAGTTATCTGATCCTACTGTTATTTTGAAAGAGGGTGTAGTTCTTTCCGCCATCTCGCCCAATTTGAGACTGGCCTTGGAAGGGTGTCAGGAGGATAAACCTGAGCGCTGCCCTATTGGGAAATTGTTTGTCCCAGACCAGTGGAAGAAGAGTGTGATGTCTGAGATTCATTGTTCCGCGTTGGCTGGTCATCCCGGGATATTTGGTACCAGAGACTTGGTGAGTCGGTCCTTTTGGTGACCTACTTTGTCTCGTGACGTCAGGGAATTTGTGCAGTCCTGTGGGACTTGCTCTCGCTCCAAGCCTTGCTCTCGCTCTAGTGGTTTGTTAATGCCATTACCTGTGCCCAAGAGACCATGGACCCATATCTCTATGGATTTTATTTCCGACCTCCCTGTTTCTCAGAGAATGACCATTATCTGGGTAATCTGTGATAGGTTTTCCAAGATGATACATCTTGTGCCATTATCTAAGTTACCTTTCTCCTCCGAATTGGTGCCTTTGTTCCTTCAGCACGTGGTTCGGTTACAGGGCATTCCGGAAAACATTGTGTCTGACAGAGGAGTCCAGTTTGTTTCCAGATTTTGGAGGACTTTTTGTTCTAAACTGGCCAAGGAATAGAACCAGCAGGGGAAACAAAATAATTGGTCAATAATTCACGCACTTTGAGTCCAGAAGGGGGACGACGAGGATGGATGACTGCTCTCATAGGCCTTGTCATATTATCAGACTGAAGGTCAGGCATATCAGCTGATGAGCATTCATGCATTCTTGTAAAATTATGTAGTACCACACATGCTTGCACTACAAGATTAACATTTGATTCACTTAGCTGAATGGCTGATTGTAGGACACGCCATTTGGCTGTAAGAATACCAAATATGCACTCCACCAGGCGTCGTGCACGAGAAAGGCGATAATTAAAGATGCGTCTCTGATGGTTCAGATTGCGGCGAGGATATGGCCTCATAACATTACGAGTTAATTGGAAGGCCTCATCCGCTACTACAACATATGGCACTGCATCCACATTTGAGTGTGGAAGTTGACATGCTGGTGGTAAGTCCAATTGGTTATTGCGTAGCCGCCGACCCATAATGGAAGAATTGAAGACTCTGGAGTCTCCAGTCCTTCCATAGGCCCCAATGTCTACAATTATGAAGCAGTAGTTACTGTCGACCAAGGCCAACAAAACTATAGAAAAATATTGCTTATAATTGTAGAATTGGGTCCCTGAGTTCGGCGGCTTACGCACACGTATGTGCTTCCCGTCCAGGGCTCCAATACAGTGTGGAAAATTACTGCTTTCTTGAAATCCATGTGCAATCCTCAACCAATCTTCCATTTTGGGCTCTGGCATGACCTCTTTATTTAGTCTTGACCAAATTTGTCCACAAGTAAAGCTGACTATTCCGGAAATGGTGGATTTCCCTATTAAAAACTCTAAATGCAGAGCAGCGTATGAGAGCCCAGTGGAAAGGAACCTGCAATACAGAAACAACAACAAACATGTACACATCAGACAAACAAAATATAAAAAATACATTAAGCAAATGTAAACAGTGGACATTTGTATACTCACCCATTCTCTTAATGTTATGACTTACTAACCATTAAGACTGCTACACACAAGCATATAGTGAAAAGCTTACAATTTCATAATGCCATCAGGTTCAGTATGTTAAGATGAACAAAGTTAGAAGAATGTGAAAGATGGTAAATTAGGCAAAACATCATCAACATATCGTTGACACACATACCTTAATGTTAGAAGAAGCCTTTCCTCAGAAGAAATTGAAGGACGCATCCTGGTGTTCTGAAAGGTGATTCCAGGGCGCAATATGTCCAGCAAAATATCAAAGGTGGCAACACTCATGCGACAATAGTCAAAAAACTTGTCTAGATTCCTACGCAGTGTCGAATACAGGCGCTCAAAATGGCCTTTGCTGATCCTTCGCTTCACAAGGGGATGCACCCACATCCTTCTGCGGATTCTGTGAGAAACAACTACAGGGTATGGTTCCCCAAAAGTTCTGGATATCAGCCAATAGTACAGCAGACGCTCAGTTCTATTAAACCTTAGTCTGTCACTCATAATTTTAACTTAGCAGCAACACAACAGGAACCACTAAGAAGCAAAACACTCCACGGCAACGTTGGGAGGGTAATAACAGTCAAACCACGCTAAAATATGGGTCTGGCTCATTATTCAAATTATTTGCAGGCCTCAAAAACGTTAAATGTCCATTTTGCTATGATGCCACTAAAAATCGGTAGTCGCTGGGTAATCAGATGTGAAACGTAAGCGTACATGCTACAAAATCACATCAACTACAAAAAATCGGATGCTAGTCGCATCAATGTTCATGAAATTTTAATCCGATTATCGACCGACTAAAACGGTCCGATTTTTTAGACGTTGTGTGTGATTCCAGCCTAAGACACACATTCACAGGTCCTGTCTGGCTAACACCAGAATATCAAAAGCAGGAAAAGTGTACTGTCTCAGTAGTGTACAGCTGTATACAGTGTTGGGGGAATTGTAAATCTCCGTATATATTTCCGGAGTCACACACAGATAGTCAGCCTGTATTTGTCCGTGATACCAGCCGGTTCACGGTACTGTGAGGAGCGTACAGCTCTATACGGTGTGGGAAAAAATGAACACTCGGTAACTGAAAGAAATTTCCCCTTATCACTGGCAGGCATCCTGCCTATTAATCAGCTCTGCTGCTCCACACAAGCAATTTCTACTCTGTCACTGGCAGGCAGCCTAATAACCAGCATTGCTGCACACACCAAAATCCCCCCCTCTCACTGCACAGTTACTGTACAGCTAATCGCTTTTAGCACAAGGAAATTTTTTTTTTAGGCCCTGCCTAACGCTCTCCCTGCTGAGAAGTAGCGGCAGCAACCTGTCCCTACACTGAGATAGGCAGAAGTAAAATGGCGGTCGGCCCTGAGGGATTTTGCACTGTGACGCCACAGAAAGCCAGCCAATCACTGTAATGCTCTTCTCTAAGATGGTGCCTGCCGCAGCCCATGTCATCGTGTTGCCCACAGCCTGCGTCCTTGCTCATTGGCCGAGAAAAGGTCCTTAAAGTAGTAGGGGAAAACCGACTTCGGCAAAATGGTCACCGAACACGTGACCGATTTCGCGCCACTTTGGCGAAAGTCAGCGATTTTTGAAAATAAACGACCTGTTTCGCTCAACTCTAGTCACGGTAAACCTCATAGTGGGTCCTGACCGCCCTAACGGAGCGGAGCCATGCGGCGATCACCGCCACAGTGCCAATGCACCAGCAGAGCAGACGGCCTGTTGCCCCACAGCACCCGTGCTTGCAAGACTGAGTCCCCATGACTTCAGACTGCGCCGCCCCAACAGCACAAAGCCACAGCAACAATGGCCGCCACATGGCACCCACACCAAAATGAAAGGAGCACTGAAACTCACCTTCCTCCAGCTCTTCAGTGAGAGCCAGAATGGGATAGACCCCTTACTTTGCAATCTCCTGCTAATTAAAATCACTTGTGCCAAATGGGAGGAGAGCTGGTCCAAGAGAGACAAGAACATGCTTTACACAAAAAGAAAAAAAGAGAGCATGAACCGCACATCCAAAAATCATACGTTGATCTAAAGCCGCTAGGCAAAAATTATATAACTGAACATGAGGTTCTTAGTTTAACATTCTGATCAGACTGTATGAAGCCCACTTCCACGTAACGGCAAACTTCGTAGTGGTTCCTGACCGCCCTAACAGAGCGGAGACGTGCGGTGACCACCGCCACAGCACCAATGTACCAGCAGGGCAGACGGCCTGTTGCCCCACAGCACCAGTGCTGCAAGACTGAGTCCCCATGACTCCAGACCGCACCGCGCCACCAGCACAAAGCCACAGCAACAATGGCCGCCACACGGCACCCACACCAAAATGAAAGGAGCACTGAAACTCACCTTCCTCCAGTTCTTCAGTGAGAGCCAGAATGGGATAGACCCCTTACTTTGCAGTCTTCTGCTAAATAAAATCACCTGTGCCAAATTGGAGGAGTGCTGGTCCAAGAAAGAGACAAGAACATGCTTTGTACAAAAAGAAAAAAGAAAGCATGAACCGCACATCCAAAATCATACGTTGATCTAAAGCCGCTAGGCAAAAATTATATAACTGAACATGAGGTTCTTAGTTTAACATTCTGATCAGACTGTATGAAGCCCACTTCCACGTCACGGCAAACCTCGTAGTAGTTACTGACCGCCCTAACGGAGGGGAGACGTGCGGTGACCAACGCCACAGTGCCAATGCACCAGCAGGACAGACGGCCTGTTGCCCCACAGCACCCGTGCTGCAAGACTGAGTCCCCATGACTCCAGACCGCACCGCCCCACCAGCACAAAGCCACAGCAACAATGGCCGACACGGCACCCACACCAAAATGAAAGGAGCACTGAAACTCACCTTCCTCCAGCTCTTCAGTGAGAGCCAGAATGGGCTAGACCCCTTACTTTGCAGTCTCCTGCTAACTAAAATCACCAGTGCCAAATGGGAGGAGTGCTGGTCCAAGAAAGAGACAAGAACATGCTTTGCACAAAAAGAAAAAAAAGAGAGCATGAACCGCACATCCAAAAATCATGCATTGATGAACATGAGGTTCTTAGATTAACATTCTGATTAGACTGTATGAAGCCCACTGCGACGTCATGGCAAACCTCGTAGTGGGTCCTGACCGCCCTAACGGAGCGGAGCCATGCGGCGACCACCGCCACAGCGCCAATGCAACATGGATAACGGGGTGTATTTTGACATTCTCTATTTTAGGGATTATTAGGGGGTCTTTACTTCAGAAATCGTTGTGGCAGGAAAAATAAAAACCACAGCACTGTCTGAGCCCAACATGTCTCTGAAAATAAACATAGGGTAGTCAGGGAGTCGTTCAGACACGTCCCCTGTCTCTTTTAGGTGGCACGCGCGCGTCACTCACGGTCTCGGGGAGTCTGGCTCATTGTTTAGTGGGAACCCGCTGGCACTCAGCACGTCTCAGTTCACAGTCTCTATGGATAGCAGCGATGATGCTCGGGCATGGGCCTAGGCTGCTGCGGTGCTCAAAGGATGGAGCACTCACTTCTCCCTGCCGTGCGCTGTCTGCTCCTGCCAATTCTGCCAGTTTCCACGTGCGTTGAAACTCTTTACCCTTTGCCATGCCCCCTGCTGCCGAGTGCAAAGGTTGGTCCGGTTCCTTAAGCTTTCCCCAGACAACAGGGGAGACAGTTCCGGACCCGGTGCAAGAAAGGTGTCCCTAGCCCGGTCCTTCTGCTTACACTCCCCCTTTCTTTTTGCTCAGCATTACACGGGCAAGAGTTCTTGTAGTAACGGCTGACACTCTTCGCTGCCAAATAAACTGGTCGTGATTGTATCTGTTGGTGGGTATTCCAGCTGTTGTCCGTTCAGTGCGGCGTAAGTCAGATTGCGTAGTAGAATCAGACTGGGTAGTAGAGTCAAGTTGAATGGGCGAGGACGGGTATGCGCCCAAGTCTGGAAGAGCAGCCATTTCAGGAGCTTCAGGTGCCTGTTCCTCTTTGGGGCCAACATGTGGCAGGTCTAGAAAGTCTTCTTCTTCATAATCAACAGCCGCAGGAGAAAGTGCTTCAGGAACATTTTGCGTCTCTTCCATCTGATCAATATCTCTTGACAGGCAGGGACGCATCATATTCCGTTGTACTACTCGAGTGGGAGCTTCTTCTTTTCTCTCAAGTTGCACGTCATAGACGGGACCTTCAGAGCTGATCCTTTGTTTTACCTGATACGTGGTCTTTTCCCACCGGTACTCCAGCTTGCCTCAGGGGCGTTTGTCTCAGACTAACACTTGGTCCCCGGCCTTGAGAGCTGTCCCTCGCAGGGGAGTCACTTCAGGATGTTCAAGTTCCTGAAACTCGGTCTGCACTAGCCGATGTAGTGTTTGCAAATGGTGACGATGTTCTCATACCTAGGTGGACACCCCCATCTGTGGGTACTACTCCTCTGGATACAAGTCCAGCTCAGTGATCTCTTTCCCCATTCGGCGAAACAGTAGGGTGTATGGCATATATTCAGTGGTGCGATATACTCGGTTATTGTACACCCAATCTAGTTCAGCCACAAACTCAGGCCAGCAAACTTTTCTGTCTTTCTCTAACATCCGTAGCATCTGGATCATGGTTCAGTTGAACCATTCACAGGCTCCATTCCCTTGAGGATGGAAGGGCATCTTCCAAGATTTCTCCATCTGATACATGCGGTACAGTTTTTCTATTACTCGCCCTTGGAAACAGGTGCCTTGATCAGAGTGAATTCTCTTCGGGGAGCCATACTCTTGGAAGAAATCTCTGCAAATGACCTGTGGCACTGATTCAGCAGTTTGATCCCGGGTCGTAGTCACCACAGCGAATTTGGTAAAGTGGTCAGTCATTACTAGACAGTGTTCATATCCTAGGTGAGCCGGACCTATAGTCAGGTAGTCTATCATCAGCACCTCCAAGGGAGCAGAAGTCATGATGGTTTGTGTAGGAGCTCTTTGTTCCGGAGGTTTGGCTAACTCACAGCTCCTACACTGCCGACAGGCTTCCTCTACTGCAGTGTTCAGTCGGGGATGGTAGACTAACTTCTGCAGCCACTGGAACGTTTTTTCCAGGCCAAAGTGGGCCCCTCTCTCTCGTGGGCCTCCGTGGCCACCTTGGGAAGCAGCGGTTTTGGGGAGCACCACTTGCCAGGTGACTCCCAGTTCTCGGTTCAGCTGGATCTTCCGGTGCAATAGTCTGTCCTTTAGGTGAAGCTTTTCCCACTGTCGAAGGATCTGTAGAGTCCTCAGGGATAGGGCGTCCCTCTCTCCCTGATTGGTAAGTTGTTGTAGAGCCACTCACTTCCTCATCTGAGCGAGTTCCCCATCTTCCTGTTGAAGTCGTACCCACAAGTCACGGGATCGCCCCAGGGTGCTTTCTCTGGGCACTGCCTGGATCTGTTCCTGCGTGGCCGCCATCATCCTGGCGGAATTATGGAACTCAGGTATCTCATCAGCCTTCAGCTCTTCATCCCGACTGGGTTTAGGTCGCTTGTGTGTCACTCTGGATAGGGCATTGGCGTGTGTGTTCTTAGCTCCTCTTCTGTAGGCGATCTTGTATCGGTATTTAGCCATACGGGCTACCCATCGCTGCTCCAGGGCCCCTAGTTTCGCATTTTCTAGATGGGCTAAAGGATTGTTATCGGTGTGCACCAAGACTTCGGACCCAGACAGATACTCAGCAAACTTCTCAGTTATGACCCACACCAATGCCAGCAGCTCTAACTTGAAAGAACTGTAGTTGTCTGCGTTTCACTCAGAATTATGGAGAGACCAACTCGCATAGGCTATCACTCGCTCTTTTCCGCCCTGTATTTGTGACAGCACAGCCCCAAGTCCATGTAGACTCCCGTTGGTGTGAAGGATGAATGGTTGGGAGAAGTCTGCGTAAGACTATACGGGTGCTTCAGTTATAGCCATCTTCAGAGCTCGAAACGCTTCTTCCAGACTGTCTCCACACTGTATAGTCCTGTTCTTGACACTAGATGGTACTCCTTTCAACAACTCCTGCATGAGTTAACAATGCGAGTGAAGTTCTTCACAAACCGTCGATAGTACCCAGTGAGTCCCTTCTGGTCTGCATGTTTGATAAGCTGCTTAGCTTTGGTGTGACCATTAGATATTTGATATGTTGCAGAATTAATATGATAAATATGTAATAGTAAATCATCTTGCATTATTGATGTTTATGAAGCTACTAATAGTCTAGGTCAGCTGAGGGGAACCTCCGTCCCGCAGGCCGTTTGTGGTCTACTGTGTCCTTTTCTGCAGCCCCTGGACAGATTCCCAGGGACTGCAGTCCTCAGGCAGGCGGACCCATTTTGATGGCCGTCTTCAGTGCTGCGGCGCATGCTCTAAAGATGCTGACGTATCTTGGAGTACCTGCTAACAACAACGACAACAGCTGTGGCCCAGCCCTTCCTGTGATGCATATATTTCCCAAGCCCCTCCTGTGATGCGTATATGCCCCCAGCCCCTCCAGTGATGCGTATATGCCCCAGCATTTCATGTGATGCGTATATGCCCTCTGCCCCTCCTGTCATGTGCATGTGCTCCTAGCCCCTCCTGTGATGTGTATATGCCCTTAGCCCTCCTGTTATGCAAATATGTTCCCAGCCTCTTCTGTGATGCATATATGCCACCCGCCCCTCCTGGGAAATATATATCTGCTTCCAGCGTCTCATGTGATGCTTATATGCCACCTGCCGCTCCTGTTATGCGCATATGCCCCCAGCAACTCCTGTAATGTGTATATTTCCCCAGCCCCTCCTCTAATACGTATATGCCTCCAGCCCTTCCTGTGATGCGTACATTTCCCTAGCATCTCTTGTGATGCGTACATCCCCCCAGCATCTCCTGTGATGCGTATATGCCCTCAGCCCATTCTGTGATGCATATATGCCTCTAGTCCTTCCTGTGATGTGTACAATCCCCCAGCATATCTTGTGATGCGTATATGCCCCCATCCCCTCCTGTGATGTACACTGCTCAAAAAAATAAAGGGAACACTCAAATAACACATCCTAGATCTAAATGAATGAAATATTCTCATTGAATACTTTGTTGTGTACAAAGTTGAATGTGCTGACAACATAATCACACAAAAATCATCAATGGAAATCAAACTTTTGAACCAATGGAGGCCTGGATTTGGAGACACCCCCAAAATGAAAGTGGAAACAAGTCAAAATGAAAATCAAAACAGGACAAAATTAAAGTGGAAACAAGTCAAAATGATGCTCAGTATTGTGTGTGGCCTCCACGTGCCTGTATGACCTCCCTACAATGCTTCGGCATGCTCCTGATGAGGTTACGGATGTTCTTCTGAGGGATCTCCTCCCAGACCTGGACTAAAGCATTCGTCAACTCCTGGACAGTCTGTGGTGCAATGTGACATTGGTGGATGGAGAGAGACATGATGTCCCAGATGTGCTCAATCAGATTCAGGTCTGGGGAACGGGCAGGCCAGTCCATAGCTTCAATGCCTTCATCTTGCAGGAACTGCTGACACACTCCAACCACATGAGGTCTGGCATTGTCTTGCATTAGGAGGAACCCAGGGCCAACTGCACTAGCATATGGTCTCACTAGGGGTCTGAGGATCTCAATGATAAAAGTATTCAATGATAATATTTCATTCATTTAGATCTAGGATGTGTTATTTGAGTGTTCCCTTTATTTTTTTGAGCAGTGTCTATGCTTCCATCATCACATTAGAGGTGAGTTAAATTGTTGACCAAATATACCAGAATAAATATCAAACGATTATTTTTTTACAGCCCGCGAATGACGGCTTTAATATCCAAATGTCCCCTGGCAGCAAAAAGGTTCTGTACCCCTGGTTTATGTAGTCTGTTTCCAGGCACTCCACCCCCAAACAGTCATTAAATATGTCACAATATATGCTTTCTGTTTCGTTCACAGTTTAGCCTTAATTATAAAAGCAATAACACAGTCAATAATTTGCACTTTCTCATATCTGTGTATTACGATAAATGGTCTGAAAACATACACTTGTTGTATTTATGATATAGTCATTTATTTAATTAGCATTAAATTGTAGTCTGTTATGGTCGTCATTAAAATATTAATGGCATCCCACAGTTTGTTACACAGCAGGACTTAACAGTTTACACATTATATCCTTAAGTATACAGGTGACATTTTTCTTTGGTAGCTGACAGATGTCAGACATGGCAGGAGACAGGTAAGACAATTAAACAAACCTATTCCCTGTACATTTGGATTACAACAAATTTTTACCATATGCATTTGTATAATTTATATCCTTGCAGCCGCATTCACTCACATCCACCGCCCTTGCATTAACTCTTTACACTCCATCCATATCGGCCCCTCTGTTCTCTCCTCTCCTATGTATAGCACTCACGCTCTTTTCACATTGCTAAACAGCACAGATCCATTGATTCACACCATCCAACACACGAAACGCTCTCACAAATCACTTAACCATCTGCTTACTCTATCTATCCTCCTTCTACTAGTCGCAGGAGACAACTCTCCCAACCTCGGCCCCCCATGTCATAGAAGGTCAAACCCTTCAACTGCTACACTCAGAAACCCTTCAAATCTCATTAATGTTCCCTGCATGCCTTCTGTCTCTTTTAATTGTGCCCTTTGGAATTCTCGCTCAGTGTGTAATAAACTCTCCTTCATCTATGACTTCTTCCTTTCTGATTCTCTTAACCTTCTGGCTCTTACTGAAACCTGGATCCAGCAGTCAGACACCACCGCTGCTGCTGCTCTTTCATATGATGGCCTACACTTCTCTCATACCCCAAGATCGGGCAACAGAGCAGGTGGAGGCGTTGGTCTGCTTCTATCACTCAAATATACCTTTCAAGTTATCCCTCAAGTACCCTCACTTGTCTTCCCTTCTTTCGAGGTCCATGCTGTCAGACTCTACATCCCCTTCTCTATGCGAGTAGCGGTGGTGTTTTGTCCTCTGGGCCCCTCTCATCAGTTCCTGGATCACTTTGCCACATGGCTTCCACACTATCTCTCCTGTGACATCCTCACCCTCATAATGGGAGACTTCAACATCCCCATTGCTCTTCCCTCTCACCATCTGTTTCTCATCTTTTATCTCTAACCTCCTCTTTTGGCCTCTCGCACAATACTTACTCCCCCACGCATGAAGACGGAAACTCCCTTGACTTGGTCTTCTCCCGGCTTTGCTCAGTGAATGATTTCACAAACTCCCATCTTCTACTCTCTGACCACAACCTTCTATCATTCTCTATCAAGAACTGCCATCCCACCCAGGTCACCCCCATTTTCCACACTTATAGAAACATACAGGCCATTAACACCCAGAAACTTATGAAGACCTTGCAGTCATCATTAGCCCCTATCTCCTCCCTCTCATGTCCTGATTCTGCACTGAAGCATTACAATGAAACATTTCAAAGTGCCCTGGATGAAACTGCACCCCCTATACATAGAACAAGTCAGCACTGACGGCGACAATCCTGGCACACGCTGCAAACATGTTTTCTACAGCAGTGCTACAGGTGCGCTGAACGTCTGTGGAGAAAATCCAATATACCCAAAGATTTCATCCATTATAAGTTTATGCTTAAAACATACAACACTGCCCTTCACCTCTCCAAACAAACCTATTTCAGCACCCTCATTACCTCACTATCCAATAACACGAAACATCTCTTTGACACTTTTCATTCCCTACTCAACCCAAGAGTGCAGGCCCCAACCACGGATCTCCTCGCTGACGATCTGGCCAATTATTTCAAAGAAAAAATTGACCATATCCAACAGGAAATTATCTACCAATCACCTCATACCATGCACTGTCCTCCCTCCCCCACTGCATCTAGCTCACTCTCTGACTTTGAACCAGTCACAGAAGAAGAAGTAATCAGGTTCCCTGCATCTTCTCACCCTACCACTTTCACCAGTGACCCCATTTCATCACATCTCCTCCAGTCCTTTCCCCTGCTGTCACCTCTCACCTAACAAAAATGTTCAATCTCTCTCTCTTCCGGTATCTTTCCTTCCTCATTTAAGCATGCCATCATACAGCCATTACTTAAAAAACCATCCCTCGACCAAAATGTTGCCACTAACTATAGACCTATCTCTAATCTTCCCTTCATCTCTAAACTCCTGGAACGCCTGGTCCACGCCCATCTTATCTGTTATCTCTCAGATAACTCTCTTCTCGACCCTCTACAATCTGGTTTCCGCTCTCTACGCTCTACTGAAACTGCCCTCACTAAAGTCTCTAATGATTTTCTAACAGCTAAAACTAATGGCCGCTCCATCGGCCTCAAGGACACTGTTCTCTCCTGGTTCTCCTACTATCTTTCTGACCGCTCCTTCACTGTATCATTTGCTGGCTCCTCCTCCTATCTTCCCCTTACTGTTGGGCCCCCTCTCTTCTCTTTGTATACTGCCCCTATTAGTCAAGCAATCAGTAGATTTGGGTTCCAGTACCATCTCTATGCTGATGACACCCATTTATACACTTCTCCTGATATCACGCCTGCCTTTTTAGAAAACACCAGTGATTGTCTTACCACTGTCTCTAACATCATGTCCTCCCTCTATTTGAAACTGAACCTGTCAAAAACTGAACTCCTCGTGTTTCCTCCCTCTACTAACCTACCTATGCCCGACATTGCCATTTCCGTGTGTGGCTCCATCATTACTCCCCAGCAACATGCCCGCTGTCTTGGGGTCATATTTGATTCCGAGCTTTCATTCACTCCCGACATCCGATCACTTGCTCTCTCTTGTTATCTGCACCTCAAAAATATTTCTAGAATTTGACCTTTTCTTACTTTCAACTCTGCAAAAACTTTTACTGTTTCTCTTATTCATTTTCGTCTGGATTATTGTAGTTCTCTACTAATCGGTCTCCCTCTTACCAAATTCTCCCCTCTCCAATCTGTCCTGAATGCTGCAGCCAGGATCATATTCCTCACTAATCGTTATACCGATGCCTCTACCTTGTGCCAGTCTTTACACTGGTTAGTGGTTACCTATCCACTCCAGAATTCAGCATAAACTTATCACCCTCACCCACAGAGCACTCCATGGCTCAGCCACACCCTACATCTCCTTTCTTGTCTCTACCCGTGCCCTCCATTCTGCTAATGACCTGAGGTTAACATCCTCAATAATCAGAACCTCCCACTTCCATCTCCAAGACTTTTCACATGCTGCGCCAATTCTTTGGAATGCACTACCCGGTTAATACAATTAATCCCCAATCCCCACAGTTTTAAGCGTGCCCTAAAAACGTATTTGTTCAGATTGGCCTACCGCCTAAAACGCATTATCCTAACTATCAATGTGCGGCCCATTCAAATTTTTACCATAACCAGGTTCTCGCATCATGCTCTCTCATGCTTTATGCATTTAATAGCCCTCTGTGTCTGTACTGTTACATATTCAGACTGTTAACTGGTTCATGCAGCATTACAGGAACACCCGATTCTTACACTATGGCTGGTCCGAACAATAAAAGCAATTGCTACCATCCACCTTTTGTGTCTCCCCTTTTCCTCATAGATTGTAAGCTGGCGAGCAGGACCCTCATTCCTCTTGGTATCTGTTTTGATCTATGTGTTTATTGTTATGCTGTAATGTCTATTGTCTGTACAAGTCCCCTCTATAATGTAAAGTGCTGCGGAATATGTTGGCGCTACAGAAATATAATTATTATTTATATTATTATGTCAGGCTTCATGGCCTTAGAAATTTTTACTGTTTCTAACAGAGAGTGGAAGAAATGTTTACGAATCATGCACATACCCTGAACAGTCATCTGAGGTGTCATAAAAATCACTTATGCCATAAAATAGTATATTAAGTAAGAATAAATTAATTAATACTCATAATATCTATCTCTTGCTGCTTATGTCCTGATGCTTTCCATGCCCCTGCTGAACTCTATTCTTTCTGCTCCAGCGATATCATGTCAACACAGTCAGGTGACCACTGCAGCCAATCACTGGCTGTAAATATAACACGTGAAACTCACTGAGGTCATCAGAACTTGAGATGGGTCACTTGAAGACCTCAGATCCAGATTGTTGTTTGATTGCATTATAGAACTGTACACTTTGTACTTTTGCAAATACAATAAATTCTGTATAACATTCCTGGATATTGGGGTCTCTTATGTCAGAAGGATTCCAATGAAGTGCCATCTTCTGTGGCAACCATAATCTTCAACTCCTGCCTGTACTTTATATGTTTTTTTTCTTGAATTTTCAAGAATTGCCATAAAGCAATGAAGGTTATAAATAAACAAATAGCCATTACTTACCTTTATTAGCAGTGGTTACTTCCTGTCCATCAGTCACATGAATGCTGCAGCCAAACACTGGCCCTAGTAGTCATGTGCCATAATTACAAATGTCACCACTAAGACAGGGACTGGCTGCAGGAACATCATTACTATCAGCAGCAATGGTTATTTCTCTGTTTAATAACCTTCCCAAATTTAAAGAACCTCTTCAGAACAGTTGAGAATGTTTGTAACAACTTGTTGACCTCATGGAATGCCCTTGTAGTCCTTACTAATGCCTATTCCTTTAATAAATACAAGTTTACTAAGGGACTACTTAGATGTTTTTGGTATCACTATTAATCAATGTCATTTTGCACTGTGCTCCGCTTCGGCATTGTTGCATGTGTAGTTCTGTGACGGCATAAGAAATGTTCTGGGTGACAGTTTAAAGGGCAAGTTTAGCAGAGGTCTGGCTTGACTGTGGAAAATTTTGGTGCTGACTTAGGAAGGAGGATGATGACTGTGAAATGATGTATCAGACTCTCAGGAGGAGGCCAAGGATCGCCCATGAAAGCAGAAGATTTGGCTTCAAACTTGGCTGCGTGAAGTAACTGTGGGAGGTGTTATATTACGGTAGCTGAGGAGTTCAGGTAAAAAAGGAAATACACCAGAGCAGTTGGAATCTATGAGATTGCAGTACCCTGACTAACCACCGCAACTAGAGGCAGCCGTGGAACGTTCCTACGTTGGTCCTAGACGCCTCGTCACAGCCTGAGAAACTAACTACACCTAAAGATAGAAATAGGAAAGCTATCTGCCCCGGAGCAGAACCCCAAAGATAATAGAAAGCCCCCAAACATGTAATGGCGGTTAGACAAGAGGAAATACTGACACAGAAAGAAAATAGTATGAGCAAACGCTGGGGCCCAAACTATCTAAATAGAAAAGGATAGGAAGGGTACTTACTGCAATCTCAGAAAACCCTGAAAAAAACACCAACTCTACTAATTTCAAAATCACCTGAGATCACACGACCTCTACCACCTAAATTAGTTTCTCTGGTGTAACAAAAACAAACAGCAGCCACTGAAAAAAAACTGGAAAAAGCAAAAGTACAAAACACAGTGGCTGGACTAAACTGAGAGGGCAAAAGCCCCGGAGGGGACCCTGAAGGCCCCCACAGAAGTGCAGGACAAAATGCAAAAATATAGCAAAAACACAAAATAAGAAATTGTCTTATCTGATAGCAGGAGATGCAAACACGACACAGCAGGCTACAAGGGAAAACTGGAAAGAAGGATTCAGACCAGAACAATTGATCACCGGCAACCCTGATGGGAAAATGACTCCCTTATAAAAGACCAATCAGTAACACCTGATTCCAGTCCTCACAATCCTCACTAGTACCGCTTGTAACCACCAGAGGGAGCCTCTGCTCAGAACTCATCTCAAACCATTCACAACAGTACCCCCCCCTTGAGGAGGGGTCACCGAACTCTCATTTGAGCAACCAGGTCGGTCAGGATGAGTTCTATGATACGCACGGATAAGTCTCCTAGCATGGATGTCCGAAGCAAACACCCAAGAATTGTCTTCCTGACCATAACCTCTCCATTTAACCAAATACTGGAGTCTTCGTCTAGAAAAACGAGAATCCAATATTTTCTCAACCACATACTCCAGATTGCCCTCAACCAAAACAGGGTCAGGAGGCACAGCAGCAGGAACCACTGGCTCAACAAACCTCTTCAACAGGACTTGTGGAACACATTATGGATCTTAAATGTCCCTGGAAGAAGCAAACAAAAAGAAACAGGATTAATAATCTCCATGATCTTATAAGGTCCAATGAACCTTGGTTTAAATTTAGGAGATGCTACTCTCATAGGAATATTCTTTGAGGACAACCAGACCAAGTCCCCCACTTTAAACCGAGGACCATCAGTCCTATGCGGTTAGCAAAAACCGCTGGGCCTTCTCCTGAGAGAGGGACAACCTCTCCACTACTGGTCCAAATCTGCTGCATACGCTCAACAACAGAGTCAACACCTGGACAGACAGAAGCCTCCGTCTGTCCTGAAGAAAATCGAGGGTGAAACCCAGAATTACAGAAAAACGGAGACATCAAAGTGGCAGAGCTAGCCCTTTTATTAAGAGCAACTCACAAAGGAAAAAAGAGCCCATTCTGATCAAAACCAAAGCACTTAGTAAGTCCCAATGTCTGGTTTGTTTTTCCATTTGCCCATTGGTTGAGGATGAAATGCCGAGGGAAAGAATTTTGAACCCCATTTTAAAAACAAAAGTCCCCAAAAATTTGGGAAAAACAAAGGGACCCTCTGTCAGAACAATGTTCTCGGAAAATGCCGTGAAAACGAACCCGGGGGAAAGGGAAAAATGGCCCCAATTCAGAGGAGGAGGCAACTTGGGAAAATGGCACGATGTATCTTTTTGGGAAAAACCTTAAAAAATTACCAGGGGGTGGTCATTCTCGAGAAACAGGAAGATGGAAATGAAATCCATAGAATATGGGCATGGTCTCTTGGGCAGGGGCAATGGCTCAAAAACCACTAGAGAAAAGGAAGGGGCTTGGAGCGAGAGCCCCCCGCAGGACTGCACAAATTCCCTGACATACGAGAAAGGTAGGCCCAAAAGGCCCGAAAACCAAGTCTTGGCCCCAAAAATTCGGGACCCCCACCAAAATGGAAATGAACCAGACATCCTTTTTTTCCCTTTTGGTCCGGGGAAAAAACAATTTTCCAACGGGCAGGCTCGGGCCTATCCCCCAAAACCCCCCCCCAAAGAAGTCTCAAATTGGGCGAGATGGGGGAAAAGAATACACCCTCCTTCAAAAAAACAGAGGGATCAATAGCTAGGAAGTCCCCAAGGAAACTCCCCGAGGGGCATCCCCTTTTAAATTCTTAGTCCCGAAAAAAGGGAAAACCCCAAAAAATTTAAAAAAGTTTAAAAAAAAAGGCCCCCTGGCCTGTTAGGATTGATTTGTTTGGGGAATTCCGATGACAGATTCTTAGGTCCAAAAGGCCACCACTGATGTTTGGCTCCCTCCCCCCAAAAGTCTCCCCCTTAAAAGCCCACTTTGGCCAAAACTCCGATTACCAGTCTTTAATTCTTTTAGTGGAGAAAATTTTCGAGAGAAAAAGGACGGGGGTTCTTTTAGGCTCGGATTTTTTGGGGGGCAAACGGACCTGCCCAATTTCAGAGGCTCAACCTCCCCCTGAAATGCAGAGAAACATCAGGCTGCGAGAAAGGAGCAAAAGTGAATTTGCTTAATTCCCCAAAACCCCCAGAGACTGCCTAGGGGCCCAAAATTCCCAAAACCCCTTTTGGTCAAATCATTAAAGGGGTTTAACAATAACCGAGAAATTACCAATAAATTTAGGATAAAAATGGCAAACCCCAAAATTTGAAGACCTTTAATGAATGGTTGGCCCAAAATCAAGATGGCCAAACCCCTTGCCGGGCCATTCAATAACAGATGGGGACAAAATGAACCCAGAAATGAGATTTCGAAAGTAAAAAAGTTTTTGATCCCTTCAATACGAGATTCTCTCAAAAAATGGGGAATACGTTAAAACATGTTTACTGGGCCCAGTTTTTAGAAAAATAAGATATCACCAAAAATAAACAATAAAAAATTTGCCAAAACCCCCCCCGAAAATGTCATTAAAAAAGGCTGGAGAGGAAGGAGATTAGTGCCCCCAAAGGGCATCAAAGGTACTCAAAATGCCCTTCAGGGTTTAAAAATGCCTTTTTTCCCCTTTCTCCCCGGCTTAATGGAATAAGGTTATACGCCCCCCAGGTTTGAAAAGTAGGTTTTTCACCCCGGGGGAAAACAGGGGAGAAATCAGGGGGAAAGGGTATTGATATTTTTCAGTAATTTGTTCAAGAAGATAATCAAACACGGCCTTAAGCCCCCTTTTTGGCCACAAAGAAAAACCACCTAAGGTGAAGGGATGGGGTGATTGACCCTTCTCCAATATTTTCCCTTATATAAGACCGCAAGCGTATGTTTTGGGGCAGCAAGTTAAAAAAGGGCCCCTTTGGGAACTTATACCCCGGACTAATTCAATCGCAGTATAGCTCCTTGGGGAACAAGGATGCGATTTTCTTCGTAAAAAAATAGAAAAATCAAAAAAAAGTCGGAAACCTCAGCCTGGGGGGGGGCGAAAAAAAAAAGGGTGTTGGTATAACACATTGGCGCCCAAATGGTTACAGCACGATTTAATCCAAAAAAGGATTATGGCTTTTAAAAGGGGAAACCCCCTTTAAAAGTCATGCAGATTATATAAACCCCAAAAAATTTGAGCACCCCGGTGATCGGTTAACCCCCATTTCACCTGAGTAGAAAAATGGGGTTTTTTTCAGCCAAAGGGGGGAACGACCCCCCAAAAAAAAGACTTCGAGGGGATAAAAAGGAAACCCACAACGTTTAGAAAAAACAAATCCATAGGTTTTAAAAGTGCTCCAGAATCAACGAAAGCCTGAGCAAAAATGAGGACAGGGTACAATGACATTAATAAAAAATTGTTGAACACCCCCAAAAAAAAGGCGTGAAAAAATCTTCCCCGCTTAGGGCAGCTGAATAGCGAGAGGCATCACCCATAAAAACATCCCCCCGCGCTTTCAAAACTCATGACCCCGGCCCAGACACCACCTATCACCGTGGGTCAGCAGTGGTCACAAGGGAAAATACTCCCGCTACTTCTCCGCCACGCAAAGTTTTTAAAATTTAACGCTAAGACATGAATCATTGAGACCAGAGGGGCAGGAAAACCCCCATAACATCCTTTCATTATCCGACAGACCTTCCGGAAAAGGGCCGCCAAAAGGTCGTCATTCCTTTGGCGGGTGCCCCCCTACGGAATCTCTGACAGTTAAACCAGCGTCATCAAGCCCCTGATTAAGCCAACAAGGGGTTTTTTAGCTTTTTCAGTGACATTTGGATCTGTACAAAAACCCCCCAAACCTGAAAAATGCATAACTCCTAAACGGACCCCAGGTTAGGGAAAAAGCCCAAATTTTGGGGTCGCCGCCAGGGAGATGTAATTTTAACCCCCGGGCTGCGTTTCCCCAGGGGTTAATTTTAAAAGGAAAAAAAATTTCAATTATTTTGAAATTCTGAAATAGCCCCTCCCCCCAAAAACAATCTGGCTGGGGGCCTAGGTTCCACAACAGGCACCTGCAATAGATGCAAACCCGAAAACAGTGGAAGTGATCCCAGGGGGCCAAAACGTGCAAACTCCATTTTGGGGAAAAATCCCCCCAGCACCAGAATACAGAGGGGAAAAAAAAAAAAAAAAAAAAAAAAAAAAAAACAAAAACAAACAGAAAAAATCTTGAAACTTTTCTTCCTTCAAAATATTTTTTCCTTCTGTGAGTACCATACAAATTTTTTTGGGGTGTTCTGTTAATTACGGTAAAATGGGAGTGCAGGTAAAAAAAGAAATACCCAGAGCAGTGGGGAAATTTGAGTTGCAGTACCCGAAACCACCGAAAAGGCAGCCCTGGAGGGGGCCTACGTTTTGGCCTAGCCCTCGTCACAGCCCCAGAAAAACTAAAACCCCCAAGAAAGAAATAGGGGAAAATTTTTGCCCGGAGCAGAACCCCCAAAATAATAAAAGCCCCAAACATGTAAAAGGGGGTTAG
>JARQOD010000002.1:397599934-397819785 GCA_033576555.1 Oophaga sylvatica
GATGGTCTGATATGACCCTTCTCCAATGATTCCTTGATATAAGACCGCATAGCGTCATGTTCAGGTACAGACAAGTTAAAAAGGCGACCTTTAGGGAACTTACTACCTGGCACTAATTCAATAGCGCAGTCATAGCTCCTATGGGGAGGCAAGGATGCAGATTTACTTTCGCTAAACACATCAGAAAAATCAAACAAAAAGTCAGGAACATCCTCAGCCTGGGGGGAGGCAGAAAAAACAGGAGTGTTGGTATTAACACATTGGCAGCCCCAACTGGTTACAGACACAGATTTCCAATCCAAAACAGGATTATGAGACTGTAACCAAGGGAAACCCAGCACTATAATGTCATGCAGATTATATAGAACCAAAAATTTGCAGCACTCCTGGTGATCAGGTTCAACCCTCATTATCACCTGAGTAGAAAACTGGGGTTTATTCTCAGCCAAAGGGGTAGAATCGATCCCCAGTAAAGGAATAGACTTCTGTAGGGGTATCAAGGGAAACCCACAACGTTTAGCAAAATCATAATCCATCAGGTTAATAGCTGCTCCAGAATCAACGAAAGCCTGAGCAAAAAATGAGGACAGAGAGCATATCAGAGTGACAGTTAATAAAAACTTAGTCTGAACACTACCCAAGACAACTGAGCGTGCAAAACGTCTTCCCCGCTTAGGGCAGACTGAAATAGCATGAGAGGCATCACCACAGTAGAAACATAACCCATTGCGCTTTCGAAACTCATGACGCTGTGCCCCAGACACCACTCTATCACACTGCATGGGCTCAGCAGCTGGCTCACAAGGCAACACTACTCCACGCATACTTCTCCGCTCACGCAAACGTCTGTCAATTTGAATCGCTAATGACATAGAATCATTGAGACCAGAGGGGACAGGGAATCCCACCATAACATCCTTTACATTATCCGACAGACCCTTCCGGAAAAGGGCCGCCAAAGCGTCGTCATTCCATTTGGTCAGGACTGCCCACCTACGGAATCTCTGACAGTATAACTCAGCGTCATCAAGCCCCTGATTTAATGCCAACAAGGCTTTTTCAGCTTGATCAGTGACATTAGGCTCATCGTACAATAACCCCAAAGCCTGAAAAAATGCATCAACATCACTCAAAACAGGATCCCCAGGTATCAGGGAAAAAGCCCAATCCTGAGGATCGCCGCGCAGGAGAGAGATGATAATTTGAACCTGCTGCGCTGCGTTTCCTGAGGACTTAGATTTTAAGGCAAGAAACAATTTACAATTATTTTTGAAATTCTGAAACTTAGCTCGATCCCCTAAAAACAAATCTGGCATGGGGATCCTAGGTTCCACAACAGGCAACCTAGCAAGATAGATAGCAATACTCCGAACCTCAGTGGCAAGCTGATCCACACGGCCAGACAACCGTGCAAACTCCATTGGGAGAAAAGATCCTCCCCAGCACCCAGAGATACAGAGGGAAAAAAAAAAAAAAAATGCAACAAACAGAAAAATATCTCTGACAACTTTTCTTCCTTCAAAATATTTTTTCCCTTCTGTGAGTACCATACAATTTTTATGGCCGGTGATACTGTTATATTACGGTAGCTGAGGAGTGCAGGTAAAAAAGGAAATACACCAGAGCAGTTGGAATCTATGAGATTGCAGTACCCTGACTAACCACCGCAACTAGAGGCAGCCGTGGAGCGTTCCTACGTTGGTCCTAGACGCCTCGTCACAGCCTGAGAAACTAACTACACCTAAAGATAGAAATAGGAAAGCTATCTGCCCCGGAGCAGAACCCCAAAGATAATAGAAAGCCCCCAAACATGTAATGGCGGTTAGACAAGAGGAAATACTGACACAGAAAGAAAATAGTATGAGCAAACGCTGGGGCCCAAACTATCTAAATAGAAAAGGATAGGAAGGGTACTTACTGCAATCTCAGAAAACCCTGAAAAAACACCAACTCTACTAATTTCAAAATCACCTGAGATCACACGACCTCTACCACCTAAATTAGTTCTCTGGTGTAACAAAAACAAAACAGCAGCCACTGAAAAAAAACTGGAAAAAGCAAAAGTACAAAACACAGTGGCTGGACTAAACTGAGAGGGCAAAAGCCCCCGGAGGGGACCCTGAAGGCCCCCACAGAAGTGCAGGACAAAATGCAAAAATATAGCAAAAACACAAAATAAGAAATTGTCTTATCTGATAGCAGGAGATGCAGACACGACACAGCAGGCTACAAGGGAAACTGGAAAGAAGGATTCAGACCAGAACAATTGATCACCGGCAACCCTGATGGGAAAATGACTCCCTTATAAAAGACCAATCAGTAACACCTGATTCCCAGTCCTCACAATCCTCACTAGTACCGCTTGTAACCACCAGAGGGAGCCTCTGCTCAGAACTCATCTCAAACCCATTCACAACAGGGAGGTGTGAGACCTGAGTACTGAGGGTCTCTTCAAGAAAGTAAGAAAAGCTATCAGTGGTAACAAGCTTGTCCTGCTCAAAGGAGGGGAGAGAAAGATCACTTGCAAGGAAAAAAGAGGGAATCAGCTGAGCCGGGAGTGTGTGTGTGTGTGTGTGTAAGATGTGTGTCAGCTCACCAGGGCGATATAATTGAGGATACTTGTACTCATGCCTGAATAATCTCTGTACTTCTTGTAAATAGATTTTATTCTTTAAAGTTAATGTTGTTAACTGGCCACAAGACGTCGCTGTTGTTTGAACATGGTTAAAAGACTGTGATATGCCTATAAGATGTGATAGGAGGGATTATAAAAAAAAACACAGGAAGAAGAAGAGCTGCCATCTTGAGCAGGGTCTGCAGGAATGAGGGGTGAGTGAGGCTGTGCTGGAGAGGGATCTGATGACATCCTCACGTGACTGCACCCTACTGATTTAAAAGCAGCAGCAGATTGGAGCTGAACTGATCCGGTATCCGAACCTGTCCAGATGCGAGGGAATTCAAGCTGTAAAAGCTGTTAAGGAACAGAAGAGACCGGGACCTGTGAAGTGAGAGGAGCCTCACCCCATGGAAGAGTTATACCACAAGCATCCTAGGTATTGCCCACCGGCTGGAAGAGCTCCGCATCCACTTGAATGTATTGATTGTTTCGTTCGGAGCAGACCCGGCAATAAGAACACTAAAGCCCATTGCGATGCCTCAGTAAGTAAACGTGGACGCATCACAATATATTTTGACGTCAAGAGACACAAGGCTGGAACAAAGACTATAGTTGGCTAGTAAGATATATTGACTTTACAGACCACATTTTCCTACCAGAATCAACTGCCAAAACCCCCAGATTTGTTGCCATGTTTCCTTGCGGTTCAATAACTAAGGATTTTATGCTACACTTTCGTACTGACACAGTGCACAGCGAACTCCAGACAAGACTTGAATTTCCTCTTTGTTTGCTGGGAGAGGAATCTCTGTGGAACAATATAAGACGGAGCAGTGGTTCAGCTCCAACAGACTTTGTCCACGGCACCTGTGATGATTTGTATATATATAGATATCTATATATCTATACATTTATAGATATATAGATATCTATATCTATATATATATATATATATATTATGAATATGAATATTCTCAATATAGTTGAGGACGGACTTTTACTCTAGTTTTTTGAGATTACACAGGAACGGGAAGGGAATATTTGGTTGGGAAGTAGGAATAGTAGTATATATTCTTAAGATTGTAATCCACTGTGCTGAACCGCAGGGGAGCCTGTGCTTTGCACTCATTTAATTAAACCAGTTTTTCTCAGGGTGTAACCAGGTAACGGTTCAGACAGGCAAGCTAATAGGTCAATCTACATAGAGAATATCGCAGAAACAGTTCTCTTGGGTGCCGAACTGATCAGCATAGGGGATATAGCCTTCCGGCGAAATGTTTGTTTGATGTGCGTTTATCAAAACCGAGTAGGAATATCTTTATTCCTAAATAAAATAGTTACAGAAAGTGGACTGTGTGGAAATTGGTTCTTTTCTCGTCTGTGACTTTGCTGTATCTTGAACAACACCCTCGATGCATGATTTACATGTGTAATAGAGCACATTGCAGATAATTTAGTACAACTCTAGTGGTCTGGGGGTAATAGAGTCTGGGATCCTTGAAAAGCAGTGTCAGAGTCAAAGGCAGATCTTTGAGAAGTGGGTCTGTGGGAGGGTGAGAGCCTGTGAGTAGATAAATGGCCGAGACTGAAATATTGGTGTGAGACTGTGACAAGAAACACCATGCTAGTGGAAACCGAGTCCCAAGCAAGAAGAATACACAAATTGTTCTATTTATTCTATTGTTTTATTTGTTATCTGCTACATGTAAAATTGTCCCTTATATCAGTGTTGAAACTAATAAGAACAATGCGCCTCTTACAGTGACATTTCTAAGACACTCTGGGGCTGCATTAGGACCATTGTTCTATGCGACAGTCTTAATACAGCTGTGTGCAGGAGTAAGATGTGTTGAATTAATTAAGAAGCGCACACCACGTAATGATTCAGGTGCATCTTACAAATGCTTTGCGCCTCTGCACCAGTCGGGGACTGGAGTACATATCTAGCAAAATTTACACCAATAAAGTGGCATAAATTTTCATGAACTAGATGGGCGGGTTTATCCTAACCCCCAACCTGCCCATGCGTCACCTTTTTGGCAAAGCTGTCTGGGACTGGTGTAAAAACACTATGTTAGGGAGTCGATTTCCTGCTGCTGCACAAGGGGAGTCTCGAACCCGTCCGCTGAGGTCTCCCATTCATCTTCGGCCGCAGTGGAGCCTGCTCAGCAGAGACGTCGGTCCAAGCGTCTTGCCCACTCCACTACTGTGCAGTGACTTGCTGCTGCCTTTCCTGGATCTGCTATTATAGCCAGTGCTGGAGCAGACGTCTTTGGGACAAAGTCCTGCGTTTTCCCTTCTGAGCATGCCCAGAGTGAGATCTCTCATTGGAGATCAGGGGTCACATGTTCAGGTGCTGCAGCGGCTCCTATTGGTCCGCCAGGAAGGTCATGTAGCTACATGTGTTTGTAACAGTTTCTCATTGGTCCTTGTTCCTAGAAGGTCCTGTAGCTGTTGCTATAAAAGGGTAGCATGGCTGGGCCGCCATGCGCTAATATCAACCATTGTATGCTATGCGCCAGTGTGGTCATGTGTATGTGTGGATAGGGACCCGGCTGAAATAAGCCACTAGAATACCGACTTAATCGGTGAGGAGTTTGGTATGGTAGCTGGTCAGGGTCGGTGTCCTAGATGCCCTAGATTACCGGCATAACCGGTGAGGAGTTTTGATTGCCGTATTCAGGGTCTGGCGTTCAGACGCCATAGATTGCGGGTGACTCCCGCGAGGACATTAGCACATGATCACGCTTTATGTACGCTTAGCACTTAACTGTGTACCTGAGAGCCTTACAGGACACAGTGCTTTTTCTCAGCGGCCCTGTGACGTAACAGGGTTCGCTTTCAACGCTAGTCAGCGCCCTAGCGTGTTTTCTTTGCCACTCAGTTGTGTCTAGTGAGTGCGCACACATCGCCATATAGCGCTGCGGCTCTCCTTCTAGCGGCTCTGTGGAGTAACAGAGTTCGCACTCATTGCCACAGCGCATTACGGCGTTTATGTTGGCGACTCTGCGGGATAACAGAGTTTGCTTCTCGCGCCATTTTTACTAGCAGCAGGCTCCGCTTGCACGGTGGACCCCGGCTGCGAACGCACCTTTCTACATTATATATTTGGTGTGTTCCGCAGACCCATAACATAATATTAGCGCCAGGGTCTGGCTAGTAAAATGGCAGATGAACAGCGATTACAGCTGTACATCCAGCAGCTGGAGGGTAGGTTGGCGGCTCTTGAGCGCCCAACCTCAGCTGTGGATGTTACCGCAGTCGCTGTTCAGGTTGCTAGTGTAGCTGCAGCCAGTTTGTCCTCTGCCACCTCTGTCCCTACATTGTCCCACCTCCCGCTTCCAGACAAGTTTGCTGGTGACAGCAAGCAATGTCGGGGATTCGTAAGTCAGTGCTCCATACACCTCGAGCTTCTGGCTGCACGTTTCCCCACGGATCGAGCACAAGTGGGCTTTGTGATAGCTCTTCTGTCGGGCAGAGCGTTGGAGTGGGCAACACCGCTGTGGGAGCGCGACGACCGTGTGGTGCAGAGCGCTTCTCATTTTCTGGAGGCTCTGAAAAAGGTTTTTCTAGGACCTCAGGTCACCCACGATGCGGCGCTCAAACTGCTGGCAAGTACCCAGGGTTCGGCTTTGGTCAGCCATTTTGCTGTCCAATTTCGGACTCTGGCCTCGGAATTAGAGTGGCCAGATAAAGTCCTCATTCCCGTGTTCTGGAGAGGACTGGCGGGTCATGTGAAAGACGCCTTGGCTACCAGGGAGATTCCTGCCACACTGTAGAAGCTTATCGCTATTTCCACCCGCGTCGACCTCCGTTTCCACGAGCGGAGACTGGAACGTGTTCAGTGTAGGCAGAGGGTCCAGTTGGCTCCTACCTTCACCAACCCTCTGGAGTCGCCTGTTCAGGCGCCCGACCTTCAGGAGGTTGCTCCTGCAGGATCTAAATCTCGGGTCACTCGTCCATCCCCGATTTGTTATATTTGCCAGCAGCAGGGACATTTTGCCAACCGATGTCCACAGCGGCTGAATAAGCGGTCGCGCCCAGTAACCGTAGGAACAGGGTCACTGGACGCCATGAGTTTTGCCCCTAAAGTGCTCCTCAAGGGGATAATTACCCACGGTTCTACCACCCTACCCGTCAAGCTGTGTGTGGATTCTGGGGCAGAGGGAAATTTTATGTCATCCTCCTTTGCTTCTCGCCACACCATGCCTTTGGTGTTGCTGGCTGAACCAGTATCGGTTCGGGTGTTGAACGGAGCAATTCTGCCCTCACAAATCACCCATCAGTCTGTTCCACTCACCTTGTCTATGTCTTCTTCCCATCAGGAGAATATATCATTTTTTATCCTCCCTGAGGGTATAGATGAGGTTTTGTTGGGATTACCCTGGCTCCGCCACCACTCTCCCCATATTGAGTGGGCTTCAGGGAGAATTCTGGGTTGGGGTAATTTATGTAAAGGCAGATGCATTAGGGACAGCGTGCAGGTCAACACCACTGAGATACCCATAGACCTCTCTCCTCTTCCCAAGGTCTATTGGTCTTATGCCGACGTTTTCTCAAAGAAGGCTGCGGAGACTCTTCTGCCTCATCGCCCCTATGACTGTCCTATCGACCTCTTGCCTGGAGCTGAGCCTCCTAGAGGAAGGGTCTATCCCCTCTCTCTTCCTGAGACAGAGGCCATGTCCCAATATATTCAGGAGAACTTGGCAAGGGGATTCATTAGGAAGTCGGTGTCACCAGCGGGAGCGGGGTTCCTCTTTGTGCAGAAGAAAAACGGAGAACTACGTCCGTGCATTGATTATAGGGGTCTCAAAGCTATCACCGTGAAAAATAAGTATCCTTTGCCGCTAATCTCTGAGCTTTTTGACAGGCTTCGGGGAGCAAGGGTATTTACTAAGCTAGACCTGCGGGGTGCGTATAACCTGATTCGCATCCGTGAGGGGGACGAGTGGAAGACGGCATTTAACACCAGGGATGGGCATTATGAATATCTGGTAATGCCCTTTGGGCTCTGTAATGCTCCAGCTGTCTTCCAAGACTTTGTGAACGACATCTTCCGGGATATGTTGACCACCTCGGTGGTAGTCTATCTGGATGACATTCTCATCTTTTCTCCAGATATGGCCTCCCACCGGAGAGATGTCTGCAAGGTCTTCGACCTCTTGCGAGCAAATTCCCTATATGCGAAGTTGGAGAAGTGCATGTTTGAGCAGGAGTCTCTACCTTTTCTGGGCTATATCATCTCCACCCAGGGATTGGCTATGGATCCTACCAAACTACAGGCTGTGATGGATTGGCAAGAACCCCACTCCCTTAAGGAGGTGCAGCGCTTTATGGGGTTCATTAACTACTATCGCCAATTCATTCCCCACTTCTCCACTTTGGTAGCTCCCTTGGTAGCCCTCACCAAGAAGGGAGCTAATCCCAAGTTGTGGTCAGAGGAGGTCACCAAGGCGTTCTCCTCCATCAAGTCGCATTTCGCCAGTGCTCCCATCTTACATCGTCTCGATGTCGATAAACCGTTTATCTTAGAGGTGGATGCCTCTTCTGTTGGTGCTGGAGCAGTCCTTTTTCAAAAGGATGCCCAGGGTCGGAAGCATCCCTGCTTCTTCTTTTCCAAAACCTTTACACCAGCAGAGAGGAATTATTCCATCGGGGACAGCTGGCTATGGCTACTGGCTATGAAGTTGGCCTTCTCCGAGTGGCGACATCTTCTGGAGGGGGCTCGCTTCCCCTTCCAAGTGTTCACAGACCACAAGAACTTGGTGTATTTGCAGACAGCCCAGCGGCTAAATTCCCGTCAGGCCAGATGGTCCTTGTTTTTCTCCCGGTTCCATTTCACCCTCCATTTCCTCTCCGGTGAGAAGAACATTCGCGCAGATGCTCTATCCCGCTCCGTGGTGTCCTCTGAGGAGGTGGAGGAGGAGCCTCGGCTGATTGTCCCCACAGAAAGCCTAAGAACGGTGGCTCCGGTTTCGCTTGAGTCTGTGCCTTCGGGCAAGACTTTTGTGCCCACCAATTTGCGACCGGAAGTACTCTCTTGGGCACATTCGTCCAGGGTGGGTGGACATTTTGGGACCAAAAGGACTTCTGAGTTGCTGGCGAGGACATACTGGTGGCTTTCTGCCCGAAACATCAGGCTGCGGGTAGAGTCCACCAAGTTGGCACCTCGCTTTTTGGGCCCCTTTAAAGTTCTTGAGCAGGTGAACCCGGTGGTTTACCGCCTAGCCCTTCCACCTCGCCTTGGTATCACTGACACCTTTCACGTGTCCCTCTTGAAACCCGTGGCCATTTCCCGGTTTTCCGAGTCATCTGCGGGACGTCGGGTTCATCTACCGACGATCATGAGGTGAACGCCATTGTTGGGTGCAAGGTGGTACGAGGCAAAAAAATTTATTTGGTGGGTTGGAGGGGTTATGGGCCTGAGGATAGATCCTGGGAGCCTGCTCACGCTCCGCAGCCTTTGAGCGCAGCAAGGCCCAAAGAAGGGGGGGCCCTAGAAGGGGGGGTAATGTTAGGGTTCGATTTCCCGCTGCTGCACAAGGGGAGTCTCGAACCCGTCCCGCTGCGGTCTCCCATTCATCTCCGGCCACAGTGGAGCCTGCTCAGCAGAGACGTCAGTCCAAGCGTCTTGCCCACTCCACTACTGTGCAGTGACTTGCTGCTGCCTTTCCTGGATCTGCTATTATAGCCAGTGCTGGAGCAGACGTCTTTGGGACAAAGTCCTGCGTTTTCCCTTCTGAGCATGCCCAGAGTGAGATCTCTCATTGGAGATCAGGGGTCACATGTTCAGGTGCTGCAGCGGCTCCTATTGGTCCGCCAGGAAGGTCATGTAGCTACATGTGTTTGTAACAGTTTCTCATTGGTCCTTGTTCCTGGAAGGTCCTGTAGCTGTTGCTATAAAAGGGTAGCATGGCTGGGCCGCCATGCGCTAATATCAACCATTGTATGCTATGCGCCAGTGTGGTCATGTGTATGTGTGGATAGGGACCCGGCTGAAATAAGCCACTAGAATACCGACTTAATCGGTGAGGAGTTTGGTATGGTAGCTGGTCAGGGTCGGTGTCCTAGATGCCCTAGATTACCGGCATAACCGGTGAGGAGTTTTGATTGCCGTATTCAGGGTCTGGCGTTCAGACGCCATAGATTGCGGGTGACTCCCGCGAGGACATTAGCACATGATCACGCTTTATGTACGCTTAGCACTTAACTGTGTACCTGAGAGCCTTACAGGACACAGTGCTTTTTCTCAGCGGCCCTGTGACGTAACAGGGTTCGCTTTCAACGCTAGTCAGCGCCCTAGCGTGTTTTCTTTGCCACTCAGTTGTGTCTAGTGAGTGCGCACACATATAGCGCTGCAGCTCTCCTTCTAGCGGCTCTGTGGAGTAACAGAGTTCGCACTCATTGCCACAGCGCATTACGGCGTTTATGTTGGCGACTCTGCGGGATAACAGAGTTTGCTTCTCCCACCATTTTTACTAGCAGCAGGCTCCGCTTGCACGGTGGACCCCGGGCTGCGAACGCACCTTTCTACATTATATATTTGGTGTGTTCCGCAGACCCATAACACACTATACTTTGCAATATTTTTTCACAACTTTGGAGTTGTGCAAATATTTGTGATTTTTAAGATGTTTTATGCCAAGATTCTGGGACTAAATTCATTAATGACTTGGCCCCTTTGTGCGCAAGCTATAGAGCTGCAGTTGTGATTAGTTAAGTTGATATGGTTTAGTTTTATTGGTCTGCGATTGTCTATCTTGAGAATGAAGTTCCGGAGAAACACAAGATATAAGGAAACTAAGATCTTCAGAATGTTGGAACTGGCTGTGTATCTTAATGTGCTCATCAGAGAATTAAAAATATTTCACAATATGCTGCTAAAAATAATTCAAATTATTATTTTTTTCAAAATCCCCTTCAGATATGCCTAGTTGAGACTCCAGTATATATAATTGTTTATGCTTTGATGTCTTCTTATGTCTACCTTGTGCCAAATACCGTATAGAAAAAAATGTAATTTTAGCCGTTACTCACGGTTTTAGCACTTCATCAATGAATGTTGTGTCTATGCTGTATTTCTATAAGTACTGAGTTAAATAGGTCATACGTGATGGATAAAGCATGATGTGTTAGGAGAGCTTCAGTGAAGGGTACATGTAGTCATTCTTCATATAATATATATTTTTATATCTTGAATGTTTTTCTGCATCTTTGAGGTTCATACTATCGACCTGAGTACTTTATGAAATGACTCACACAATTGTATTTCTGTATTTCTTGTCTTCAAAAGACCGCCTGATGTTCAGTGCTGGTCCAGCCTCTGCAGCAGAGAGAGACTAACAAACAGCCCTTGACTTCAATGTATGGCTTTCATCTTCCTTCTCCTTTATTCTGTTTATTCTGCGGACAAGATGCCACAGATCATAAAATAAATACGCAGTAATATGTGTGTCTTGGAGCGAGTCTGGATTTTTTTCTTGTGCAGTTTAATGACCTGGATATATAAGGGAAATACTTTTAAAGAAACTCTTGAAATTACTACTGTTATTATTTGCAAAAAAATGTATCTTATTCTGAGTAAATTTTATGAGTAGTAAAGAATAAAGGAAGAGTTTTTGGGTTAAGAAGTTGCACTTCTCGAATTTCAACAAAAAAGAAAGATGGAAATTGCAATGAGGATGTTAAAAAGTTAATTATGATATATTGTGTTCTTGTTTATGGTTACCGTTTTTTATGAAAATTATGATAAAAATAAAAAAAAATTGTCACAAAACAGACCTTTTTGTGCAAAAAAATGTGTTTTCAAAACCTGCTGTGAGTAGGCCTTTACACAGACACAAATAGTGCGATTTATCAATTTTTCACTCAACTATTAAGGTAAAAAAATTAATTGTCTCGCAACCCATCATTATATGACCATAGCCTTCATATACATTTAGCATACTTGACATGTCATCAGTTCTGAAACAAACAAACAAAAAAAGAAATTGTTAACAGTCTCCATTTGCTCTTCTGCTCTACTGCCCGGGTTCATTGCCAATCTCCTTTTTTGTCTCTCACAGTGTGTATTCTTGAATTGGTATGTTTCTAGTAAGTACACGAAGTGACAAATATCATTCTAATTCATCCATCATTACAATCAAAGGGTCTTTCGGAGACAATATCCTCAGAGTTTTCTCTTCCACTCTCTGAGGCTCAAAACCCCACGGTATGCTACACGACCGTGGGGTGCGTTATTTTAACAGGCGCTCCCGTCTTCTCTTTTCTCGATTCGCAGTCTCTTGAAATATTCATCCTTCCACCGCAGTCCAGCATTCTAGCTCGCGTTCTCTGATGGGCTACGTACGCATGATGGGGTCCGGAAGGAGCGAATTTCATGCTCTGACCTCCTCTCATGTGAGGTCGGGGGATCAGCCGAGGGCTGGTAGAATTTGTCCCCTTGATGCTGCACAGCTCACCTCAAACTTCCTGAATTGCTTGATATATCTCTCTCATCCAGTCGGGCTCAGTACGTGTTGACTCAGGGGTGACCACTAGTGTTGAGCCACCCCCGTAGTGTTCGAGTTCGGTTCGGTTCGCCAAACACCCGTGTGTTCAACGAACTGTTCGTCAAACTGTTCATCGAACACCGTTAAAAATCAATGGCAGGCAAACAAAAACACATAGAAACACATAGAAAACACATAGAAAACACTTCAAAGGTGTCCAAAAGCTGACAAATTGCTCACAAGACACAACTAACACATGGAAAAGTGACAAGTACATATAGTCATGCGAAAAGAAAAGAGTTGGAGAAGTAAAAGGAGGGGGAGACACAGATATAGGCATGTCATGCCCTTCTAAAACCAAAAAAGTGCGAAGCCGACACGGCCAGTCCGTTCCTGCCCATGCGACCTGCGTGTCGCCGAGTTTGTGCCAGAGCTGGGGTGGACCCTGACGGCCAGCCCCCCTCTCCCAATACTGGTGCCTGTCCGCTGGTGGGTCGAGCGAGCCCCCCTGCGGTGAAGGCAGGTCTAATCTTTTTAATTTAAATTGTCTCTCTAATTTGAATGAGTACACTTTAAATCCTTTTACAAGGATCTATTGGAGGGCAAGTCTCATGCCAGCAGCCGCGGTAATTCCAGCTCCAGTAGCGTCCAGTAAAGCTGCTGCAGTTAAAAAGCTTTTAGAAGGATCGAGCTTGGCGGTCCACCGCAAGGCGTCCTACCGCCCGTCACAGCCCCTGTGCCTTGGGGTGCCTCCCCAATGTTCTTCACTGAGTGTCCCGGGGGCCCGAAGCATTATCTTTGAAAAAATTAAGTGTCCAAACTACAGGTGGTGTAGCTAGCTTAACAGCTGGGTTAATCTGCTGACTAGCAGACACTGCTACTAGGCCCAAAATTATTGTCTGGGCTAGATGCAGTTAAAAATTTGTAATTAGATACTCTCGTTGGATGCTGAGAAAGCATTCCATAGAGTCTCCTGGCACGCCATATATTATTATCTTAAAAAGCTTGGGGTAGGGGACCCTTTTATAGCCAAAATCATGGCCCTGTATCACAATCCTTCAGCTAGGCTGAAGATAAATGGAACATTGTAATCATCTTTCATAATCACCAATGGGACAAGGCAAGGATGTCCTCTGTCCCCTCTTTTATACTGTACATCCTAGTGATGGAGCACCTGCTCTCATCAATTCACGATAACCCCAATATTAGGGGATTGAGGTGGGAGGCACCGAGTACAAGTGCTCTGCATTTGCTGATGAATGATGTCCTAGTATATATCACTCAACTACATATATCCATCACTGCTGTTATGGCTGAAATAGATCACTTTAGTACATGGTCAAATTTTAAAATCAATGCAGCGAAGTCTGAGGCCCTCGATGTTTCCCTCCCCAAATCCATACAGGATTCCATCCAGTCCAACTTTCCCTTTGCCTGGCCCTCACAGGGTATCAAATACTTAGGAATTAGTATTCATAGAGACCTCTCCCGTCTATTTTTTCTTAATTTTGGGACCTTTATTGAACAACTCCATAGAGATCTTACTTCTTGGACGGTGAAGGATTTTTCCAGGTTCGGCATAAAAAATATGCTAAAAATGAGCGTCCGACCTAAACTCTTATACCTCTTCCAAACCATTCCCGTGGTAATTCCCTCAAATTTTTGGAAAAGACTACGCATTAGCTTTTGCAGATTTATCTGGGCAAGTGGGCGTCCACGCATTCAGGGGGACGTTCTGATCAGACACAAACAAAAGGGGGCCTTAGCCTTCCGGATTGTAGAAGGTATTACATGGCAGCAGTACACGCTAGAATCCTCGACTTCTTCCATCATTCGGAGGGGAAATTGTGGGTCAAAATAGCTCAATCCATTTGTCCTAAACCTCTTACCACTCTCCCATGGTGCGCCCATTTAATTGTCCCCTCTCTTGGCCTCATGTCATATAGTACTTATGCCACTGCTTTGGCTTTGAGATCCCAAAAAAAAGCTTAACCTCAATCGACCCCAGGGCCCCTTGCTCCCGATTTCAGATAATCCAGATTTCCCACCAGGACTATCTGCAAATAGATTTCTCGGTTCAAATAAATCTCATCCGATATTATTTTCTCATGTCATCTCCAATACTTCGCTGCTCCCCCTCAATGACTTGTTACAGGGAAGAGCCACTTCCCCGAAGGCAAATTTTGAATATAGCCAGTTACAACATTTCTATTCAGCTGTGAAGAAGCGCACACATCTTCATAGAGATCTCACAAACTTTGAAAAATTGAGCCTATCATTGTCACCCCCTACACACACCATCTCCCTACTGCATAATCTCCTTATTGTCCAGGTAACTGACAATAGGCCAGGATTCTGCGGAGCATGGGAAAGGGAACTGGGGAAGTCCTTCTCTGACTCACAATGGGATAAATGTTTCTTCCTAACACATAAAACCTCAATAGGGGCCAAAGCTCAGGAAACCTCCTTCAAAATTTTCTCTAGATGGTACTGGGTACCAGCAGTCCTTCATAGATGGTATCTAGTGGTCTCAGATAGATGTTGGAGATGTGGGGAGGGGGAAGGGACAATGTCACACATATGGTGGGCATGCTCTATAATAAATGCATTTTGGGCAAAGGTGGTTCCCATGATTGAGAAAATAACTGGATTGGACTATCCCTAATACGCCAGAAGCCCTCCTTTTATCAATGTTACCAATAAGTAAACGTAGTTATAAAAGCTCATCAATAGGCTACCTCATACAGGTGGCTAAGAATGTCATTCCACGACAATGGAAAAGCAGAGACCCACCCACTGTGGAGGAATGATTTGCGCAGATCTCCCTCCTTAATAGGATGGAGCATTTGATTGCCATCTCACCGGCTGATGTTGATAGATACTGTGTGATTCGGAGGAATTGTATTGATTTAAAAAACTCGGACGCCTACCATCAAGGCCTTAACTAAAGTTATCCGTGATGTCGGCACAACAATGATCATAATCGCACTCTACTGATTGGTGGTCTGCCGTGGTCCGCTCCCTCTCTCTCTATCTTTCATATTGAAAAATACGTGCTTGAAAATCTCCTCCTCATTCCTTACCAGTTTGCAAAGCTCACTTAATCATTTTATTTGGGGTAGGAAGAAAGCCAGAGTGGCTCAAAATGTTCTTTATAATCAAAAAATTTATGGTGGAGCTGGACTACCGAACATTTCGGCTTATTACTCGGCTAATTGATCAAACAGAGCTGTTTTTGGTGGCCTCATAAAGACCCTCCAGCCTGGTACGATTCAGATCTTTTCTTAAACAACAACAAACCTCCCCATTTGTTAGTATTAGGTTTTCTCTTAAACAAGCAAATTCCTTATAGTTCCCACCCCATTCTCCAGCCCTCCATTGAGGCCTGGAAAAGGCTTGCTAAACCAAAAAAGGGTTGTGATAAAATCCATATCCTCAAGAATATTCCATTATCTCTTATCCATGAATCTAGGGGATTGGTCTTGGACCCTCTCTGGCTCAAATTGGGTATTAAGAAACTGGGAGATATCTACGATGGTTCTAAATTCAATCCTTATTCTTTTATTAAAGAACATTTCCATTCATGCTCCCTATCATTTTTTCACTACATTATTCTCAAGGAACAAATTAATGTCTTCCTGCAAGTGCGCCCTCGGATTTCTGAACCGGTTTTAAATTTACTTTGCAACTTAGATCATAAAATTTTTTGGAGTCTTAACTACGTTTACCAATGGTTTAACCACAGCACGCAGTTGGTCAAAACATGGTTAAATGGGAGTCGGAACTTCATTTAACGTTTGACCTCTCTGAATGGGAATATGCATGTACGCTTTCCTATGCATCTTCTCTCTCTATGGCACTTCAAGAATCATACCACAAACTCCTCACAAGGTGGTATTTTACTCCTGCTAGATTAAACTATGTAACAATTTTCAAAAAATTTTTTGTTCCCAATTGTTAAGTGTGTTTTCCTGATTGTTTGTACCTTAAATTAATAGAAAAAAATTATTATTCCCTGTAAACTTTGCTTTTGTGGTCAGCACAATGATATTTTTAAATTGATCTATTTTTAAGGATATTCGCAATAGTTCAAGATACTTAAGAAGCTTCTGGAATTGTGAGAACTATCAAGAAGTTTATAGAACTGTCCAGAATTATCTAGAACTTTCTGGAACTGTACAGAATTGTAGGTAGCTATATAACTACAGTTATATAGGGCTACTATAGTCCTTCCTGAGACAGACAGACAGGATCTAATTGATTGGGATTGCATGGTAAGTGGGCAATGGCCATCACAGACAAAGGGGAATTGACCTAGACAGACAGGTGTGAATTCAATATCTATTCTGATTCTGATAACAGTATTCACACTTCACCCCACACCCATTACAGGAGGAGCTTAGGAATGCAAATGTAAACATTGTGTGTTAAGGTACTGCCACACTAGACAATCCCGCTAGCGATCTCATTAGCGTCGCATACTAATGAGATCGCTAGGGGATTGTTTCTATATCGCTAGTGGCTACCTATTTTAGCGATGTCGTTAGGACGCTATCGCGGTTTGCGATCTCCTTAACGACTTTAGCGGTACAAAAGTACCGCTAAATCGCTAAAAAAGGTGCCACACTTAGCGATATATACTTACCCAGCGGGGCGCCAGCGACGAAAATAGGGTCCGGAACGATTCCAGCGACGAGCGAGATCACAGCAGGAAGCTCGTCGCTGGCAGCTGCCGCACACAACAACATCGCTAACGGGATCGCTAAATAGTGATGTTTTTTAGCGATCCCGTTAGCGATGTTGTTTAGTGTGGCATACCCTTTACTCTTGTACCAGGTGATCAGTCTTGCTCTGCTGAATCCTCAGTACACTCTTGTACTTTATTACTGCAAGTTTGGAGAGACATTCTTTTTCCTTACAGTACACAGCAACTTAGTCAATTTAGATGGCATCAAGAGGTTGCATACATCCAGCAGACGCATTTTGCTACGTATGTGGCCAGTTTATAAAGACAAGAGCGAAAAAGTACTCTGTGGAAGCATCTGCAAAGATGTGTGAGGCCTACAAAGCATACTTCGGCATGCCTGTTGGTGATCAAGACAAACCATGGGCTCCTCATTTCACATGTGAGCACTGCAAGAAAACTCTTGAAGGTAAGTGGATAAATGCTACTCCCTTGAATAGCAGATTAACTGTGTTACTATTTTAATATCACTAGTCTTCAGTGTGAAATAGGCCTAAATCAAATTCTCAATCCAAATTTTATTTTGTTTGCTTATAGGTTGGTACAGGGGAGAGAAGAGAGCCATGCATTTTGCTATCCCAAGAATTTGGCGTGAACAGACTGATCACTCAACAAATTGCTACTTCTGCATGGTGAACCCTTCCAAACGTCGCACTGGCAAAAATGCACCACCTGTAGCGTATCCTGACATTCCTTCATCTATTGCCCCAGTACCACACTGCACTGAACTTCCTGTACCAACACCTCCAGACAGAGCTACACCATATTCAACACAAAGCAGCAGGTCAGACATCGAGGAAGACGTAGATCACAATTTCTCTTCATTTACAGATGAGGAGCGGAAGCCATACTACCCTAACCAAAAAGACCTCAACGATCTGATCAGAGACCTTGGTCTCACGAAGTCAAACGCTGAGCTTCTGACATCAAGGCTCAAGCAATGGAACTTATTAGATGAAAGCGTCCAAGTCACAGATCAGAGGAAGCGTCACCAAGTTTTTTCCATCTTCTTCAGTCATCAAGATGGACTGTGCTTCTGCAACAATGTGGCCAGTCTATTCGAGGCTATAGGTATCGCCTGCAACACGAATGAGTGGCGCCTCTTCATAGACAGCTCATGCAAGAGTCTCAAAGCCGTGCTGCTTCACAATGGGAACAAGTATCCGTATCTTCCTGTAGCTCACTCAGTGCACCTGAAAGAGGAATACACCAGTGTCAAGATGTTGCTAGATGCCTTGAAGTATGAGGAGTACGGCTGGGAAGTTATCGGAGATTTCAAAATGGTGTCATTTCTAATGGGCCTCCAAGGTGGTTTTACTAAGTATCCTTGCTTTATTTGCCTTTGGGACAGCCGGGATACTGAAGCACACTACCACAGGCGGGACTGGCCTCAGCGGACAGAGTTCACTGTGGGGAAGAACAATGTAAAGTGGGAGCCACTGGTGGACCCACGCAAGGTGCTGATGCCACCACTACACATCAAGTTGGGGCTCATAAAACAATTTGTCAGGGCTCTAGATAAGGAGTCGAGTGCTTTCAATTACCTCCAAGATCTTTTACCTAAGCTGTCTGAAGCAAAGATCAAAGCTGGTGTCTTCGTTGGACCACAAATCAAGAAGATCATAGAATGCAGTGAATTTCCCAAGAAGCTGAATAGGAAGGAGAGAGCGGCTTGGAACAGTTTTGTCGCAGTGGTTCGCGGCTTCCTAGGCAATCATAAAGATAAAAACTATGTACAACTGGTCAAGACTCTGATAAAGAACCATGCTGCAATGGGCTGCAGAATGTCACTCAAAATCCATATCCTTGATGCTCATCTTGATAAATTCAAAGAGAACATGGGAGCTTATTCAGAGGAGCAAGGCGAGCGCTTTCACCAGGACATTATGAACTTTGAACGCCGTTACCAAGGACAATATAACGAAAACATGATGGGCGACTATATTTGGGGATTGATTCGTGAAACTGATTTGCAGTATAGTCGCAAATCTAGGAAAACAGCACACTTCTGAACAGTTTTAGGCAATCTGTGTAAATTTGTAATGCATATAGTGTTCTTAGTCTGACTGTATAAATGAGAAGATGCAAAATTGTTTGTTTCTATATTAAAAATGCATAATTTCCGTTGCCGTGGTCACAAAAGCGAAGTTTATGATGAATGTAAGCAATTTTTAATTTATTTTAGACATAAGCAATTGGAATATAACATTTAAAAGCTGGGAACAAAATTTGCGTTACATAGTGTATCTAAAATTAACAAAATTCATTCACCTAATTGCTGGAGAAACTGTGGTTGTTATGGTAATCTCCTACACATTTTCTTGCAATGCCTGAAAATCCGTCCCCTCTGGAAGAAAGTTTTGGGTCTTATTAATGTCATCTCTTCTAAACAAATTCTACTAACACCTCAATTGGCACTTCTCACACTAAATACTTAAAAAATTGACCCACATTTGAGATTATTAATAGTCCACATCCTACTGGTAACCAAAAAAAAAATTGCTCTCTACTGGAAAAAATCAGTCACCCTCTTTTCAAGACATTGTTGATAAAATCACACTTCATAAATCGTTTGAATATAAACTAGCATTGGTTGATAACCACTGCGATAAATTCTTCAAAAAATGGTCTAAATGGTTGGAATTGTTTCCCTAATATACGAAATGTATTTGTCTGTTTTCTTTCTTATTAGTTCATTTTATGTTATAAACTTTGTCACTAATGTACTATAGTTACAATTTCAAATTGTTTCCTTCTTCACTGCCTTTCCTGCTTTTTCCTTTCCCTTTCCTTCTATCTCCCTCTTTCCCTTTCTTATTCCCTATTGTTTCCCTTCCCATCCTTGAAAATTTGAATAAAATTATTGGTTAAGAAAAATACATGCTTGATCTGGATATTGATGGAAAATGCTCCCTGTGCCCCCCAATGTACTGTCGTTATGCATACATTTATAGTTATACTACCCCTTTTACTATATATATATATTGTATTTTCTTGTACTTTTTCACCACAAAAAAAAAAAGGAATTTGCAAAAAAAAAATTTAATTAGATCTACAGCCGTTGGCTACTCCGCTGACTAGCAGACACTGAAGCTTTGGAGCAGACCTCTGATTCCCAGGCTACGGTATGAGTAAACAGCTCTTGACACTCAACCATCTGTGTTACCCTAAGCCATAGTGTATGTAGTTTCTTACGGTTAAAAGGGGGGGAAAGACCCAACCCACCTGTAATTGACGATGCCAACGTCACGTAAAACACAGCAAGGGGACTCCAAAAGAGTCTCCATTTTTTCCAAAAATTTGGGACACAGACACCACTTAAGTAGCACCAATTGCCCCAGAGTTGCTTAAAACGTTTGGTGAGGTGATTTTAACAAATCCTCAAGCTTTTACTCTCCCCAGGATGACACAGGGGTAGAAAAGTCCTTGCGGATCCATGATTTGTTCATCTTTATGAACGTTAGTCTGTCTACATTGTCAGTGGACAGCCGCATGCGCTTATCTGTCAGCACACCACCAGCAGCGCTGAACACACGTTCAGAGAGAACGCTGGCTGCGGTGCATGACAAGATCTCCAAGGCGTGAGTGGCGAGCTCCGGCCATTTATCCAGATTGGAAGCCCAAAAAGAGCAAGGGTCCAGTGACACAGTCATGGCTTCCATGTTCAGTTGGAGATACTCCTGTACCATCGTCTCTAGGCGTTGACTATGTGTGTGACTTCTTGTCTCCTGTGGCCTTGCAGAGGATAGGCTAAAAAACTGGTGAAAGGATTCCGCAAAATTGCTGTTAACACCAGCAGATACTGTGTTTCTGTTAAAGTTTGAGTGCTGAAGACTCGACAGTCCCACGGTTGGCAAGTTAGAACTGTGAGATTCACTACGTGCACCACTGGTGTTTTGTGGAAAAGCACATGTAAGATTATGCAACAGTCTCTGCTGATACTCCTGCATGCGTGAATCCCTTTCTATGTCAGGAATTATTTCGGCAAATTTACTTTTGTACTGGGGATCTAACAGTGTGGCTACCCAGTAGTCAGGATTATTTTGAATTCTGACAATTCGAGGGTCATGTTGCAGGTAGTGCAGCAAGAAGGCACTCATGTGTCTTGTGCATCCAGGAGCACCAAGTCCCTGTTGTGTTGGTGGCGAGGTAAGAATCCTGCTTCCTTCCTCTGCCCTCTCCCCCCCAACCTCGCACACTCGCACAACAGAAATGTGATCAAGGTCTCCCTCATCTGATGAGTCTTCCATGCCCATCGCCAGTTTGTCCTCCACTCCTTCCTGGGCTCCTGGACCTTCCTCACTAGTTTGGCTGCTACCATGCGCCCTGGTTAATCTCCCCCACCCTCCTAATTGACAACTCTGGAGTTGTTTGCACAAAAAACGATGGATGGAAACCGAGCAGAGCTGAGTGGCCAAATTGTGGTACTAGCCCAAAAGGATTGGCTGGGTTAGAAGAAGTAAAACAATTTTATTAGATACACAGGTGGTGGAGCTTGGTATAGATGGCCTAATAGAATGAGTACCACACACTGCTACTATGCCCAAAATTATTGTCCAGGCAAGATGCAGCTAAAAATTCGTAGTTATTTGAACGCTGGTGGAGCTTGGTATAGATGGCCTAATAGAATGAGTACCACACACTGCCACTATGCCCACAATTATTCTACACAAGATGCAGCTAAAAATTCGTAGTTATTTGAACGCTGGTTGTAGCTTTGTATAGATGGCCTAATAGAATGAGTACCACACACTGCTACTATGCCCACAATTATTCTACAGGCAAGATGCAGCTAAAAATTCATAGTTATTTGAACGCTGGTGGAGCTTGGTATAGATGGCCTAATAGAATGAGTACCACACACTGCTACTATGCCCAAAATTATTGTCCAGGCAAGATGCAGCTAAAAATTCGTATTTATTTGAATGCTGGTGGAGCTTGGTATAGATGGCCTAATAGAATGAGTACCACACACTGCTACTATGCCCAAAATTATTGTCCAGGCAAGATGCAGCTAAAAATTCGTAGTTATTTGAACGCTGGTGGAGCTTTGTATAGATGGCCTAATAGAATGAGTACCACACACTGCTACTATGCCCAAAATTACTGTCCAGGCAAGATGCAGCTAAAAATTCGTATTTATTTGAACGCTGGTGGAGCTTTGTATACATGGCCTAATAGAATGAGTACCACACACTGCTACTATGCCCAAAATTATTGTCCAGGCAAGATGCAGCTAAAAATTCATAAAAATTTGAATGCTGGTGGAGTTTTGTATAGATGACCTAATAGAATGAGTACCACAAACTGCTACTATGCCCACAATTATTCTACAGGCAAGATGCAGATAAAAATTATTAGGAATTTGAACACTGGTGGAGCTTTGTATAGATGGCCTAATAGAATGAGTACCGCACACTGCTACTATGCCCACATTTATTCTACAGGCAAGATGCAGCTCAAAATTTGTAGTTATTTGAACGCTGGTGGAGCTGGCAAAAAGTGATAGTAACTGATGTAACCTAGCCCTCAAAAGGGCTGCAATTACAAATAGTCACTACTCCCAACCTATCTGTCTATTTATTAAGAGCACAGACCTGCCTGCTAAAAGTGCTAGGAACTGCTGTAACCTAGTCCTCAAAAGGGCTGCAATTACAAACTAGTCCTACTCCCTACTCCCTAAACCTTTCTGTCGCTTTAAGTGAAATTTTGCTTCCAATTTGCTGCTGCACAAGATAGCGCTCACAGCAGCAGTGCCGTCTAACACTGAGCTGCAGCAGTGAGAAAATGGTGGCGACGGGGAAAATGGCTGGGTCTTATAGGGCAAGGACATGTGACATACACAGCCAATGACACATGCCCTTGCTTGTGTGAAAAAAAAAAATTTGCTCCGTGTGTGCGCTGCTGATAGGCTGACAGACTGCACCACCCACTGGAAATGCGGGAAAGAGAAAAAAAAATGGAGATCTTCATTATTTCTGCAGAGATCCATCCCGTGCCCCTCCGCCCGCCCCGCTGTACACTCAAACAGTGTATTAACATTGATTCTCAGTATTACTGAGAAAAAATCCAGTTACGATTTTGGTGCATGAACAGTATCGAACATAACCTCAAACAGCTGGATTTTTTCCAAATCGTTCGGGTTCGTTGAACGGCTCGAACACCGCCCAAAACAGCTCGAATTTGAGATTGGCGAACAGTTCGATTCGAACACGGCTCATCTCTAGTGACCACATCATGACTCTGAATCGCGACGGTGAGAACAGTGGTCTCTCTCTCCAAGACTCTAGCTTCTGCCCCAACTTCAAGAAAGCCCATACCGGGATTCAAGAGTAGGCCTTCCTTTAAAATCTGTTTCACAGATGGATCCTTGAGTCCCGCAATGAGTTGGTCCTGCAGCACTGTGTCCAAGGGGTCCAGTTCTCGATGCCCGTCTTGGGTTTTCTTGGTGATATGGGCCGTCACTTCCTGCAATGCATTAACATATTGAGCTATGGTCTCACTTTCCCCTTGGACCCACTGGAACAACCGCATACGGAGATGCTCAAGATCTGTAGTGTCACCATGCATATCCTCCAAGATTTTTATTGCGTTTTCCACAGTATCACGATCTCTTGGCGGATGGTACGTCAAGGGTCAGGAGAGCTAGCTCGGTCTGAACAGAAGGGGTCAGAGGATACCTGTATAGCATGCTTTTCAGCCTCTCTACCCAGTCCCACAGCGACACACCACTCCCCATAAACTTGGAAGGTTGCTGAACATAGCCCCCAAGGGTATATTTCTCTTGCCGGACTCGGTCACAGACTGGTTCGCCCTCTGTGTGTCTTAATGATGCATCCTGACGACTATATCAAATGTAATGCAGGTGCCTGGATGCAACGTACAGAGATTACGAGGCAGAAACAGCCAGGGGTTGATATATGGATATTTTTATACAACGATAACTTTTAAACAATTAGGATTAGTAAATATACAATTCAACTATATAGATAATTATAATAGGTTATAAACAAGCTAGAAAGTCTCTCAGCACTTAACGATAGAGGTGTGCCCAGCCTTGGGAAACATCAAGTGAGTTCTCACTTGAAGTTCTGGCTCTAGTGAGGGGTCACCCGATTTTCCCGCTAGGCCACAAGTTTCTTCTGGACGTAGTCTACTAAAGCCCGTTGAGCCTCCCACGCACCAACCAGCCCCATCCCAACCTGTAATCCTAATCTCAACCAACCCTGGTACAGTAGATGATAGTTAGAAGTGATGGTCCTGCTCATTTGCACTGTCCCTCCTCTCGCAGGCGTGCCTCTCATGTCGCAGTCGCTGCATGGCTCTTCTTGGCTTGACCAACAGCGAAAGTCTCTCAGGCTTGGAGAAACGAAGACCGGTCCTCAACTCTTGACAGGAGTAGTCCGACCTTCGAGGCTTGACCAGCGCAGGGAGCAGATTACGGCTCTGACAAGCATAAGCCACACTCAGGAGAATCCTCCGGGGTATCCGGACACTGCCAGGTGGTGACCGACACCCAGGTAGCACAGCCTCCCTGCTGAGGCCTGTCACGTTAGTCTCAGTGGAGTCTCTGGAGCACGTCTGCCTTGCTCTCTTTCCTGGGGCGAAATCCACCTGTGGTTTGGAATACTGGGCTTTTATATCAGGTCAGTTCTTACAGAGGGTCTCCTGAACTCGTCAAGCACACAAAGATCTTCCCTCTGCAAATCTTCCTGCACATTTTGGTTCCGCTTGATTTTGGCTGGCCAGCAGATGGCAGTCTTTTCTCATGAATGGCACACCTTGCAAGACTTTCATTATTAATGTCACATCTTGCACCAATTTTACAGAGTGGTCCTGTTGTCTGGTTACATTGCCTTCGGCTAGTACAATGATTTGTTGTATAATGATTTACAGCCTATAGCTTAGTAGAACCAGTAGATCTCTGCTCAGTAACACTCTTTAGCAGAGTTGAGCGAAACAGGTCGGTCAGATTCATAAGTCACCGACTTTCACCAAAGTCGGGTTTTGCCGATCGAAACCCGACCATAGTGTGAAGTCGGCCATGCGGTCGTCGACCCGAGCGCCAAACTCGGTTTTCCCATAATGCTTGCAGGCGCCATTTTTCAGCCAATGAGCAAGGACATACACTGTGGGCAACGAGATGACGTGGCCACCAACATCTTATAGAAGTGCATTGTAGTGATTGGCTTGCTTTGGGGGACGTCATAGTGGCTATAAAAGCCCTGACCTCAGACCACCATTTTTCTTCTGCTGACCTTAACAGTAGGGAGAGGTTGCTAACGCTGTTTGTCAGTAGGGAGAGAGTTAGGGATGGAAAGAGAAGTTCTTCTGTGCTTGTGCTGATAGCAATTGTGCTGTACAGTTAGTGTGCAGTGACAGGGGAGGATTTTCTTGTGTAGCAGCTGGTTAATAGGCTGCCTGATAGCTGTATTGCTGTGTGTACACTGCAGTGCAGGCTGCTTTTTACACAGCACTAACACTTTTATTCTTTTTTTCTGCAGTTACCGACCGTTAATTTTTTCCCACACCGTATAGAGCTGTACGCTCCTCACACACTACCGTGTACCGGCTGGCATCACGGACAAATAAATGCTGACTACCTGTGTGTGACTCCGGAAATATATACAGAGATTTAAATTTTCCCCTATACTACATACACCTGGTATCTTCTGATACAGTACCTTTCTTCTGCTTTTTTTATTCTGGTCAAATCCATACTGAGTGAGCGTCTGTCTGTGACTCTGGAAATATATACGGAGATTTAAATTTTCCCCTATACTATATACACCTGATATCTTCTGATACAGTACATTTTTCTGCTTTTTGTATTTTGGGCAAATCCATACTCAGTGAGCGTCTGTCTTTGACTCCGGAAATATATACGGAGATTTAAATTTTCCCCTATACTATATACACCTGGTATCTTCTGATACAGTACCTTTTTTCTGCTTTTAGTATTCTGGTCAAATCCATACTGCGTGAGCTTCTGTCTGTGACTCCGGAAATATATACAGAGATTTAAATTTTCCCATATACTATATACACTTGGTATCTTCTGATACAGTGTTAAGGGCCTGCAGAACGAACCTAATAGATATTAAGGAGAGGTGGGTTCGCAGCACGGGGTCCACCGTGCAGGCAGAGCCTGCTGCTAGTAAGATGGTGCAAATAGGCAGTAAGAGCGAACTCTGTTATCCCACAGAGTCGCAGATGTAAAAGCCGTAGCACTGTATGGCGATATGGGCGAACTCTGTTATTCCACAGAGTCGCTAACTAAAATGCTGTAGCGCTATATGGCGATATAAGCGGACTCTGTTAATTCACAGAGCCGCTGTGACAAAGACTGTGTCCTGTCAGACTCACAGGGGACACAGATGACTGCTAAGCGGATTGCAGCCTGTGGTCATGCAATCAGAACACAAGCAATAATCTCCTCACCAGAGTAGCCGGCATTCTAATGGCGTTTTCAGCCGAGCCCTGAACACGTGCGTACAAAACTCCTCACCGGAGGTGCCGGTATTCTAGGGGCTTATTTCAGCCGGACCTAGCCACATGCATACATGATCACACTGGCGCAAGCATGTAACATATTTGATACTAGCGCATGGCCGAGCGGACATGCGCACCTTTTATAGTAGCAGCTACAGGACCTTCCAGAAAAGGACCAATGAGAAACTGTTCCAGAACACAAGCAGTTTCAGGACCTTCCTGGCTGACCAATGGGAGTCGCTGCTGTAACCGAGCATGTGACCCTGATCTACAATGGGAGATCTTGCCCTGAGCATGCTCAGATGGAGAAACGCAGGACTTAGTCCCAAGACTGCCTGCTCCAGCACTGGTTATAAAAGAGGAACCAGAAGAGGCAGCAACAAGCCTCTGCACAGTTTTAGACTGAGCGAGATGCTGGGACCGACGTCTCCGCTGAGCAGGCACCACTGCGGCCGGAGATGGATGGGGGACCGCAGCGGGACTGGTTCGAGATTCCCCTTGTGCAGCAGTGGGAACTCGATCCCTAACATTACCCCCCCTGCTGGGGCCCCCCCTTCTTTGGGCCTCGCTGCGTTCAAAGGCAGCGATGAGCTGTGGAGCGTGAACGTGCTCGGCAGGCTCCCAGGAAATATCCTTAGGCCCATAACCCCTCCAAACCACCAAATTAAATCTTTTGCCCCGTACCGCCTTACACCCTATGATGGCGTTCACCTCATGGTCGTCCGTAGACGAACCCGAGGTCCTGGCAGATGACTTGGAAAACCGGGACATGAGCACGGGTTTCAGGAGGGATACGTGAAAGGTGTCAGAGATACCCAGGCGTGGTGGAAGAGCCAAATGGTATACCACAGGGTTAACCTGCTCGATGACTTTGAAAGGACCCAGGTAGCGGGGTGTCAACTTCGTGGACTCAACTCACAGCCTGATGTTACGGGCGAAGAGCCACACCAAGTCCCCAGGAGCAAATGGAGCGGGGCGCCGATGTGCATGGGCGGAGGACCTCATCCTCTCCTTGTATGCCTGAATGGCATCCTGGGTACGGTCCCAAATGTCCCGTGCCTCCACAGCCCAGTCTGACGCCCTGGAGTCAGCGGAAGACTTGGGCATGGGCACCGGAACCCGTGGATGCTGACCGTAGTTTAGGAGGAATGGAGTCTGTCCGGTGGAGTCAGCCACAGCATTATTTAGTGCAAACTCAGCCCACGGTAGCAAGGAAGCCCAGTCATCCTGCCTGGCTGAGACAAAAAATCATAGATAGGTGACCAAGGTCTGGTTGGCCCTCTCTACCAACCCATTCGTCTCGGGATGGTAGGCTGAAGAGAGATTTAACTGAATACTGAGTGGACGACAAAGCTCTCTCCAGAACCGAGATGCAAACTGGGTGCCTCGGTCACTGACAATTTTGTCCGGCATGCCGTGTAGACGGAAGATGTGCCTAACGAACAACGCTGCCAGAGCCCGTGCAGAAGGTAACCGTGGTAGCGGCACCAGATGCACCATTTTGGAAAAATGGTCGGTGATTACCCAAATGATGGTGCAGCCCTGAGACTTGGGTAAGCCCACCACAAAGTCCATCCCAACCATCTCCCATGTCCTGTCTGCCACCGGCAAAGGGTAAAGTAACCCAGCTGGCCGTTGTTGAGGAGACTTATTCTTGGCACAGGAGACACACCCCCGAACATAGTCCCCAACGTCACGGACCAAATGCGGCCACCACTATGTCCTCGCCAGCAACTCAGATGTCGTTTTTGCCACAAAGTGTCCACCCACCCTGGACGAATGTGCCCAACAGAGTACCTCCAGTCGCAAATTGGTAGGCACAAAAGTCTTGCCCGGAGGCACAGACTCTAGCAAAACCGGGGCCACTGTTCTCAGGCTCTCTGTGGGGACAATAAGCCGAGGCTCCTCCTCCTCCTCAGAGGACACCACAGAGCAAGAGAGAGCGTCGGCACAAATGTTCTTCTCTCCCGAGAGAAAATGGAGTGTGAAATGAAACCGGGAGAAGAAAAGGACCATCTGGCCTGGTGAGAATTAAGCAGCTGGGCTGTCTGAAGATATACCAAATTCTTGAGGTCAGTGAAGACTTGGAAGGGAAAGCGAGCCCCCTCCAACAGATGTCTCCACTCAGAGAAAGCCAACTTCATTGCTAGCAACTCCCTGTCCCCGATGGAATAATTCCTCTCCGCTGGTGTGAAGGTCTTGGAGAAGAAGAAGCAAGGATGCTTCCGACCTTGAGCATCCTTTTGAAAGAGGACTGCTCGAGCACCAACGGATGAGGCATCCACCTCCAATATGAATGGCTTATCAACATCAGGGCGGTGTAGGATGGGAGCACTAGCAAAATGAGACTTAATTGAGATGAAAGCCTTGGAGACTTATTCGGACCACAATTTGGGGTTTGCTCCCTTCTTGGTGAGGGCTATCAAGGGAGCTACCAAAGTTGAGAAATGGTGAATGAACTGGCGATAATAATTAATGAACCCCATAAAGCACTGCACCGCTTTAAGGGAATGGGGTTGTTGCCAGTCCATCACAGCCTGTAGTTTGGCAGGATCCATAGCCAATCACTGGGCGGAGATGATATAGCACAGGAATGGTAAAGACTCCTGCTCAAACACACATTTCTCCAATTTTGCATAAAGGGAATTTGCCCGCAAGAGGTCGAAGACTCTGCAGACATCTCCCCGGTGAGAGTCAATATCTGGAGAGAAGATGAGAATATCATCCAGAAAGACTACGACCGAGGTGGAAAGCATATCCCGGAAGATGTCATTAACAAAGTCTTGAAAAATGGCCGGGGCATTACAGAGCCCGAAGGGCATCACCAGATATTCATAGTGCCCATCCCTGGTATTAAAAGCCGTCTTCCATTCGTCCCCCTCACGGATGTGAATCAGGTTATACGCACCCGCTGGTCTAATTTGGTAAATACCCTTGCTCCCTGGAGCCTATCAAAGAGCTCAGAAATCAGGGGCAACGGGTGTTGTGAATGTGTTAGAAATGAATTCTGAGCAGAAGCTCCCTCTGGTGGTTACAAACAGTACTGAACTATTCAATGAAGATTGTGAAGTTTGGCAATCAGGTGTTACAGACTGGTCTTATATAAGGGAGGTTCCCTCCCATCAGGGTTGCCGGTGATCAATTGTTCTTGTCTCAACTTTGGTTCCTGGTTCACTTGGAAGCTTGCTGTGTCTTGCCTGCATCTTCTGCTAACAGATAAGATATTTTCTGCTTTTATTTTTGTGCTTGCTTTTTGCATTTTGTCCTGCACTTCTGTGGAGGTCAGCCAGGTCCCCTCCGGGGGCTTGTGCTCCTCTCAGTTTATCTGAGCCACTGTTATTTGTTCATTTGCCTTTTCCAGTTTTTTCAGTGGCTGCTGCTTAGTTTTGTTACACCAGAGAACTAATTTAGGTGGTAGAGGTCGTGTGATCTCAGGTGTTTTTGCAATTAGTGAGTTGGTATTTTTTAGGGTTTTTTGGATTGCAGTAAGTGTCCTTCCTATCCTTTTCTTTCTAGGAAGATTGGGCCCCAACGTTTGCTCATACTATTTTCTGTCTGTGTCTGTATTTCCTCTTGTCTAACCGCCATTACATGTTTGGGGGCTTCCTATGTGCTTTGGGGATCTGCTCTGGGGCAGATAGTTTTCCTCTTTCTATCTTTAGGTGTAGTTAGCTTCTCAGGCTGTGACGAGTTGTCTAGGACCAACGTAGGTACGCTCCACGGCTGCCTTTAGTTGTGGTGGTTAGTCAGGGTACTGCAATCCACTAGATTCCAACCTCTCTGGTGTATTGCCATTTTTGCCTGCTCTCCTCAGATACCAAATCATAACAGTATCACCGGCCAAACTGAAAATTATATGGTACTCACAGAAGGGAAAGATAGTGTAAAAAAAAAAAAAAAAAAAAAAATTTGTCAGAGTTGTCAGAGATTTTTTTTTTTTTCTTTCCCTCTTCTCTCTGGGTGCTGAGGTTTTTTTTCTCTCAATGGAGTTTGCACAGTTGTCTGGCCATGTGGATCAGCTTGCCACTGAAGTTCGGAGTATTGCTACCTATCTTGCAGGGTTGCCAGTTGTGGAACCTAGGATCCCCATGCCAGATTGGTTTTTAGGGGATCGAGCTAAATTTCTGAATTTCAAAATTAACTGTAAAGTTGTTTTTTGCCTTAAAACCTAAGTCCTCAGGGAACGCAGCACAACAGGTTCAAATTGTCATCTCACTCCTGCGCGGTGATCCTCAGGATTGGGCTTTTTCCCTGACACCTGGGGATCCTGTTTTGAGTAATGTTGATGCATTTTTTCTGGCTCTGGGGTTATTGTACGATGAACCTAATGTCACTGATCAAGCTGAAAAAGCCTTGTTGGCATTAAATCAGGGGCTTGAGGACGCTGAGTTATACTGTCAGAGATTCCGAAGGTGGGCAGTCCTGACCAAATGGAATGATGATGCTTTGGCAGCCCTTTTTCAGAAGGGGCTGTCAGAGAATGTAAAAGATGTTATGGTGGGTTTCCCTGCTCCCTCTGGTCTCAATGATTCTATGTCATTAGCGATTCAAATTGACAGACGTTTGCGTGAGCGTAGAGGTATGCGTGGAATAGTGTTGCCTTGTGAACCAGCTTCTGAACCCATGCAGTGTGATAGAGTGGCTTCTGGGACACAGCGTCATGAGTTTCGAAAACGCAATGGGTTATGTTTCTACTGTGGTGACGCCTCTCATGCTATTTCAGTCTGCCCTAAGTGGGGAAGACGTTTTGCATGCTCAGTTGTCTTGGGTAGTGTTCAGACTAAATTTCTGTTGACTGTTACCCTGATTTGCTCCCTGTCCACATTTTCTGCTCAGGCTTTTGTTGATTCGGGAGCAGCTATTAACCTGATGGATTTTGATTTTGCTAAACGTTGTGGGTTTCCCTTGATACCCCTACGGAAGTCTATTCCCCTACTGGGGATTGATTCTACCCCTTTGGCTGAGAATAAACCCCAGTTCTCTACTCAGGTGATAATGAGGGTTAAACCTGATCATCAGGAGAGTTGCAAATTTTTGGTGCTGTATGTGTATGCTGTGCTGCATGACATTGTTGTACTGGGTTTCCCTTGGTTACAGTCTCATAATCCTGTTTTGGATTGGAAATCTGTGTCTGTAACCAGATGGGGCTGCCAATGTGTTAATGCCAACACTCCTGTTTTTTCTGCCTCTCCCCAGGCTCAGGATGTTCCTGACTTTTTGACTGATTTTTCTGATGTGTTTAGCGAAAGTAAATCTGCATCCTTGCCCCCCATAGGAGCTATGACTGCGCTATTGAATTAGTGCCTGGTAGTAAATTCCCTAAAGGTCGCCTTTTTAACTTGTCTGTACCTGAACATGACGCTATGCGGTCTTATATCAAGGAGTCATTGGAGAAGGGTCATATCAGACCATCCTCTTCACCCTTGGGTGCCGGTTTTTTCTTTGTGGCCAAAAAGGATGGTTCATTAAGGCCATGTATTGATTATCGTCTCTTGAACAATATCACTGTGAAATATCAATATCCATTACCCTTGATTTCTAACCTGTTTTCCAGGGTGAAAAGTGCTACTTGGTTTACCAAGCTTGACCTCAGGGGGGCGTATAACCTTATTCGCATTAAGCACGGGGATGAATGGAAGACGGCATTTAATACCCCAGAGGGGCATTTTGAGTACCTAGTGATGCCCTTTGGGCTCACTAATGCTCCTTCCGTCTTCCAGTCCTTCATGAATGACATTTTCAGGGATTTTGTGGAAAAATTTCTGATTGTTTATTTGGATGATATCTTGATTTTTTCCAATGACTGGGACTCTCATGTTAAACATGTTCGGACTGTGTTCCAGATTTTGAGAGAGAATGCTCTGTATGTGAAGGGATCAAAGTGTATTTTTGGCGTACAGAAGATCTCATTTCTGGGATTCATTTTGTCCCCATCTGTTATTGAAATGGACCCGGTCAAGGTTCAGGCCATCTGTGATTGGGTCCAACCTACTTCATTAAAGGCTCTTCAGAGATTCTTGGGTTTTGCCAATTTTTATCGTAAATTTATTGGTAATTTCTCTGTTATTGTTAAACCATTGACTGATTTGACCAAGAAGGGTTCTGATGTGGTGAATTGGCCTCCTGAGGCAGTCTCTGCGTTTCAGGAACTTAAGCAGAGATTCACTTCTGCTCCTGTTCTACGGCAGCCTGACGTTTCTCTGCCATTTCAGGTGGAGGTTGATGCCTCTGAAATTGGGGCAGGTGCCGTTTTGTCCCAAAGAGATCCAGAGACCTCTAAAAGTAACCCTTGTGCCTTTTTCTCTCGAAAATTTTCTCCAACTGAACGTAATTATGACGTGGGTAATCGGGAGTTATTGGCCATGAAGTGGGCTTTTGAAGAGTGGAGACATTGGCTGGAGGGAGAGAAACATCAGGTGGTGGTCCTCACGGACCATAAGAATCTGGTTTATCTGGAATCAGCCAAGCGACTTAATCCTAGACAGGCCAGGTGAGCCTTGTTTTTCACACGTTTTAATTTTGTGGTTTCCTTTCTTCCTGGCACTAAGAATGTTAAAGCGGATGCCCTCTCGAGGAGTTTCCTTGCGGACTCTCCTGAGTTATCTGATCCTGCTGTTATTTTGAAAGAGGGTGTAGTTCTTTCCGCCATCTCGCCCAATTTGAGACTGGCTCTGGAAGGGTGTCAGGAGGATAAACCCGAGCGCTGCCCTATTGGGAAATTGTTTGTCCCAGACCGGTGGAAAAAGAGTGTGATGTCTGAGATTCATTGTTCCGCGTTGGCTGGTCATCTTGGAATTTTTGGTACCAGAGACTTGGTTAGTCGGTCCTCTTGGTGGCCAACTTTGTCTCGTGACGTCAGGGAATTTGTGCAGTCCTGCGGGACTTGCTCTCGCTCCAAGCCTTGCTCTCGCTCTAGTGGTTTGTTGATGCCACTGCCTGTGCCCAAGAGACCATGGACCCATATCTCTGTGGATTTAATTTCCGACCTCCCTGTTTCTCAGAGAATGACCGTTATCTGGGTGATTTGTGATAGGTTTTCCAAAATGATACATCTTGTGCCATTACCTAAGTTGCCTTCCTCCTCCGAATTGGTGCCTTTGTTCCTTCAGCACGTGGTTCGGTTACACGGCATTCCTGAGAACATTGTGTCTGACAGAGGAGTCCAGTTTGTTTCCAGATTTTGGAGGACTTTTTGTTCTAAACTTGGTGTTCAATTGTCTTTCTCCTCGGTTTTTCATCCTCAGACCAATGGACAAACTGAGAGAACAAACCAGACATTGGAGACTTATCTGAGATGCTTTGTGTCTGCTGATCAGGATGACTGGGTCTCTTTTTTGCCTTTGGCTGAGTTTGCTCTTAATAATAGGGCTAGCTCTGCCACTTTGATGTCTCCATTTTTCTGCAATTTTGGGTTTCACCCTCGATTTTCTTCGGGACAGACGGAGGCTTCTGTCTGTCCAGGTGTTGACTCTGTTGTGGAGCGTATGCAGCAGATTTGGGACCAGGTAGTGGAGAGGTTGTCCCTCTCTCAGGAGAGGGCCAGCGGTTTGCCAACCGGCATAGGACTGATGGTCCTCGGTTTGAAGTGGGGGACTTGGTCTGGTTTGTCCTCAAGAAATATCCCTATGAAAGTTGCATCTCCTAAGTTTAAGCCTAGGTTCATTGGACCTTATAAGATCATGGAGATTCTTAATCCTGTTTCCTTTCGTTTACTTCTTCCAGGGACATTTAAGATCCATAACGTGTTCCACAAGTCCTTATTGAAGAGGTTTGTCGAGCCAGTGGTTCCTATGGCTGCGCCTCCTGACCCTGTTTTGGTTGAGGGCAATCTGGAGTATGTGGTTGAGAAAGTATTGGATTCTCGTTTTTCTAGACGGAAACTCCAGTATTTGGTTAAGTGGAGAGGTTATGGTCAGGAGGACAATTCTTGGGTGTTTGCTTCAGACATCCATGCTAGGAGACTGATCCGTGCGTATCACGGAGCTCATCCTGACCGACCTGGTTGCCCAAATGAGGGTTCGGTGACCCCTCCTCAAGGGGGGGTACTGTTGTGAATGTGTTAGAAATGAATTCTGAGCAGAAGCTCCCTCTGGTGGTTACAAACAGTACTGAACTATTCAATGAAGATTGCGAAGATTGGCAATCAGGTGTTACAGACTGGTCTTATATAAGGGAGGTTCCCTCCCATCAGGGTTGCCGGTGATCAATTGTTCTTGTCTCAACTTTGGTTCCTGGTTCACTTCGAAGCTTGCTGTGTCTTGCCTGCATCTTCTGCTAACAGATAAGATATTTTCTGCTTTTATTTTTGTGCTTGCTTTTTGCATTTTGTCCTGCACTTCTGTGGAGGTCAGCCAGGTCCCCTCCGGGGGCTTGTGTTCCTCTCAGTTTATCTGAGCCACTGTTATTTGTTCATTTGCCTTTTCCAGTTTTTTCAGTGGCTGCTGCTTAGTTTTGTTACACCAGAGAACTAATTTAGGTGGTAGAGGTCGTGTGATCTCAGGTGTTTTTGCAATTAGTGAGTTGGTATTTTTTTAGGGTTTTTTGGATTGCAGTAAGTGTCCTTCCTATCCTTTTCTTTCTAGGAAGATTTGGCCCCAACGTTTGCTCATACTATTTTCTGTTTGTGTCTGTATTTCCTCTTGTCTAACCGCCATTACATGTTTGGGGGCTTCCTATGTTCTTTGGGGATCTGCTCTGGGGCAGATAGTTTTCCTCTTTCTATCTTTAGGTGTAGTTAGCTTCTCAGGCTGTGATGAGGCGTCTAGGACCAACGTAGGTACGCTCCACGGCTGCCTTTAGTTGTGGTGGTTAGTCAGGGTACTGCAATCCAGTAGATTCCAACCTCTCTGGTGTATTGCCTTTTTTGCCTGCTCTCCTCAGCTACCAAATCATAACAAACGGGTATTTATTAACGGTGATGGCGTTAAGACCCCTGTAATCTATGCAGGGACGTAATTCTCCGTTCTTCTGCACGAAGAAGAACCCCTCCCCAGCAGGTGACACTGACTTCCTAATGAACCCTCTTGCCAGATTCTCCTGGATGTATTGGACATAGCCTCCGTCTCCGGGAGAGAGAGGGAATAAACCCTTCCCCGGGGCGGTTCTGCTCCAGGCAAGAGGTCAATAGGACAGTCATAGGGGCGGTGAGGCGGAAGAGTCTCTGCAGCCTTTTTGGAGAACACGTCTACATAGGACCAATAACACTTGGTAAGGAGAGAGAGATCTGCGGGTATCCCTGTAGTAGCAACCTGAACACTCTCCCTCACACATCTACCTTTACAAGATTCACTCCAACCCCGTATCCTCCCAGAGGACCACTCAATATGTGAGGAGTGAAGACGAAGACAGGGTACTCCCAGCAGAGCCTCTTCTATACCCTCGGGAAGGACTAGGAAAGAGATAATCTCCTGATGGGAAGGAGATATAGATAATGTGAGAGGGATTGTCTGATGTGTGATCTGTGAGGGCAGTATTGATCCATTCACCACTCGAACAGTCACCGGTTTGGCAAGCATCACCTGAGGTATTGTGTGGCGGAGAGCAAAGGCAGAGGGCATAAAATTCCCCTCTGCTCCAGAATCCACACAAAGCTCAACTGTTAGAGTGGATGGACCAAAAGAGATTGTCTCTTTAAAGGACAGCTTGGAGGCAAATGCCGCTGAATCTAGTGAACCTCCTCCCATGGTTACTAGACCTGATCGTGTTCCCGATCACTGGGGACATCTATTGGCATAATGTCCTAACTGTTCGCAATTGTTACAAACCACGGGGACTCAAGCGGGCCGAGACTTAGGTCCCGCTCGGGCAACCTCCATGGCCTCCTGGGAGTCGGATGCCTGAATGGGAGATTCTAGAGGTTTGGCAAAGGTGGGAGCCAGCCAGAACCTCTGCCTACACTGGGCCCGCTCCAACCTCCGCTCGTGAAAATGAAGGTCGATGCGGGTAGATATGGAGATAAGCTTCTCCAGTGAGGCAGGAATCTCCCTGGTGGCCAAAGCGTCCTTTACATGGTCAGCCAGATCTCTCCAGTATACCAGAATGAGGACTTTATCTGGCCACTCTAACTCGGAGGCCAGAGTCCGAAATTGGACCGAAAACTGGCTGACCATGAACGAACCCTGTGACATTGCCAGCAGTTGGAGCGCCGTATCATGGGTGACCTGAGGGCCTAAAAAGACCTTTTTAAGAGCCTCCAGAAACGATCATTGCGCTCCCACAGCGGCGTTGCCAATTCCAACGCTCTGCCTGACAGAAGTGATACTATGAAACCGACTTCTGCCCGCTCCATGGGAAAACGTGCAGCCAGAAGCTCGAGCTGTATAGAGCACTGGCTTACGAATCCCGACAATGTTTACTGTCACCAGAAAACTTGTCTGGAAGCGGGAGATGGGATAAGGACGGGGCAGAGGTGGCGGAGTACAAACTGGCTGCCGCTGCGCTAGCAGCCTGAACAGCGACTGCAGTAACATCCACAGCTGAGGTTGTGCGCTCAAGCCCCGCCAACCTACCCTCCAGCTGCTGGATGAACTGCCCTAGGCGCTGGTCATCCGCCATCTTACTAGCCAGACCCTTGCGCTAGTATTATGTTAAGGGCCTGCGGAACGTACCTAATAGATATTAAGGAGAGGTGCGTTCGCAGCCCGGTGTCCACCGTGCAGGCTGAGCCTGCGGCTAGTAAGATGGCGCAAAAAGGCAGTATGAGCGAACTCTGTTATCCCGCAGAGTCGCAGATGTAAACACCGTAGCACTATATGGTGGTATGGGCGAACTCTGTTATTCCACAGAGTCGCTAACTAAAATGCTGTAGCGCTATATGGCGATATAAGCGGACTCTGTTAATTCACAGAGCCGCTGTGACAAAGACTGTGTCCTGTCAGACTCACAGGGGACACAGATGACTGCTAAGCGGATTGCAGTCTGTGGTCATGCAATCAGAACACAAGCAGTAATCTCCTCACCGGAGTAGCCGGTATTCTAATGGCATTTTCAGCCGAGCCCTGAACACATGCGTACAAACTCCTCACCAGAGGTGCCGGTATTCTAGGGGCTTTTTTCAGCCGGACCTAACCTCATGCATACAGGACCTTCCAGAAAAGGACCAATGAGAAACTGTTCCAGAACACAAGCAGTTTCAGGACCTTCCTGGCCGACCAATGGGAGTCGCTGCTGTAACCGAGCATGTGACCTCTGATCTCCAATGGGAGATCTTGCCGTGGGCATGCTCAGATGGAGAAACGCAGGACTTCGTCCCAAGACTGCCTGCTCCAGCACTGGTTATAATAGAGGAGCCAGAAGAGGCAGCAACAAGCCTCTGCACAGTATTAGACTGAGCGAGATGCTGGGACCGACGTCTCCGCTGAGCAGGCTCCACTGCGGCCGGAGATGGATGGGGGACTGCAGCGGGACTGGTTCGAGATTCCCCTTGTGCAGCAGCGGGAACTTGATCCCTAACATACAGTACCTTTTTTCTGCTTTTTATATTCTGGTCAAATCCATACTGAGTGAGCAGAAGTCTGTCTGTGACTCCAGAAATATATACAGAGATTTAAATTTTCCCCTATACTATATACACCTGGTATCTTCTAACACAGTACATTTTTCGGCCTTTTGTATTACGGTGAAATCCATACTAAGAGAGCGTCTGTGTGTGACTCGGAAATATATACGAAGATTTAAATTTTTAACCTATACTATATACACCTGGTATCCTCTGATACAGTACCTTTTTACTGCCTTTTGAATTACGGTGAAATCCATACTGAGAGAGCGTCTGTGTATGACTCTGGAAATATATACGAAGATTTAAATTTTCCCCTATACTATATACACCTGGTATCTTCTGATACAGCACCTTTTTTCTGCTTTTTGTATTCTGGTCAAATCCATACTGACTGAGCGTCTGTCTGTGACTCCGGAAATATATACGGAGATTTAAATTTTCCCATATACTATATACACCTGGTATCTTCTGATACAGTACCTTTTTTCTGCTTTTTTTATTCTGGTCAAATTCATACTGAGCGAGCATTTGTCTGTGACTCCGGAAATATATGCGGAGATTTAAATTTTCCCCTATACTATATACACCTGGTATCTTCTGATACAGTAACTTATATCTGCTGGTAATTTGGGTACATTTTCCCAAACATGAGGAAGTATGGTGGAGGAGGCCGCGGACGTGGGTGGGGGGGAGCAGCTGGTACTGAAGGTGGTGGTGGTGCATCTGCTGGTAGTGCCAAAAGCACAATAGCACCTAAGGCAGCAGGTGTTAAGCCTGCATCATCGTCTGGCTCCAGAAGGCCTGGAAGACTCCCTTTTCTGGGAGTAGGTAATCCGCTTTTAAAGCCAGAGCATCAGGAACAGGTTTTGGCTTACATTGCCGAAACAGCCTCCAGCTCTATCGTCTCCTCTTCTGAAGTTTCAAAAACTGCAAGCACTGAGTCGTCAGTGCAGGCTTCTGGTCAGGAACGACACCTTTCCTTGTGTCCTTCACCCTCAACAAAAGTGAAGGATACGGCAGGCCACAATTCAGATTACTCCCTGGAGCTCTATTCACATACCATGTCTGGGTTATCAAGTGAAATCCTGAATTCCCCAGTCCAAGATGAATATGACATGGAGTGCACTGATGCACAGCCACTGCTAGATGATTCTGCTGGTACATTCTCCCAGAGCACTGCATTGTCCTCGCAGTCTACTGAGCCAGATTCTGACCCTGATGAAACTCAGGTGCCCCTTCCCGCATACTCTACCACCTTACATGGTGACACAGAGGAAGGTGCAGATGAAATTGAAGAGGATGTGATGGATGACCCAGTTTTTGAGCCGGATTGGCATCCATTGGGGAAGAGGGTGCCGCTGGCAATAGCTCAGCAGAGGAGGAGGATCCGCAGCAGCTGCGATTATCTGGCAGCCCCGAAGCAGTCCAAAAACGTGTTAAAAAAACAAAAAGAGTTGCAGGACAGCTTGGCCAGATAGTCAAATTAGCACAGCGTGCAAACCCTGAAATTTTATCCCATAGTAGGAAGAGTGCAGTGTGGCACTTTTTTGACCAAAATCCTAATGATGAGGCAAAGATTATCTGTAAGAATTGCGGAAGGACCTTTAGCCGAGGGAAAAATCTCTGAAATTTGAATACCAGTTGCATGCTGAGATATTAAACACCATGCACTTGCAAGTGTGGACGGACTACAAAACCTCAGGTAGCACATGTGCACCTGCTCCGACTGAATGTAGCCAGCAACACGACATCGCTTCCCCCACTCTAAGCCTACCGGTTAGCACATCACCAGCAAGAAATGTTGAGGTATCGTCGCAAGGCCAAAGCAGTCAGGGAATCACAATATTTTTCCAACGAAAGATTGAATCTAGGCCATCACCATCACCACCAACATCACCATCACCAACCCCCTGTCAGTCCGCCATGTCCACCGCTAGTTCCCCCATATGCAGCTCTCAAGTCCAGCTCACAATAGCAGACACTCTGAGTAGGACAAGAAAGTACTCATCCTCTCATCCGCGTACACTGGCTTTGAATGCCTAAATTGCCAAACTGATCTCATTAGTGATGATGCCCTTCCGTTTGGTTGAAAGCGCAGTGTTCCGAGAGCTCATGGCCTACCCTGTCCCATGCTATGATCTACTCTACCCAGTCGGCACTTCTTTTCTAGAAAAGCCATTCCTGCCCTCAACCTGCATGTAAAATACCGCATTGTCCATGCACTCAAACAATCAATGAGTGGAAAGGTGCACCTCACAACAGATGCATGGGCCAGTAGGCATGGCCAAGGCCGTTACGTGTCCTTCACTGCGCACTGGATTAATGTTGTGGATGCAGGGTCCACAGATGATAGCGGTGGGGGGACAGTGCTGCCTAGCTCACGTTATAGGCAACAGTTGGCTGTAGGCGTTCGACCCTCCTCCACCTCCAGAAGCGAAAGCTCGTTGTCAAAGCGCAGTCGCACGAGCACTCCATCCCCAGCTGCCAGTGTTGCACACGAGGTGTCCCACTATCGAGCAGCTAGTGGTAAGTGTCAGCAGGCTGTTTTAAAGATGATGTCTTTGGGCAACAACAGACTCACCGCGGAGGTACTGGCCGACTACTTGCAGTGAGAAACTGAGTCATGGCTAGGCAGTCTACATCTTGCGCCAGGCAAAGTAGTCAGTGATAACGGCCGTAATTTTGTGACGGCCATAGCCCTGGCAAAACTCAGACACATACCTTGCCTGGCTCACACTTTGAACCTGGTGGTGCAGTGCTTCTTAAATAATTATCCGGAGTTACCAGCCCTGCTCCATAAAGTGCGAAGACTGTGCTCGCACACCCGTCGCTTGCCCGTAGACTCCAGTCGTATGCAGAGGCTGCAGCGATTGCTCCACCTCCTCAAGCACCGCCTAATCATAGACGTTGCAACAAGATGGAACTCCACCATGCACATGGTTGAGAGGCTGTGTGAACAGAGGCAGGCTGTAATGCATTTGTGGGAGGATACACGGGCAGGCAGTTTGAGGACAGACATGGAGTTGTCGAGTGTGCAGTGGTCAAAGCTGAAAGACCTCTGTAAAGTCCTTCAGTGTTTTGAGGAATGCACATGGCTGGTAAGCGCAGACGACGCCATCATAAGCATGAGCATCCCACTTATGAATCTGCTCATGCAAACTTTGACGCACATTAAGGATCAGGCATCTGCAGCAGAGGAGGAAGAGGAGGAGGAGGAAAGCCTTGATGACAGTCAGCCATTGTCTGCTCAGGGAACTGTCCTGGACGAGGTGGAGGAAGAAGAGGAGGATGAGGGGGATGATTATTTGGGGGAGGAGGATGCTTCTCAGAGGGCAAGAGAAAATGTTGGCTTTCCAAGGTCAGGTACAGGGTTTGTGCGTGACTGGAGGGATGTGGATTTGGCAGAAAGTGCTCCTCCACCCACTACTAGCAGTGCATCATTGACACCTGGAACATTGGCCCACATGTGTGATGCAAAAAAAAAAAATGATATAGCAACTATAACTTTTCCCCAGAAAGTCATACATATAAAACAAATGTTGGATGAGCGCCTGAAGTGTTTGCTCATGTAGGCAATTAACATCAGTATTACTTTGTTTATAAATTTTAAAGAAGAAGGTACCTAAACTAAGACTCTAGGTCTACAAAAGAAAAGAAGATAGAGAAGAAACAAGGGGGAAAGAAGGGAAAAGAAAAAAAAAGAAAGAAAAGGGGAGGTGGGAGGATTTTAAGGAGTGGGGTAGGAGATGTGGCTCCATCCAGTAGGTAAACTCATATGACCCATCATCTATGGGTCTATCAACCAAGAGTCCATTTCGGGTGCGCCGCTCCTTGTACCTGCATGCTGTCCCCACTGATCTGAGGTCCATTCTGCCCCGTATGGTGATCCCTATCAGACCTTTTTAAGGATATTTCTCAAGGGGACCACTACCCTTTTTTCTTTACCCTCATCTAGTCTTTTGCTGTAACCAAGTATACTCATGAATAAGACCCTGTTGGGTCGAAACGTCGGGTGGTTCTGGTATTCCTCTCTGTATATCATAAGCACTGTTCAATAAATTTTATCACTGCAAAACTACCTGAGAGAGTGTGCAGTGAATTACAGTTTATTACTATAGAGGACCAACGGGTCCCTTCCACCAGCACCTCGTCCTTAAGACCAGAGTGCATACCATCCTCTTCCTTCTATAATTTTGGTTATAGACAGCTAGTTGCAGAGATCAAAGGATGCTAACCACAGTTTCTGTATGAGTGGGCAGTGCCACCAAATGTGTACAAATGAACCTCTATCTTTTAAGCATCTCCAGCACTTATTCGATGTTGTTGGATAAATTAAGTTTAATTCTGATGGGCATCTGTACCACCTCGACAAGATTTTGCAGCTCCTCTCCTGTGATGTCGAACAGAGCGATGACCTGAATGTGCATAAGAGAATCTTTGTTCTTTCTTCAACTGATAAGGGTCTACCCAAATCAATCTCCCATTTTGAAAAAAATGCTGGGAAATCTTTCGATAGGGTCTGCCCTTCTTGGAAGGTTTTGTATAATAAAGAGATAGTGTGATCTATAGAGTTTGTTGATAAACAAAGAGTCTCAAACGGAGATAATATTTTGTATGAATTGGTTTGTTTGGCTAATTTATAATAATAAAACTCTTTGTTCATAAAAAAAACCATGCACCTGTTGGCAGCTCCTTGTCCCGAAAAATGTCCTGGAGAGACCTCATCCCTGTCCTTCTAACATAATCATGGACTATGGGGCATGAAGCTTTATTTTTATGTAGATAAGTGTCTCTTTCTAATCCTGCAGGAAAGGATGGATTGTCATATATAGGAGTTAGGGGGCCAGGAGACGAAGAGACTCCCAGCTCTCGACTCCCTCTTTTGATAAATGATATCATGTTTTTGGTGAGGAAGGGTAAAGGTATATCCCGTTCTTCCGTCGGGGACCAAATAACTATACGGGAGTCACGTCCATTAAGATCATTTTCTAATGTAACCCATTTTTTGTTGTTTTTATTATGAAACAGATCTAAAATACATGTACCAATTGCTGCTTGACTATACATAGAAGAATCTGGCAGACCTATTCCCCCTTCTTGCTTCGATCTACTTAACAAAAAGTATGAAATACATGATCGTTTTTGTGACCAAATAAAACGAGTAATCGCTTTTTTAAGACGTGAGAAAAAGGAGGCAGGTCAATACAAGGGGATTGTTTGTAATATAGGAGACGGGGTAGTTTATGCAATTTTTCTAAGTCTAACTCAGCTTAAAGTTTGCTTCATAAAGATTAGATACGTTGGCGGTGATTTTTATTCCTAGATAGGTAAGAGAATCTGAAAACCACTTAAAGGGAAATGAAGCTGCCAACCTCTCCACCTCACTTGGTTGGATTTAGATATTGAGAATCTCCGATTTGTGGGTATTAATTTTGAAATTGCTCAGACGACCAAATCTATGTAATTCTGAGATAATATTTGGGAGACTAATAGTTGGGGAAGAGACATACAATAGGACAACATATGTAAAAAGTGCCAGTTTGTGCTCTTCTGATTGGGCTTTTATGCCTCTAATGCCTCTAATGGAGGGATTATTCCATATTGCGGTTGCTAGAGGTTCCAAAGTGAGTATATAAAGCAAGGGTGAAAGAGGACAACCTTGCCTCGTGCCGTTCCGATTTTAAAAATGTGTTTGAAAGTGCGCCATTAATTTTAACTTGAGCACTGGGAGATGAGTACAGGGCAGAAATTCTACGGAGCATAGTTCCTTTTAAGCCAATTCCTTCTAACGTTTGAAATATAAAATCCCAGTGCACCCTGTCGAAAGCCTTTTCTGCGTCAATTGACAAAATGCACATGGGTTCCTCTTTCTTGACCGCCACATCAATCAAAGAAATAGTTCGGATGGTGGTATTTCATTTTTTTAATGTTTAGAGCAATATTTGGGGAGCATTATACACTGTAGTATTTATATATGGGGCCCATCATACACTTGAGCATCATAGATAGGGCCCATTATACACTGGAGCATTATATATGGGGCACATCATACACTGGAGCATCATATACGGGGCCCATTACACACTGAAGCATCATATGGGCCCATTATATATGGAGCATTATATAGGCCCATCATACACTGGAGCATCATCCATGGGCATCATATGGGGCCCATTATATATGGAGCATTATATAGACCCATCATACACTGGAGCATCATCCATGAGGTCCATCATACACTGGAGCATCATATGTGGCCCATTATATATGGAGCATTATATAGGCCCATCATACACTGGAGCATCATCCATGGGGCCCATCACATGCTGGAGCATCATATGGGGCCTAATATATATATGGAGCATTATATAGGCCCATCATACACTGGAGCATCATCCATGGGGCCAATTATACACTGGAGCATCATATGGGGCCCATTATATATGGAGCATCATATGGGGCACCTCATACACTGGAGCATCATCCATGGGGCCCATCATATACTGGAGCATCATATGGGGCCCATTATATATGGAGCATTATATAGGCCCATCATACACTGGAGCATCATCCAGGGGCCCATCATACACTGGAGCATCATCCATTGGGCCCATCATACACTGGAGCATCATATGGGGCTCATAATGTATGGAGCATTATATAGGCCCATCATACACTGGAACATTATCCATGGGGCCCATAATATACTGGAGCATCATATGGGGCCCATTATATTATGGCGCATCATATGGGGCACATTATATATGGAGCATCACTGGAGCCCATTATATATGGAGCATTATATATGGGGCCATTATATTAGGAGCATTATATGGGGCTCATCATACACTGGAGCATCATATATGGGGCCCATCATATACTAGAGCATCATATGAAGTTCATTATTTATGAGGCATCATATAGGGCCCTTTATATATGCATCATATGGAGCACATATGGGGCCTATTCTGTATGGAGCATTATATGGAGCCCATTCTGTATGGAGAAATATATGGGGCCCATCATATACTGTATGGAGCTTTATATGCGACTCGTTATACTGTATGGAGCAATATGTGGGGCTCATTATACTCTATGGGGACCGTCCTATACTGTATGGCACATTATATGGGGACCATCATATACTGGAGCATTATGTGGAGCTCATCATATACTGTATGGAACATTATATGGGACCCATTATGTATAGAGCAATATATGAGGCTCATATAATAATACTGCTTGGAGGACTGTAGTGTCCGGTTTTTGAGCTATTGTAGAATTTACAATAGATATCACTCATGTAATGTAAGAAGTGAAGTATTTGTCATTGTACTATACCTATATTTCTGTGTCGTATCGGAGCATCATGAATTGTGGTATGTGTTAAAGGGGCCCACTGAGACTCTTTGGCCCAGGGCCCACGAAAACCTGGAGCCAGCCCTGCCCCCCCCACAACTTTATCCAAATAACCCCCAGTTTTCAATGCATTACTATTATTATAAAGTAAATTAAGGTTGACAAGCTTAAGTAATAAGAATTGATGTCATTGGCATTGAAATGGGAACTCTAGGTGTGTTTACTGTCCTCCACTGACTGCTGACTTTTCTTCCCCATTGACTTGCATTGGGGTCGGTTCGAGTTTCAGTCGGACCTTCGACTTTTTCCTATAGTCGACCGATTTCGTTCGACTCGACTTTTGGGAAAGTCAGGTGTTCCGAAACCCGACTCGACCCTCCCGGAGGCAAAGTCACTCATCTCTACTCTTTAGAGTTAACATGTCATCCATCAGGTTTTCTCTATGTAAACTAAATCTACCATCTCTAAGTCACCTTGAACAGCACTCCAACAACCTGTTCACAAGGGCTAAGTCCCCTATAGGAGGGTCTACATAGTTAAATTTCAGTTTGAGGAGTGACAAACTCCCTTTAAATACCAGAAAAATTTTATTGCAGGTCTATACTCACCTAAAGAAACTTGCGAATGGGGTACAGAGAGGGCATTCATCTGGGGAACCTCAACCAAGCAGTAGTTTTAATCTCCGGAGGCATTGTGATACTGTCATGGGTGCATCGCCGCGAGGATCATCGCGATTGCACATTCTGACTTCTCGCAGCTGAGTTGCTGTTACTTTGTGTTTGGTAATGAGAGAGTTAATTTTACCTAGCTCTTTGCTAAGACTAGGTCCAGCCTCGCCCGGCTGCTTTTGATTATGTTCTAATTAGCTTCCTTTATATCCCTGCCAGTCTGCGTGTTAGATGCCGGTGAAAGCCTTCATGTAGTCTAGCAGACTGGATCGGTTCTGAGAATATTTAAGCTAAGAGCTCCTTAGTTGTTTTTACTCTTATAGCTTATAGTTTATCTCTGAGACCTTAGGTGTTCCTACTGTGTGTGAGTGTTGTATGTAAGACTTTATTTACTTTATTTCTTGTCTTTCTTGTATGTCTTTCTGTTCATTAACCGTTACCTGTTCATTCCCTTTGGTGGTAATCAGGGTCCTTCTTAGGACTAGATTACAGTTGGCAGGGATTGATAGGAGACAGGGTTTACGCTGGTGGCCTGGACCTCTGTACCTTTAACAGTACCTCCAGGTAGAGGGATTAGTTAGGACCCCAGTTTAGGGTCAGCATAGACCCCGGTCACCCTCTAGCCGGAGACAGCGTATAACGGATTCCGTATTGACCCACTGGACATTCTGTCAGGTAATTCTATGTTATCATATATCTATGCACATGTTATATAGGATGTTGCCCTTTTGATATAGATTACTGACATCACATATATATATATCTGCTATACAGCGTGACATTTTCACCGGCCCATACTAAAGATTCTCCCCAGCTGTCATGGATCCAGTAGCCCAGCTGGCCCGGCAGTTGCAGGGGTTGTCCATGGAGTTTGCAGACATTAAGTCCAAGGTTTTGTCTTCCCCGGAGCAAACCAGATCTGAACCTAAGGTTGCTCTCCCGGACAGGTTCACTGGTGGGCGGGACAAATTTTTTACTTTCCGGGAGGCATGTAAATTGTACTTTCGGCTGCGGCCTCGGTCATCTGGGAGTGAAGAGCAGAGGGTGGGAATTGTTATCTCGCTCTTACAAGGGGACCCTCAATCTTGGGCGTTCTCTATTCCTCCGGCTCCCCAGATCTCCAGTCAGTGGATCGATTTTTTACTGCCCTGGGTCTGGTATATGATGATCCGGATCGAGTTTCCCTTGCTGAAACAAAGTTACGTAAAATACGGCAAGGAAATCGTCCAGCGGAGGAATATTCTTCTGAGTTCCGTAGATGGGCAACAGATACTCAGTGGAATGACCCAGCTCTTAGGAGCCAGTTTTGTCAAGGGTTGTCTGACAAATTAAAGGATGTGTTGGCTCAGTATGATTCTCCTCCATCACTGGAGGCTGCTATGGCCCTCGCTATTCGCATTGATAGACGAATTCGGGGAAGACGCGAGGTAACTCCGCCTCCCGTGATGACTCCACCTACTACTAAAGTCCCTTATACTGAGGTTCCCCTGGTCTGTTCTGAGGAACCCATGCAGTTGGGAGGGACATCTTTTGGTAGGAGGGAATCGGCGGTGCGCCGCAAGACTAGAAGGTGTTTCTTTTGCGGGGGAGAGGGACATTTTGTTGGGGGGTGTCCATCCCGGGCCTCTTTGAGCAAAGGAGTTAACCTGGGAGTGTGTATTTCGTCCCCAAATCCCTCTCAGTTTCTCGTGCCTGCGGAGGTGGTGATTGGTACTAGAACTGAGAGGATTTCTGTTTTTCTTGATAGTGGGTCCGGGGCTAATCTGGTGGACGCTCGGTTTGCCCAGGTGCATGGTATGCAACTGAGTGTATTGGCCAAACCGGTCCCTATAGTCTCTATTGATTCTAGACCTCTCGGTCAAGGTAGCTTGGTACAAGCTGTTCATAACATAGATCTTCGAGTAGGGGCAATACATAAAGAACAATTGTCTTGTTATGTGTTGGAGGGCCTTCCCACTCCTATTGTGTTGGGACTTCCTTGGTTGGCTAAACATAACCCAGTGATTGATTGGCAATCCAGAAAGATAAGCCAGTGGGGTGAATTTTGCAGGAATAACTGCATGAGCACGGTCATCGGTGCGGTTGTGCCTAGGACTTTGTCTCCTTTTCAGGAGGACTTTGGGGAGATGTTCTCAGAGGAGGGGTGTAAAGAGTTACCTCCTCATCGCGCATATGACGGCTCAATAAAGTTGCTTCCTGATGCCTTATCTCGTACTTTCCCAGGGCCGGGTGGACGGATGATCCGGTTCCTATTCCTCAGGAGGGAGTTGTAGTGTCAGCTGTATGCTCTGAGCTTGAGGGGGAGGTATTGGGGGCTCAGGGGGACGCCCCTGTGGGACTTTCAGGGAGACTGATAGTTCCAGATCGATTAAGACTGAAGGTTACGGGGAACCATTACAAACGGATGGCTGATAGGGGGAGAGTTTCTGGTCTAGATCTGAAGGTGAACGATCTGGTTTGGTTGTCTACCAGGAATATAAAACTTAAAGTTTCCTCCTGGAGGTTGGGTCCCAGATTCATCGGGCCGTACAGGATCAGTTCCATAATTAATCCTGTGGCATTTCGTCTGGACCTCCCTCCTACGTTTAAAATTCATAATGTGTTTCACAAGTCATTACTTAAAAAGTATGTGGCACCAGTCATACCGTCACCTCTACCTCCTCCTTCAGTGGTGGTCAATGATAACGTGGAATTTCATGGGTTGAAAATCATTGACTCACGTCTCAGTCGTCGGTCCCTTCAGTACCTGGTTCATTGGAAGGGGTATGGTCCTGAGGAGAGGACGTGGGTCCCTGCGTCGGAGGTTAACGCAGATCGATTGGTTCGGACCTTCCACACAACTTACCCGGGCAGACCTGGCCCTGAGGGTCCGGAGGCCCCTCGTAGAAGGGGGGGTACTGTCATGGGTGCATCGCCGCGAGGATCGTCGCGATTGCACATTCTGACTTCTCGCAGCTGAGTTGCTGTTACTTTGTGTTTGGTAATGAGAGAGTTAATTTTACCTAGCTCTTTGCTAAGACTAGGTCCAGCCTCGCCCGGCTGCTTTTGATTATGTTCTAATTAGCTTCCTTTATATCCCTGCCAGTCTGGGTGTTAGATGCCGGTGAAAGCCTTCATGTAGTCTAGCAGACTGGATCGGTTCTGAGAATATTTAAGCTAAGAGCTCCTTAGTTGTTTTTACTCTTATAGCTTATAGTTTATCTCTGAGACCTTAGGTGTTCCTACTGTGTGTGAGTGTTGTATGTAAGACTTTATTTACTTTATTTCTTGTCTTTCTTGTATGTCTTTCTGTTCATTAACCGTTACCTGTTCATTCCCTTTGGTGGTAATCAGGGTCCTTCTTAGGACTAGATTACAGTTGGCAGGGATTGATAGGAGACAGGGTTTACGCTGGTGGCCTGGACCTCTGTACCTTTAACAGTACCTCCAGGTAGAGGGATTAGTTAGGACCCCAGTTTAGGGTCAGCATAGACCCCGGTCACCCTCTAGCCGGAGACAGCGTATAAAAGGATTCCGTATTGACCCACTGGACATTCTGTCAGGTAATTCTATGTTATCATATATTATGCACATGTTATATAGGATGTTGCCCTTTTGATATAGATTACTGACATCACATATATATATATCTGCTATACAGCGTGACAGATACATACAGGGTTGGGAGTGAAAATATCACAGCTTCATACACCATGGCCATTCTCAGGTACTTCAGCTCAGCAGTCATTAATTTCAATGGCGGCTGAGCTGCAGGACCCGAGAATCACCAATACTCAGAACACAGAGCCAGTATATTGTGTGGTGGCAGTTCTCAGGTTCTGCAGCTCAGCAGCCATTGAAATTAATGCCTGCATCGGAAGTTGCAAACAGCTGATTGTCATGGGTAACAAGCATCAGATTAACAACAATGTGCTATTGATGACTTATCCTAAGGATAGGTGATCTATACATATAAAGCTGAGTGAATGTATGTGTATGTATCAAGCCATGCCCACTCCACATAGCCCTGCCCACTCCGCATAGCCACACTCATAGTCCCCATCTCCTCTGCTGGTGAGGAGACAGTAGCGATATGGGAGGTATCTACTCCTGGACCAGGGAACTGGCAAAGCCCTTTGAGGCTTCCCAGACACCGGGGCCACAATAATCACCCCCACAGTGTCATTTAAGTTATATTGCGGTGGTGACATACTCCTTGCCACCGCTGCTTTCTTCCTGCATCTTCTCTCTTTGTCCCCTGGTGGGGAAGCGTTCATCTCAATAAATCTCCACCTCCCTCCCAATTCTCTTTGGTTGGGGAAACCCCGGTGGACTTCCCCAGTCTCAGTATAGCAGGGGTTGCCCTCTGCGCGGTCCTGGATCATCTGACGGCTCACCTCCTCAGTCGACATCCACGGTGCGGTCCCCGGCATTCTTTTTCCTCCCCGAAGGTTGGCACAGGCTCAGCATTGATATTAGTTATACTCGATCCCCGGTCCTGACAGTCAGAAGGAGTCCTGGAGTCTCTCCGCTGCCGTAGAGTGAGACACAATGGGAACAGAGACAGTTATGCGGTGTAAGGGGGAAAATAAGAGGAGTAAGGGGAAAATCAAAGATGTAAGGGGAACATGAGAGATGTGAGGGGGAAAATGAGACGCGTGATGGGAAAATTAGTGAAGTGAGGTGCTGCTGCAGTATTAAGCTGTGTATAGAGAAGAGTGAGGTGCTGCAAGGGGAGGCTGTGTATAAGGCCACATTCACATGTTCAGTATTTGTTCAGTATTTTACCTCAGTATTTATAAGCCAAAACCTCGAGTGGGAGAGAAATCCAGAAGTGGTGATGAGTTTCTTTTCCTCTGATTGTTTTACTCCAAGTTTTAGCTTACAAATACTGAGGTAAAAATAGTGATCAAATAATGTGTGAAAGAGGACTAAAGGAGAAAAATGTGGTGCTGCCTAAGAAGTAGTATGTGCAATATAATCATTACAATTTGTTATAACTAACACAGTTAGCTTACTATGCCCGGACAATGCCGGGCTCTTCAGCTAGCATATATATACACACTGTGACAGTGTCACTGGATTTATATGTGAGGGGAGGTATGTGTCACACAGGATGCTCTCCTGTGTGAACTAAAACCTACTTTATTTATCTGCCAGCATGTTATATGCTGGTAGGTTTACTGTTAAAGGAGGTGCGGTTTTATGGGAATGCCAAAGAGGGCGGGAGGCATTCCCCCTACCTCCCCTCAGGGTGTGGCTGAGCAATGTATAAAAGCTCAGTCCTGTTTTTTTTTTTCTCTGAAGTGTGGTCTGGAGAAGAAAGTCTCCAGACAGTATAGTGGAAGCTGCAGAGCTTACCACAAGGACTTTAGCAGTGCCATTTATGCTACCGAGAGCGGGTGGAACCCACTCATCTATGGACTGAGTCATTGTTTGTTTTTTTTATGTTTTTCCCGTTTAACCCAGAAGGGTCATGTTTACTTTTCCTGCAAAACCTGCATGAGTTTATGGCTGATAATAAACCAGCAGAAGGAAAACCTGAGAACGTGTGTCCTGAGTCTACCTCCTGGAGAGCCGAGCGAGTCGTCTTGCCACAGTTGGTGTGAGAGTGCGTGCAGGATTCCAGGAACACGTGTACCTGCTACAAAGACCGGTGGATGTCCTGGGTGAAGGCTGTCAGCCAGCCAGAGAAGTCCGGCAGCATGGAGGAGCTCGTTAAGCACCTTGTCCAGGCCCAGCAGAGCATGCAACAGCAGCACCAGGAGACGACCAAATTGTTGCTTCAGCAGATCCAGTTGCAGCAAAAGTCGCAGCAGCACCAGCAGGAGGCGCAACAGCAGATACAGCTTTTGGCGGACGCCATCCAGAGCAGGGCGGCCACCCCAACCCCAGGGCCGACTGATGATTCTCACGTCAGGAAGGCGGTAAGGCGGGCCATGCAGAAGATGACCCCTGGGGATGATGTAGAAGCATTTCTGACTGTTTTTGAGAGAGTGGCTGATCGGGAGAGACTTCCACCAGCACAGTGGGCAGAGGTTCTGGCGCCATATTTATCGGGTGAACCCCAAAAAGCGTATTTTGACTTGGCTCTGCAAGATGCTAAGGAGTATCCCAAACTAAAGACAGAGATCTTAGCACATCTGGGAGTAAATATGGCAGTAAGAGCCCAGCGAGTTCATCACTGGGCGTATGCTAGCAACAAACCCCTCGTTCACAGATGTTTGACCTACTGCATCTTGTTCAGAAGTGGCTACAACCGGACTCCTCCACTCCGGCCCAGATGGTTGAGCGGGTGGTGATCGACAGATTCATGCATTCCATTCCCAAGTCAGTACAGACCTGGGTTGCCCAGGGTGATCCCCAGAACGCAGATGACTTTATCGGCCTGGTAGAAAGGTACCAGGTAGTTGAGAGATCTCTTGGGAAACCGGATGCAGTCATTTCTCCCTACTGGGATACCCAAAGGGGGGTGGGTTCACCACGGAAGGGGTCTAGAGCCACCACTGGGGGGCGTCCCACTCCTATTGAAGGGGCCTTTAGAACAGTGGGGAAAGATATAGTTTGCTGGCGATGCCACAACCCTGGACATGTAGCCGCCAAGTGTCAAATATCCCCTGAGCCCATGGACTGCAGCCTAGGCAGACGGGTCTCCTATTATGCCTATCCAGCCTGTAGCGTGGACTGTCAACCCGGCAAGGGACCGCAGGCATGTACAGTATCCATTAATGGAATAAAAGTGCTTGGGCTGTTGGACTCCGGGAGTCTGGTGACCTTGATCAGAGCATCCCTTCCCCACCAGTTGATCCCTTCCAAAACCCTGGGTGTTCGGTGCATCCATGGTGACGCCAAGGACTATCCCGTGGCCACAGTAACAGTGGGGACAGACTGTGGTGCCCAGTACCATGAAGTCGGGGTGGTAAAGGACCTGATACATCCCGTTATATTGGGCCGTGATTTTCCCTTATTCTGGGACTTGTGGGGGAAGGGAACTGGACTAAGTAGCATGGGGAAAAGTGAGATCCTTGAAGAAGAACCCCCGATAGTGTCTCAGAGAGAGGAGTTCCCACTGTGCGTCCTTGTCGGTGATGAGGGTGAGACTGTGACCGAGGAGACCGACCTACCTGCATTAGATATGTCCAGAGAGAACTTTGGGACTGCTCAAGTTCGAGACCTGACCTTAAAAGGGGCGTTCGACCAGGTTACTGTATGTAATGGGGTTGTCCAAGAGCCAGGGGCCGACACCAGATTCCCCCACTTTGCAGTACAGGGGGAGTTGCTATATCGGGTGGCCAAACTGAGGGGCGGTGAGATAGTGGAACAGCTGTTGGTGCCGGGGCCATACAGACGACGGGTGCTAGATATGGCCCATTCACATGTTCTGGGGGGACACCTAGGGGTCGAGAAAACTCAGGAGAGGATACTGAGGAGGTTTTATTGGCCAGGGTGTTATCGAGAAATTCAAAACTTTTGTAGGTCCTGCCCCACCTGCCAAATAACCGCTCCCTCCTCCCACTTCCATAGCCCCTTAGTTCCACTACCTGTGATAGAGGTTCCCTTTGAGAGGATTGCCACGGACCTCGTGGGCCCCATAGTCAAATCAGCTCGGGGCCACCAATATATCATGGTCGTCATGGACTATGCGACTCGGTATCCAGAAGCGGTTCCCCTAAGGAACATGTCCAGTAAAAGTATAGCCCGAGAGTTGGTCCATATTTTTGCTCGGACAGGTCTACCAAAAGAGATTCTAACAGACCAAGGAACCCCCTTCATGAGCAAGGTGATGAAGGAGCTTTGCAGAGTCCTTCAGATAACTCAGCTGCGGACCTCGGTTTATCATCCACAAACGGACGGCCTAGTGGAACGCTTCAACAAGACCTTAAAGGCGATGCTCAAGAAGGTCGTTGAAAAGGATGGGAGAGACTGGGACTACCTGCTCCCATTTCTGCTTTTCTCGGTCAGAGAAGTTCCTCAAGCCTCCACTGGCTTCTCTCCATTTGAGCTCTTATATGGGCGGCATCCAAGAGGTCTCCTAGACATCGCCAAGGAAACTTGGGAGGCTGAAGTCACGCCACACCGGAGCATCATCGAACATGTCGCCCAGTTACAGGAGAGAATGTCAAAGGTGATGCCCATCGTAAAGGAACATCTCCTCCAGGCGCAGGAAGCCCAGGCGAGGGTCTATAACCGGTCGGCGAGACTAAGACAGTTCCAGCCCGGAGACCGTGTTTTGGTGCTGATCCCTACCGTCGAGAGCAAGTTCCTCGCCAAATGGCAAGGTCCATACGAGGTGGTGGAGAAAATCAGCGAGGTTAATTATAAAGTCCACCAGCCTGGCAGAAGAAAGGCACATCAAATATATCATGTAAACTTGCTCAAGCCGTGGCGGGACCGTGAACCTGTGGAAACTCCTTGCCTGGGAGCCGCACCAGAAGGCAAGGAACCTTGGGAGGAGGTCACTATTGCAGAGACTCTATCACCGGCCCAGAAGCAACAGTGTCGAGAATTACTACAGCAGAATCGGGAGTTGTTCTCAGAGTTGCCGGGGCATACACAAGTGGTAGAGCATGACGTGCTGACAGAACCGCATGTACGAGTGAATTTGAAGCCGTATCGGATTCCGGAAGCACGCCGGGAGGTGATCTCGGCTGAGGTGAAGAGGATGTTAGACCTCGGGGTAATAGAGGAGTCAAAGAGTGGGTGGTCGAGCCCAATCGTCCTCGTGCCGAAACCCAATGGAGAGTGGAGGTTTTGTAATTACTACAGTCGGCTAAATGAGGTATCCAAATGTGACGCGTACCCGATGCCCCGCGTCGACGAACTCATCGAGAGGATTGGACCGGCGAGGTACATCACCACTCTTGACCTGACGAAGGGCTACTGGCAGATCCCCATGTCCCAGATGGCTAAAGAGAAGACGGCTTTCTCAACACCTGATGGCTGTTTTCAATACAAGCGGATGCCGTTCGGACTACACGGGGCCCCAGCCACTTTCCAGAGGGCTATGGATCGGATCCTAGCCCCACATAAGAAGTATGCCGCAGCCTACCTCGACGACATTGTGGTCTTTAGCCCAGACTGGGCTAGTCACCTACCCAAACTACAGGCCGTTTTGGACGCGCTAAGGAAAGCAGGATTTACCATAAATCCGAGAAAGTGTGCCATCGGAAAAGAGGAGGCCAAGTACCTGGGCTATGTTGTTGGGAGAGGTGAAATAAAGCCGCAAATCAAGAAAGTGGAGGCAATTCAAACCTGGCCGCAACCGCTCTCAAAGAAGCAGGTGAAAGCATTCCTGGGAATGGTGGGATACTACCGGCGGTTTATCCCGAATTTCGCCACGATGGCCGCTCCACTAACAGATCTTCTAAAAGGCACCAAATCAACCATGGTGAAATGGACGGAAGAAACGGAGACCGCATTTCAAAAGCTGAAGCTAACACTGTGCAAGCAGCCTGTCCTGGTCGCGCCAGACTTTAAAAAAGAATTTGTGGTCCAGACTGATGCATCAGAGGTTGGTCTAGGGGCCGTACTCTCCCAAGAAATAAATGGGGAAGAACATCCCATTCTCTATCTAAGCCGAAAGCTGTCCTCCTGTGAGAAGAACTACGCCATAGTAGAGAAAGAGTGTTTAGCCATAAAATGGGCCGTGGATACACTGAAATATTACCTACTAGGCCGGAAGTTTAAATTAGTATCAGACCATGCCCCGTTGAGATGGTTGAGGGAAAAGAGGGGAAAAAATGCTAGGGTAACTAGATGGTTCCTAGAGCTTCAAGATTTTAACTTTCACGTGGAGCATAGGCCAGGGAAGTTACATGGGAATGCAGATGCCCTCTCTAGGATTCCCTGTCTGGTGTCAGAAGTTGCCCAAACCCCCAGCTTTGGGCAGAGGGGGGGAATATGTGACAGTGTCACCTGATTTATATGTGAGGGGAGGTATGTGTCACACAGGATGCTCTCCTGTGTGAACTAAAACCTACTTTATTTATCTGCCAGCATGTTATATGCTGGTAGGTTTACTGTTAAAGGAGGTGCGGTTTTATGGGAATGCCAAAGAGGGCGGGAGGCATTCCCCCTACCTCCCCTCAGGGTGTGGCTGAGCAATGTATAAAAGCTCAGTCCTGTTTTTTTTTTCTCTGAAGTGTGGTCTGGAGAAGAAAGTTTCCAGACAGTATAGTGGAAGCTGCAGAGCTTACCACAAGGACTTTAGCAGTGCCGTTTATGCTACCGAGAGTGGGTGGAACCCACTCATCTATGGACTGAGTCATTGTTTGTTTTTTTTATGTTTTTCCCGTTTAACCCAGAAGGGTCATGTTTACTTTTCCTGCGAAACCTGCATGAGTTTATGGCTGATAATAAACCAGCAGAAGGAAAACCTGAGAACGTGTGTCCTGAGTCTACCTCCTGGAGAGCCGAGCGAGTTGTCTTGCCACAACACACACACACTTAAACAACACAATGTAGCTCCAAGTCAATCACACTTCTGTGAAATCAACATGTCCAGTTACTCATGAAGCAACACTGATTGTGAATCAATTCCTCCTGCTGTTGTCAACTGTAACAGACAACAGGTAGAAATTATAGGCAATTAGAAAGACAACTCTTATAAAGGAATGGTTTTGCAGAGGGTGATCACAGAGCATTTATCTGTTCTCATCCTTTTTGGCTGTTGTTTTGGTCACTTTTGCATTTTGCCATTGCGCTCAGCCCTAGAGGTACTTTACAGAAGCATGAGACGGTGCCTACCATCCACAGAAGTTGCTCAGATAGTGTAGCTCACCTAGGATGGCACATTAATGTGAGCTTTGGCAAGAAGGGTAGCTGTGTCTGTTAGCATAGTGTCCAGAGCACAGAGCAGATACCAGGAGACAGGCCAGTACAGCTGGACATGTGGAGGGGGCCGAAGGAAGGCAACAACCCAGAAGCAGGACCGCTACCTCCTCCTTTGTGCAAGGAAGAATAGAAGAACAGTGCTGTATCCCTGCAAAATTACCCCCAGCAGGCAACTAACATTCGTGTGTCTCCTCAAACTGTCAAAAATAGACTCCATGAGGATGATAAGAGGGCCCAATGTCCACAATTGGGCGTTGTGCTTACAGCCCAACACCGTGCCGGGTGATTAGCATTTGCCAGAGAACACCAAGATTGACAGATTCGACATTGGCGCCATGTACTCTTCACGGATGAGAGCAAGTTCACATTGAGCACATGTTACAGACCTGACAGAATATGGAGACGCCGTGGAGAACATTCTGCTGCCTGAAACATCCTCTAGCATGACCGGTTTGACAGTGGGTCAGTAATGGTGTGGGGAGGCATTTCTTTGGAGGGCCGCACAGCCCTGTGCTAGCCAGAGGTACCCTGACTGCCATTAGGTTCCGGGATGAGATCCTTAGACCTATTGTGCGACCATATGCAGATCCTTCTTATGTATGCCAATTCTAGGCCTCATGTGGCTGAAGTGTGTCAGCAGTTCCTGCATGATGAAGGCATTGATGCTATGGACTGGCCTGGCCGTTCCCCAGACATGAATCCAATCGAGCACATCCGGGACATCATATATCGTTCCAACCACCAATGCTACGTTGCACCCCAGACTGTCCATGAGTTGATTGATGCTATAATCCAGGTTTGGGAGGAGATCCCTTAGGAGAACATCTGCCGCCTCATCAGGAGTATGCCCAACCATTCAAGGGAGGTCATACAGGCCCGTGGGGGCCACAGAATTTCCACAGAAGTTGGATCAGCTTGTTTTTTTGATTTCCACTTTGATTTTGAGTATCATTGCAAATCCAGATTTCAATGGGATATTAATTTCGATTTACATTTATCATTTTTATGTTTCATTGTTCTCATTGATATCTAGGATGCGGTATTTTAGTGTTCTCTTTATTTTTTGAGAAGTGTATATACAGTTGCGTGAAAAAATGTTTGTCCCCTTCCTGATTTCCTATTCTTCTGCATGTTTGTCACACTGATTAGATCACCAAACGAATGTAAATACTAGACAAATATAACACAAGTAAACACAAAATGCAATTTTTAAATGAAGGTCTTTATTAAGGGAAAAAGAAATCCAAACCTACGGGGTCCTGTGCGAAAAAATTATTGCCCCTCCTCCTTTAACCCCTTTCCGAAATTGGGTGTACATTTACGCCAATGTCAGACTCCCTCCCTTTGATATTGGCTCTGTGGGTGAGCTGTTCTTAACAGCTTACATGTGCCATCCGCGGCTATTAACTAGTTAAATGCCGCTATCAAATGCTGACAGCGGCATTTAGCAAGCGCGCCGAAAATACACTCACCGGTGACCCACTTCAAGTGATCGTGGGTCACTGGTTCATTGGCTTGACAGCCAGAGATCTCCTGGAGACCTCTATGGTTGTCAGTGCCGACTTGCTGTGAGCGCCACCCAGTGGTCGGCGCTCATAGCAAATGAGTAAATCTGCTTTATAGAGGCGATCTGATCATCGCCTCTATGTAGCATAGCCGATCGGGTAGTGGCAGCTTCTAGTCTCCCATGGAGACTATTGAAGCATGCCAAAAGTAAAAAGAAAATGTTTTTAAAAATATATAAAAATATAAATAAAAGTTTAAATCACCCCCCTGTCGCCCCATTCAAAATAAAACAATAAAAATAAAATCAAACATACACATATTTGGTATCACCGCATTCAAAATCACCCAATCTATCAATAAAAATCGATCACTAAACGGCGTAGCGAAAAAAAAGTCAAAATGGCAGAATTACTTTTTCTTTGCCGCGACATTGCATTAAAATGCAATAAAAGGCGATCAAAAGATTGTATCTGCACCAATATGGTATCATTAAAATTGTCAGGTCAGCACGCAAAGAATAAACACTCACCCAACCTGAGATCATGAAAAATGGAGATTCTACGGGTATCAGAAAATGGCTCCATTTTTATTTTTTTTAACAAAGTTTGGATTTTTTTTTCACCACTTAGATAAAAAAGAACCTAGACATGTTTGGTGTCTATGAACTTGTAATGACCTGGAAAATCATAATGGTAGGTCAGTTTCAGCATTTAGTGAACCTAGTAAAAAATCCAAACAAAAAACGTGAGGGATTGCACTTTTTTTGCAATTTCATAGCAATTGGAATTTTTTTCCCGTTTTCTAGTACATGGCATGGTAAAACCAATGATGGTGTTCAAAAGTACAACTCATCCCGCAAAAAACAAGCCCTAACACGGCCATGTTGACGGAAATATAAAAAGTTGTGGCTCTTGAGAAGAAGGGGAGCGAACAGCAAAAAAACAAAACCGAAAAAAAGATCCGGGGTTAAGGGGTTAAATATAAATTAAATGTGGTTTATCACATCTTTGGAAAGCTTAGTTCGGTTAACTTGGACCTACATGACATAATGAAGTAGACCAAAAGTTCCTGAAAAGCTAGATATCATGCCGTGATCTAAATAAATTCTAGAACAAATGAGAAACAAAGTAATTGTTATGTAATTGGTGTATTCCTCCTATTTTGAGCCTTCACTGTGAACCCCCCGCTTACTATTTGTTATCATGTATATATCAATTTATACTTGGTGTTTCTGCTGTAATTTTTTTTATATATCTATCTAATAACACTTTTATTTTCATTATTTGGAGGTAGTGACTTCCTAATTTTGTAGGTAATGCACAATTATCCACAGTACTCTAAGGGTGAGTTTCCACGGTCAGGAAACGCTGCGTGTTTGGCGCTGTGCGCTGGCGCAGCGCCAAACACGCAGCGTCCAGATGTTACAGCATAGTGGAGGGGATTTCAAGAAATCCCGTCTCCACTATGCGTAACAATACGCAGGTGGCAAACCTGCGTAAACGGACATGCGGCGCGTCTTTTTAGACCGCAGCATGTCCTCGCGTATTGCGGCGACGGTGCGTCGCCGCAACATAATTAACACAGGGCTATGTAGCCCTGCGCTCTTTCCGGAGGTGTTCCGGAGGTGTCCTGAACACCTCCGGAAAGAGCGCGCGTCAGAAAGGGGGCGGGGCTTAGACGGAGCGGAATTTCCGCTCCGTCAAAAGCGCTATGGTTCCGGACCGTGGAACCATAGCCTAAGTGTGGCAGCACTAGTGACTTGTATAGAGAACAAACTATTTTCTCGTCATGAGCATTTATGCTTCTTTAATGCATCCCATTATTTTATCAGTCTTGGCAGAAGCTGCCTGACACTGATCATTAAACTGAAGTTTACCATCCACCCATACACCCAAGTCTTTTTCAGCGACAGTTTTACTCAATGTTTTACAATTGAGTACATAGTTATACAGTACATTTTATTTATTTTGCTCTTGCTTAACATTACATTTATCTACATTAAATTTCAATTGTCATTTCTCAGCCCAAGCGTCCAACTTACATAAATTCTTAGTAATATTAAATTATGCTCTTGTGTGTTGATTACCCTGCAGAGTTTAGTATCATCTGCAAATATTGTAATTCTACTCTTTATGCCCCTAGAAGGTCATTAATAAATATGTTAAAAAAAAGGCCCAATACTGACCCTGTGGTACCCCACTGTTAACTGTGACCCAATCCAAGTATGTTCCATTAATAGCCATCCTTTGTTTCTTATGACATTAAAAAGTAAAAAAAAAGTTTTTTCAAATATGAATAAAAAAAAAAACAGTTTCAAATCACCCCCCTTTTGTACCATTGAAAATAAAACAATAAAAAAAACACATATTTGGTATCGCTGTATTCTGAAAAATGTCTAGTCTATTAAAATATAAAATAAATTAATCAGATTGGTGAACAGTGTGGCACAAAGAAAAAAAAGAATAGCCAGAATTTGTGGCCTCTGCAATATTGCAATAAAATGCATTTAGAGGCAATAAAAACATTGTATCTACCCCAAAATGGTATCAATAAAAATATCAGCTAAGGACAGAAAAAAAGGTCTCGGAAAAAATGGTGAAAAAGGCAAAAAAAAAATTTCATGCAAATTTCCAAAATTTTTTCACCACTTGAAAAAAAAATACACTTTTGACATCTGCGTACTCGAACTGACCAGCAAAATGTTATTGCCAGGCCAATTTTACTACACACATGGTCAAAATTGTTGGTACCCCTCATTTAATGACAGAAAAACCCACAATGGTCACAGAAATAACTTGAATCTGACAAAAGAAATAATTAGAGTTAAGCAAAACAGGTCGGTCAGATTCATAAGTCGCCGACTTTCGCCAAAGTCGGGTTTCGCCGAGTGAAACCCGACCATAGCGTGAAGTCGGCCAAACTCGGTTTTCCCATAATGCTTGCGTGTGACTTTTTTCAGCCAATGAGCAAGGACGTACACTGTGGGCAACGAGATGACATGAGCAGCGTCCACCACCATCTTAGAGAAGGGCATTGCAGTGATTGGCTTGCTTTGGGGGGTGTCATAGTGGCTATAAAAGCCCTGACTGCCGACCCCCATTTTACTTCTGCCAATATTAACAGTAGAGAGAGAGGTTGCTGATGCTATTTATCAGTAGAGAGAGAGTTAGGGCTGTAAAGAGAAGCTCTTATGTGCTTGTGCTGATAGCAATTGTGCTGTACAGTTAGTGTGCAGTGACAGGGGAGGCTTTTCTTGTGTGCAGCAGCACTGGTTATTCGGCTGCCTGCTAGCTGTATTGCTGTGTGTACACTGCTGTGCAGACTGCTTTTTACACAGCACTAATACTTTTATTTATTTTTTTCTGCACAGTTACCAAGCGTTCATTTTTTCCCACACCGCTCCTCACACACTACTGTGTACCGGCTGGTATCACGGACAAATACATGCTGACTATCTGTGTGTGACTCCGGAAATATATACGGAGATTTACAATTTCCCCTGCACTGTATACATCTGTACACTTCTGATACAGTACCCTTTTTCTGCTTTTTATCTTCTGGTCTTATCCAAACTGAATGAGCGTCTGTGTGTGACTTCGGAAATATATACGGAGATTTAAATTTTACCCTATACTATATACACTTGGTATCTTCTGATAAAGTCCATTTTTTCTGCCTTTTTTATTACGGTCAAATCCATACTGAGAGAGTGTTTGTGTGTCACTCCGGGAAGATATATGGAGAATTAAATTTTACCCTATACTTTATACACCTGGTATCTTCTGATACAGTACCTTTTTTCTGCCTTTTTTATTACGGTCAAATCCATGATGAGAGAATGTTTGTCTGTCACTCCGGAAAGATATATGGAGATTTAAATTTTACCCTATACTATATACACCTGGTATCTTCTGATACAGTACCCTTTTTCTGCTTTTTATCTTCTGGTCTTATCCAAACTGAATGAGCGTCTGTGTGTGACTTCGGAAATATATACGGAGATTTAAATTTTACCCTATACTATATACACCTGGTATCTTCTGATAAAGTCCATTTTTTCTGCCTTTTTTATTACGGTCAAATCCATACTGAGAGAGTGTTTGTGTGTCACTCCGGAAAGATATATGGAGAATTAAATTTTACCCTATACTTTATACACCTGGTATCTTCTGATACAGTACCTTTTTTCTGCCTTTTTTATTACGGTCAAATCCATACTGAGAGAGTGTTTGTCACTCCGGAAAGATATACGGAGATTTAAATTTTACCCTATACTATATACACCTGGTATCTTCTGATACAGTACCCTTTTTCTGCTTTTTATATTCTGGTCTAATCCATACTGAGCCTGTGAGCGTCTGTGTGTGACTTAGGAAATATATACTGAGATTTACAATTTCCCCTACACTGTATACAGCTGTACGCTTCTGATACAGTACCCTTTTTCTGCTTTTTATATTCTGGTCTAATCCATACTGAGCCTGTGAGCGTCTGTGTCTGCCTCCTGAAATATATACGGAGATTTCCAAGAATTTAACTATACTATATATACCTGGTATCTGGTGATACACTACCCTTTTTGCCAGAAAGTCCTTCTCCACCCACCACTCTAAGTGCATCATTGACACCTCGAACATTGGCCCACATGTGAGATTATTTCTTGCAGATCTGATTTTTATATTCTGGCGTAATTCATACTGAGCCTGTGAGAGTCTTTGTCTGACTCTGGAAATATTTGCGGATATTTCCAATCTTTTCACCATATTACATATACCTGGTATCTGGTGATACAGTAACCCATTTTCATCTTTTTATTTTCTTGTGTAATCCATACAGAGCCTCAGAGTGTCAGTGTCTGCCTCCTGAAATATATACAGAGATTTGCAATATTTTCACTATAGTATATATACCTGGTATCTGTGGATACAGTACGCCTTTTTCTTCTTATTAGATTCTGGTGTAATCAATACAGAGCCTGTGAGCGTCTGTCTGTTACTCCGTAAATAAATACAGAGATTTACAATTACCCCTAGACTGTATACAGCTGTACGCTTGGGATACAGTACCCATTTTAGCAGAAAGTCATCCCCCCCAACTGTTTTTGCATCATTGACACCTGGAACATTGGCCCACATGTGTGTTTATTTCTTGAAGTATCTTTTTACATTGTTGTGTAATCCATACTGAGCATTTGCGCGTCAGTGTCTGCCTCCTGAAATATATAAGGAGATTTAGAATATTTTCACTATACTATATATACCTGGTCTCTGCTGATACAGTACCCTTTTTCACCTTTTCAAATTGTGGTGTAATCCATACTGAGCCTGTGAGCGTCTGTCTGGTACTTGGTAAATATATACAGAGATTTACAATTACCCCTAGACTGTATACAGCTGTACGCTTGGGATACAGTGGCCTTTTATGCAGAAAGTTGTCCTCCCCCCAACTAATTTTGCATCATTGACACCTGGAACATTGGCCCACATGTGTGATTATTTCTTGCGGATCTTTTTATATTCTTGTGTAATCCAGACTGAGCCTGTGAGCGTCTGTGTCTTCCTCCAGAAATATATCCGGAGATTTAGAATATTTTCACTATACTATATATACCTTTTATCTGGTGAAACAGTACCCTTTTTCAGCTTTTTATATTATTGTGTAATCCATACTGAGCCTGTGATCTTCATTGACTCCTGAAATATATACGGAGATTTAGAATATTTTCACTATATGATAAATACCTTGTATCTGGTGAAGCAGTATCCTTTTTCAGCTTTTTATATCATTGTGTAATACACACTGAGCTTGAGAGCGTCAGTGGCTTCCTCCTGAAATATATTCGGAGATTTAAAATAATTTGACTATACTATATATACCTTGTATCTGCTGATACAGTACCCCTTTTTCTTATTATTATATTCGTGTGTAATCCACACTGAGCCTGTGAGCATGAGAGTCTACCTCCTGAAATTTATATGGAGATTTAGAATATTTTCACTACACTATATTTACATGGTATTTGCTGATACAGTACCCTTTTTCAGCTTTTCAAATTGTGGTGTAATCCAGACTGAGCCTGTGAGCGTCAGTTTGGTACTCTGCAAATATATATGGAGATTTACAATGACCCCTAGAATGTATCCAGCTGTACGCTTCTGATACAGTACCCTTTATGCCGTAAAGTCCTCCTCCACCCACCACTCTAAGTGTATCATTGACGCCTGGAACATTGGCCCACATGTGTGATTATTTCTTGCTAATCTTTTGATTTTCTTGTGCAATCCATACTGAGCCTTTGAGCATCAGTCTGCCTCCTGAAATATATATGGAGATTTATAATAATTTCACTATACTACCTTGTATCTGGTGATACAGTAGCCCTTTTTCATCTTTTTAGATTATTGTGTAATCCATACTGAGCCTGTGAGCGTCATTGTCTGCCTCATGAAATATATACGGAGATTTATAATATTTACACTATACTACCTTGGATCTGGTGATACAGTACCCCTTTTTTGCCTTCTCATCCTCAGACTTCTCCAATTAATCCAATTGCAGCTGCTTTACATCCATTATGCACCTCAACATATGGCATTTTTGCCTATCTGGGCTGCCCCAATCCCCCTCCTACACCCACAAACTTTTTAGATTGTTGTGTAATCCATACTGAGCCTTTGAGCGCCATTGTCTGCCTTCTGAATTATATACAGAGATTTAAAATATTTTCACTATACTATATATACCTTTTATTTGGTTAAACAGTACCCTTTTGCATCTTTTTATATTATTGTGTAATACATACTGAGCCTGAGAGCGTCACTGGCTGCCTTCTTAAATATATACGGATATTTATTATATTTTCGCTATACTATATATACCTTGTATCTGGTGATACAGTACCCCATTTTCTTATTATATTCTTGTGTAATCCATACTGAGCCTGTGAGCGTCAGTGTCTGCCTCTTGAAATATATACGGAGATTTATGATATCTTCAATATACTATATATACCTGGTATCTGGTGAAACAGTACACTTTTTCATCTTTTTATAATATTGTGTAATCCATACTGAGCCTGTGAGAGTACGAGTCTGCCTCCGGAAATATATACGGACATTTATTATATTTTCACTATACTATATATACACCTTGTATCTGGTGATACAGTACCCCTTTTTCTTCTTCTTATATTCTGGTGTGACCCATACTTAGCCTGTGAGAGTCTGTCTGTTACTCTGGAAATATATACGGAGATTTACAAATACCCCTAGACTGTATACAGCTGGATGCTTGTGATACAGTACCCTTTTTGCCATAAAGTCCTCCTCCACCCACCACTCAAAGCGCGTCATTGACACCGGGAACATTGGCCCACATGTGTGATTATTTCTTGCAGATCTTTTTATATTCTTGTGTAATCCATACTGAGCCTGTGAGCGTCTTTGTCTGACTCCTGAAATATATATGGAGATTAAGAATATTTTCACTATACTATATATACCTGCTATCTGGTGTTCAGTACCCCTATTTCTTATTATATTCTGGCGTAATCCAGACTGAGCCTGTGAGCGTCCGAGTCTGCCTTCTGAAATATATACGGAGATTTAGAATATTTTTTCTATACAATATATACCTTGTATCTGGTGAAACAGTACCCTTTTTCAGCTTTTTATATTATTGTTTAATACATTCTGAGCCTGAGAGCGTCAGTGGCTGCCTCCAGAAATATATACGGAGATTTTGAATATGTTCACTATACTATATATACCTGGTATCTGCTGAAACAGTACCCCTTTTTCATCTTTTAATATTATTGTGTAATCCATACTGAGCCTATGAGCGTCAGTGGCTGCCTCATGAAATATATACCAGATTTAGAATATTTGGACTGTACTATATGTTCCTTGGATCTGCTGATACAGTACCCCTTTTTCATCTTTTTATATTATTGTGTAATCCATACTGAGCCTGTGAGCATCAGAGTCTGCCTCCTGAAATATAAACGGAGGCTGAATCTCTAGATGAGATGCTCAACTTCATTACAATGTTCCTCGTGGCATGATTTTACGATTGTACCTGTATGAATTGGTGCATTATCATCCTGAAAGATGGCGTTCCCCTCCGGGAACAGTGCTTGAACCATAGGATGCCTTGGTCTGCCAAAATGCCTAAATAATCGTGGCTGTTAATTCTTCCATGAAGGGATATCATTGGCCCGGCGGATCTCCATGAAATAGCACCCCAGATCATCACAGAACCTCCGCCATGTTTTACGTTTGGGAGAAGGCAGTCTGGACGGAATGCTTCTTTCGGCTGTCTCCAAACGTACACTCAAGCCGGAGGTCGTAAATAGGGTAAACGATGATTCTTATGAGAATATCACATGTTTCCACTGGTCGAGGGAACAATTCTGGAGGTTTCTACACCACTCTAAAAGCTTGGAAACATTTGTCATTGAGAGCAGTGGTTTTCAAATTGCAGCTCTTCCTTGGAATCCAGATTTGTTCATCTCCCGACTAAGCGTTTTTGTGGAAACTGGTTTCTGTAGGTGTTCATTGAGCTCAGCAGTGATTTTCTGAGCCATTGTCTTGCGATCCTCTCTCACAATTCGCTTTACAGTCCCACGGTCTCTCTCAGTCAACTTCAACTTTTGGCCGTACCTGTGCTTTACTGCGGACATTTTTCCTTCTCTTTCTTTTCCAAAATGTTTATTAAGTATTTATGAAACAATAAGGGGGGGGAGAAGGGGAAAAGGAAAGGTGAAATACAACAAGGAAAGAAGGGACCAAGTGGACCTTGCGTCCCAATTTACAGGAAAAAACATATTAATTTATACAGGCATTACACATATTATATGACTACAAAGGCAATATTATAAATAGTAACCATTAATCAAGAAAGACTAAATAATATGGCTTATCTAAATATACTTTTAAGGGAATAAGGTATCCAGCTGGACCATTTTCGAGAAAATTTGTCTAGGTTGTTATGTATCAGAGCTAGTTTGTGCTCGAAGGCTTTATGGAGGGTCATTCTGTCAATTACATCTTGGATAACGGGAGGGTCAGGCCTCTTCCAATTGAAGGCAATTAGTTGCCTAACTACTAGAAGAACATGCACCACTAAGGGAATAGAGGAATGAGCAATGCCCTCCGAGTCTAAGGATAAAAGAGCTAGTTGCGGAGATAGAGTAATGGATTTTGTGAGTAATGAATTAATTAGAGACGCACTATTTTTCAAAACAGGCTTAATATGGGGGACAGTGCCACAGTATATGAAGCAAACTGCCATATTGGCCACAACCTCTCCAGCAGAATGAGGAGTGTTCTGAATTAATCCGAGAGAGTCGGGCTGGAGTGTAATACCAACGCGTTAGCATTAATACTTAGTTTCTTGGAGCGACATAGAGATAGAAGCGGAGACGGAAATAAAACAAGCCTGTTCCCATTCTTGCGGACTTGGGGATATATGTAACTCTTGTTCCCATTTCCGAAAGTTATAGGCCTTGATGAATATATGACTTTTATTGAGCCACATATAAATGTAAGAGGTGCTCCAAAAAATTTTATGATTAACATTGGTAATAAGGTTGGCGGCAGGCTCAGATAGGCTTGGTTTAGAGGCAAGAAATAGCACAATCAAATCCTTCAACATGAGATACTGGAGGAATGAAGAAGAGGAGACTTTAAATTTATCTTTGATTTGGGAGAAAGGGATAAGACTAGATTGACTGACCAAATCCTTGATTTTTTTAACGTCATGTTCAGCCAAAATGGGATCGATGGCTGTATGGTATAGGGAGCAGATTACAGTAAGTGGAGAGGGAGATTTTGAAGGAAGGTTAATTTATTAGTACCTCTTTTCTGTTTAGCAAATGTTTTCCAGGCAGCCAGAGTAGCGTCAAATATGGGATGAGAAGAAGGGGGATTTTCGCTTTCCAATGGGTGACTGTTCAGTATCCTCCCGCTGAGAATCCTTAGAATCTTCCTCTCCTGCGGATTCAAATGCCTGTAGTATACTCTCATGTATGTTTTCCTCTTCTATGAAATGTACCTTTCTTTTCTTTTTCAGTTGCTTTTTTTCCTTCTCTTTCAAATGCAGTCATTACTTTGGAGACAGTACCTCTTGACATGCCAATCATTTGGGCACTTTTGGTTACACTAGCGCTGGCCATCCGAGCACCAACAATTTGGCCTCTTTCAAAATCCGAGAGGTCTGCCATTGGTATCAGTTTCTCATCAATGTTCTTACAATTATGCAAAACAAACAGTTAATTTGCATACACATATGAATTTACACAAATAATCAACTACAAAACATTACCATATGTCACGGTTTGCATGTTTATAGCATGTTCGAAGATGATGATGCCAAAACGTTTGGTGTTTCCATTATTTTGTATATCGCCTCCTCTTCTGAAGTTTCAAAAAATGCAAGGACTGAGTCGTCAGTGCTGGTTCCTGGTCAGGAACAACACCTTTCCTTGTGTTCTTCACCCGCACCAAAAGTGAAGGATGCCGCAGCTGACACTTCAGATTACTCCATGGAGCTCTTTTCACATACCATGCCTGGGTTATCAAGTCAAATCTTCAATTCCCCAGTCCAACATGAATCAGAGATGGAGTGCACATCATGATACACAGCCACTGCTAGATGATTCTGCTGGTACATTCACCCAGAGCACTACATTTCCCTTGGAGTCTACTGAGCCAGAATCTGACCCTGATGAAACTTAGGTGCCCCAGATTACATTGAAGAGGAGGTGATGGATGACCCAGTTGTTGACCCGGATTGGCATCCATTTGGGGAAGAGGGTGCCGCTGGCAATAGCTCAGAAGAGAAGAAGGATCCGCAGCAGGCATCAACATCACGGCAGTGGTAATCTGGCAGGCACGTAGCAGTCCAAAAAGGTGTTAAAAAACAAAAAGAGTTGCAGGACATCTTGGCCAGACGGTCAAATTTACACAGCGTGCAAGCCCTCAAAATAGATACCATAGTAGGAAGAGTCCAGTGTGGCACTTTTTGGGCCAAAATCCTATTGATGAGGCAAAGGTTACCTGTAAACAGTTCGGAAGGACCTTTAGCCGAGGAAAAAATCTCAGAAATTGGAATACCAGTTGCATGCTTAGAAATTTCATGAACATGCACTTGGATCACCCGCCAGGGCAGTGAGACACTCGATACCAGGCTGGTGTCTTAAAGTGGATGTGTCACAGCGGCAGTGACCCAATCCGTGGCCCTAGGCATCCAATAAAAGGGAAATATGTACAGGGGATGATAGAGTTTTTAGTAAGATATTCCTGACGACATCTGTGGTTTCTGGTCAGAGGTGAACAGCGCTGCAGTGCAGATCCTATGGGACAAATGGTGTGATGCAGCAGAGTTGGAATAGCTTCCCACAAGTGAAGCTTGTCCCAGGGCAGAGAGATGGTATAGAAAGTAATGGTTCTGAAAGATATAGCAGAGTGGAGTGTGTTTTGCAGGAAGGACTTGAGGAGACACAGTCAGATGCAGTTTCCAAAGCTTTACTCACAGTTTTTGCAGGCAAAGTGTCCAGGGCACTGAGTACAGATGGTGCTGGAGTCGGTCGGCCTGAAAGCAATTTGGAATCCCCTTACTTCAGGTGGGCTGTCAGGTCTCCTTTCTAGCGCTATTCTCTGAGGCACTGGCTGCTATAAGCTCCATCCAAGTTACTCTCTCTGTCTCTTGTCTAGGTAGAACTTGACTCTCATAACAGGCAGCTGTAACCTGCTTCAGGAATCACTCACTTATGGAGTCTCCGGCTCACATGTGCTGCTGCTGTGTTGTAGAGTATTAGTTGGGGCAGAGAACCTTCTGTCTCCTTTCCTCCGTATTCTGCTGCTGGGACTTTAGTTTACCCACTCAGCCTCGGATTCTGGTGGTCTGGTTTCTGGCGCTCCGACCTGGGGGTGAGCTCTCTATAGCCCCTCTTTTCCCCAGCTTGTCTTCACACGTCTCTCCTCTCTTGTCCCTCCAGCCACACTCACTAACTCCTCCCCCAGCCTCAATGTTCTCGAGGAGCTTTCCTGAAATAAGGTGTTGGATCTCCCCCTTCTGGTCCGGAGTAGGAAAGGTGTTGTATGCTGTTTTACCTGTTAAAGGGATCCTTCCTTGCTTTCAGGCATGACATCACTCCCCCCTGGAGGGAGGCAAGGTCACTGTGGCAACCAAACTCCTGGGGTGCCACACACTTGCAAGCATGGACTGACTACAAAACCTACAAATCCCCCCCCAGGGCCGGTATCAGCACCTGGCGCACCCGGGCAAGTGCCAATTCCCTGAGCAGGTGGGTGGCCGACTCGTGGGCACCAGCACTGCCACACGGCTCCTCATAGAACAAAAATTTGTCTCTGATGGTGGGATGGGCCCAATCGCAGTCAGACACACCGGCGTACTATGAGGGGCCCTGTACCAGTGCCGTCGCCCACAAGTCGGCCCCCCCTGCTTGCTAAGGGCCCCAGCACTTGCAATACTTACCTCTCCATGCTCCACCGCTGTGACGTCTTCCACGTTTCCTGACAGTAACATTCAGGTTACAGAGCGCAATGACGTGACGTCTGTACTCCCTCTGCCTAAACAGTCCAACTGCAAAGAGCTGTATGATGGCGACGCTGAGGAGTCCAGAGTAGAGCAGTGCACAGTGAGGAGAGGTATTTCATTTTTTTATTGTTTGGCGGAATATATGGAGGGCATTTTACACTGGTTCATTAATAATGTGGCCCATTATATATGGAGCATTATTTTGGCCCATAAGACAATGGAGCATCATCCATGGGGCATATCATGTATTGGAGCATTCTAAATGTGGCAGATCAGACACTGGAGCAGCATTTACGGGTCCCATTATACACTGGGGCAAATTATATATGGAGCATTCTTTTGGCCCATAAGACACTGGAGCATCATCCATGGGGCCCATCATATACTGGAGCATTCAAAATGGGGCAGATCAGACACTGGAGCAGCGTTTACGGGGCCATTATACAATGGTACTGTCACGCAGCTGTAATGCAGGCTGGTGTGTGCTCCCCCTGTAGGTTACAGAGGGGAGAAGGGATTACACACTACCAGAGTAGGCCTGCACTGCAGCAGCCAAAACCACCACCAGATGGCAGCAAAAACGTCCAAAACTGAGTCAGGAATAATCAGTCATCTAAAGTATCACAGGTCTCAGCCAGTCCTCTACAGAGCAGAAACACAGGTGCCACAAAGTGGCGGGAGCGTGGTCAGGCAAGCCAAGTCAAAACCGTACGGAGGCAGCAGGACAAAAGGAATAAGCAATATGCGTGGTCAGGAGAAAGCCAGGAGGTCAGCAACGGTCAGAAGCAGATAAGACAAAGACAGAAAGCAGAAGCGAGTCCGAATACAGACCGAGTCAAAAACCAGAGAATCAAATAGACAAACAGGGAAATGCAGGGAACAGGGCAGACAGAGGGAAACAACAGACACGGGACAAGTCAGGGATAACAGCAGGACAAATCAAGGGTTACCAGTCAGGTTCACAAGCCGAAGGTAGCAGTATAGCTCACACTGCTAGCAAGATGTGTGAGAGCTAAATAGCCTACCTGAACCCAGAATGAGGCAGAGCAAAGTTAACCCTTGACATGATCTGCCCGGACCAAGGGCAGACAGACTAAACCCTGGAACGGATCATGACAGTACCCTCTTCTCAAGGGGGGGCCACCGGACCCCAAGACTTCCCAGGATAACGTGCGTGAAATGCCCGAACCAATCGATCAGCATGTACCGATCGCGCTGGGACCCAAGATCGATCCTCAGGACCATAACCCTTTCAATGGACCAAATACTGAAGTGAACTACGGACCCTACGCGAATCCACAATCCGTTCCACTTCAAACTCGGTCTGACCATCCACAGAGACAGGAGGCGGAGGGGATGGAGGCCCTGTGGAAGATGGTACAAATGACTTAAGAAGGGATTTATGAAACACATTGGGGATCCGGAGTGACGGAGGAAGGCGTAACCGAAAGGCAACAGGATTGACCACCTCCATGATCTCGTAAGGACCAATAAATCTGGGACCTAGCTTAGCAGAGGGAACCTTTAGATGAATATTCTTGGTGGACAACCATACTTTATCTCCCACCAGGAACATAGGTCCTACAGACCGTCGCTTATCCGCAAAAAATTTATGTTTGCACTGAGCCTCCCCAATGTTCTTTTGTACCTCCCTCCACACCTCCCCCAATCTTTGTACTGCCGTATCAGCCCCTGGACATCCTGAATCCAGCCTAGAAAATTCGCCAAAATGGGGGTGAAAACCATAGTTACAAAAGAATGGAGAGGTGCCAGTGGACTGGTTAATCCGATTATTGAATGCAAATTCAGCCACGGGCAATGAAGAACACCAATCATCCTGCTGAGACGTAGCAAGACACCTCAAAATCTGTTCGAGTGACTGATTGGTCCTCTCCGTCTGCCCATTGGTCTCAGGATTGTAAGCAGAGGAGAAGGTTAAGCAAATACCCAGTCTTTTACAAAATGCCCTCCAAAATTTGGACACAAATTGTACCCCTCTATCAGAAACCACACTCAAAGGCACGCCATGCAGTCGTACAACGTGCTCAACAAACAACCTAGATAGTGTCTCAGCATTAGGCAATCCTGCCAGAGGTACAAAATGCGCCTGTTTACTGAATCTGTCAACCACTACCCAGATTACAGTTTTGCCATTAGAAGGAGGGAGATCAGTGATGAAGTCCATGGACAAATGAGTCCAAGGTCTATCTGGAATTGGCAATGGCACCAATTCCCCGGCCGGCCGGTTATGTGAGCTCTTAGCACGGGCACAGGTATCACAAGCAGACACAAACATAGTGATATCAGAGTTCATGGAGGACCACCAAAATAGCCTAGCAATGGCTTTCCGAGTGGCTGAGATCCCCGGGTGTCCACTGAGAGCAGAATCGTGGAATTCCTGGAGAACCCTCAACCTGTATTGAACGGGAACAAAGAGTTTATTATCAGGCAAAGAGGAAGGAGCAAGAGACTGAGCCTTCTGTATTTCCTGTTCCAATTCAGAGGATACCCCTGCAACAACCACCCTGTGCTGAAGAATGGAGGAAGGAGGTTCAGGGGGTGATATTATTATTATTATTATTATTATTATTATTATTAATATTTATTTCTATAGCACCATTGATTCCATGGTGCTGTACATGAGAAGGGGTTACATACAAATTACAGGTATCACTTACAGTAAACAAACTAACAATGACAGACTGATACAGAGGGGAGAGGACCCTGCCCTTTCGGGCTTACATTCTACAGGATTGTGAGGCAGGAGACAGTAGGTCGGGGGGTTGCAGCAGTTCCGGTGTTGGTTGAGGCAATAACTCCGGTAGTGGTGAGGAGGCAGCAGGGTCATTGCAGGCTGTAGGCTTTCCTGAAGAGATGGGTTTTCAGGTTCCGTCTGAAGGATCCGAATGAGTTTGATAGTCGGATGTGTTGGGGCAAAGAATTCCAGAGGATGGGGGATATTCGGGAGAAGTCTTGGAGGCGGTTGGGTGAGGAGCGAATAAGTGTGGAGGAGATAAGGATGTCTTGGGGGATCGGAGATTACGTGAGGGAAGATATCGGGAGATTAGTTCAGAGATATAAGGAGGAGACAGATTATAGATGGCCTTGTAGGTCAGTATTAGTAATTTGAACTGGATACGCTGAGGGAATGGGAGCCAGTGAAGAGATTTGCAGAGGGGAGAAGCGGAGGAGTAGCGAGGAGAGAGGTGAATTAGTCGTGCAGCAGAGTTAAGGATGGACTGGAGAGGTGCGAGGGTGTTAGCAGGGAGGCCAGAGAAAAGGGTGTTGCAGTAGTCGAGGCGGGAGATGATGAGGGCGTGCACAATCATTTTAGTAGATTGAGGGTTGAGGAAAGGACGGATTCTTGAAATATTTTTGAGCTGAAGGCGACAGGAGGTAGAAAGAGCTTGGATGTGTGGTTTGAAGGACAGGGCAGAGTCAAGGGTTACTCCGAGGCAGTGGACTTCTGGTACGGGGAAAGCGTGATGTCGTTAATTGTGGTAGATAGGTCAGGTAAGGAAGATCTGTGGGATGGGGGAAGATTATGAGTTCAGATTTGTCCACATTGAGTTTGAGGAAGCGGGAGGAGAAGAAGGAGGATATGGCTGATAGACACTCCAGGATTCTGGATAGCAGAGAAGTGATGTCTGGGCCAGAGAGGTAGATCTGAGTGTCATCAGCGTAAAGGTGGTACTGGAATCCGTGGGACTTTATGAGTTGCCCCAGGCCAAGTGTATAGATTGAGAAGAGTAGGGGTCCTAGAACAGAGCCTTGGGGAACTCCAACAGAGAGAGGGTGGGACAAGGAGGTAGTGTGGGAGTGGGAGACGCTGAATGTCCGGTTGGAAAGGTATGAGGAGATCCAAGATAGGGCGAGGTCTTTGACGCCAAAGGAGGAAAGAATCTGTAGTAGAAGGCAGTGGTCAACTGTGTCAAAAGCAGAGGACAGGTCAAGAAGCAGGAGTATAGAGTATTGTCCGTTTGCTTTGGCTGTAAGTAGGTCATTAGTAATTTTGGTCAGGGCTGTCTCAGTGGAGTGATGGGGAAACCAGATTGTAGAGTGTCAAAGAGCAAGTTAGAAGAGAAGTGGTAGGAAAGCTCAGCGTGGACATGCAGCTCCAGGAGTTTGGAAGCGAATGGGAGCAGCGATATTGGGCGATAGCTGGACATAGCGGTTGGGTCGAGGGTTGGCTTTTTAAGGATAGGTGTGATTGTGGCATGCTTGAAAGCAGAAGGGAAGGTACCGGAAGTTAGTGATAGGTTGAAGAGGTGGGTTAGGGATGGAATAATAGTGGTGGTGAGATTGGGGAGGAGGTGGGTTGGGATGGGGTCAAGTGCACAGGTTGTGAGGTGCGATTTGGAGAGAAGACAATTAAGCTCCCCTTCGGTGATGTTGGAGAGGGAGGTTATGAGGTTTAGGCCTTGGTCTGGTATACAAAGTGGTTGAGGTGGTTGAACAATGAAGACTTGCCTTGTTTGGTCGATCTTATTTTTGAAGTGTGTGGCAAAGTCCTCAGCAGAGATGAGGGAGGTAGGAGGGGGCAGTGGTGGGCGGAGGAGGGAGTTAAAAGTTTTGAATAACTGTTTGGGGTTGTAGGATAGGGAAGATACGAGGGTTGTGAAGTAAGCCTGTTTAGCAGAGGTGAGGGCAGATTTGAAAGAGAGTGTTGCTTGTTTGAATGCAGTGAAGTCGTCTTGCGAATTTGTTTTTTTCCAGCGCCGCTCTGTAATCCTGGACACTTGCCGGAGCTTTTTAGTGGTGTTATTGTGCCAGGGTTGTCTGTTGGTACGTCGCACTCTGCCATGAACGAGAGGGGCGACCGTGTCAATAGCCAATGTGAGAGTGGCATTGTAGAAAGCAGTGGCACTGTCTGTATCGTGGAGTGAGGATATTGATGCCAGTGAAAGAATAGAGTCAGAGAGTGTGTGGATGTCTAGGTGTGCAAGGTGTCTGCGGGGGTGCACGTGTTGCTGGACATGGGTGACAGGAGAGGAGGACAGGGATGAGAAAGTGAGTAGATGGTGGTCAGATAGAGGGAGAGGGGAGGTGGTGAAGTTAGATAGAGAGCAGAGGCGGGTGAAGATCAAGTCTAATGTATGACCATCCGTGTGGGTGGCTGAGGAGGACCACTGAGTAAGTCCAAAGGATGAAGTAAGGGACAGAAGTTTGGGGGCTGCTGACTGAAGGGTATCAGTGGGGATGTTGAAGTCACCCATGATGATGGTGGGGATGTCAGTGGAGAGAAAGTGAAGAAGCCAGGTAGTGAATTGGTCGATGAAGGCAGTGGTCGGGCCTGGAGGTCGGTATATGACAGCCACTTGGAGGTTGGAGGGAGAGTAGATGCGGACAGAGTGGACTTCAAAGGAAGGGAGGATTAGGGAGGGAAGAGGTGGGATTGTGTTAAAGTTGCAGTTAGAGGAAAGGAGAACACCCACTCCTCCACCATGTCTGTTTCCAGGGCGAGGAGTGTGGGTGAATTGGAGGCCACCGTAACACAGCGCAGCAGGGGAGGCGGTGTCAGAGGGTGTCAGCCATGTTTCTGTGAGGGCGAGGAAAGCAAGATTGCGAGAGAGAAGGAGGTCATGAATCACATATTGAATCAAAACTGCGAGATAAGGCATCAGCCTTGACATTCTTGGAACCAGGCCGAAAAGTGATTGAAAAATGAAAATGAGAAAAAAAAAGCGACCACCTAGCCTGTCTAGGAGTCAACCGTTTAGCTGATTCAAGATAAGACAAGTTTTTGTGATCCGTGATAACCGTGATACGATGAGCTGCCACCTCCAAAAAATGCCTCCATTCTTCAAAAGCCAATTTTATGGCCAATAACTCCCGGTTACCCACATCATAGTTCCTCTCCGCAGAAGAGAACTTCCGGGAGAAAAAGGCACATGGTCTTAAATTAGTCAAGGTAACGGGTCCCTGTGACAACACAGCTCCCACTCCCACCTCAGATGCGTCCACCTCTACAATGAACGGTTCAGATGGATCGGGCTGAACCAATACAAGAGCAGACATAAAACATTTCTTTAGTGTAACAAATGCTTCAACTGCTAAGGTTGACCAAACTTTGAGATCAGCCCCCTTGCGAGTGAGATCGGTGAGTGGTTTGACCACCTGAGAAAACCCCTTGATGAATTTTCGATAATAATTGGCGAAACCCAGAAAACGCTGCAACCCTTGAGGTCTCTGGGTTGCACCCAATCAACAATGGCCTGTACCTTTCCGGGATCCATCCGAAACCCATTGGCCGAAAGGATGATCCCCAGAAAGGAAAGCTCCTGGACACAAAACAAACATTTCTCGGGTTTAGCAAACAGAGAATTACCCCGTAACCTGTGAAGAACAGCACGTAGATGACCAATGTGGGATTCCTTGTCAGGCGAGAAAACAAGGATATCATCTAAGTATACAACCATAAAGCGCCCGATAAAATCAGAGAAAACATCATTCATGAAGTTCTGAAATACAGCGGGCGCGTTCGTGAGACCAAAGGGCATGACCAAATTTTCAAACAGACCTTCAGAGGTGAGAAAAGCCGTTTTCCACTCATCCCCTTCCTGAATACGGATAAGGTTATATGCTCCCCTGAGATCAAGTTTGGAAAACCACTTAGCCCCAGACACTTGGTTATAAAGATCAGGAATGAGTGGGAGAGGGTAGGTATTTCTCACCGTAATTTTATTTAGTTCTCGGAAATCAAGGCACGGGCGTAAACCACCGTCTTTTTTCTTAACAAAAAAAAAACCCGCGGCCACAGGTGAGACAGAGGGACGGATGTGACCTTTGCGTAGGCTATCAGAGATATAGTTTTTCATAGCAGTACGTTCCGGGCAAGAAAGATTGTACAAACGGGCTTTGGGCAATTTAGAACCAGGAATAAGATTAATTGCACAATCATAAGGACGGTGGAGTGGCAAAACCTCAGCCTCTTTTTCGGAGAACACGTCCCCAAAGTCCTTCAGGTACTCCGGAATACCCTCCGGACTAATGGCAGACACAAAAACAGCAGAAAGACAACCATTGGAACAATTAGGACCCCATTTAACAATATCAAGAGATCCCCAGTCAATAACAGGATTATGCCTCTGCAACCAGGGGAACCCCAACACCAGTCCTGCAGGAAGATTATTCATAACATAACATGAAATTCGTTCCTGATGTAAGGAGCCCACCTTGAGGAGGAACTCCTCAGAGACAAACTTAATGACATTTTGAGCCAACGGTGTCTTATCAATTGCAACAATATAGATGGGAGTCTCTAGCCTGACTGTCCCTAACTTTAACTTGGACACCATACTAGAGTTAATGAAATTCATGGAAGATCCACAGTCCACAAATGCTGAAGTGGAGGCACTACCACCTCCATAACACAGTTCCACCTGTAACAAAATTTTCTGAAAAGATGAAAATGGTACCTGAGAGTCTGGATGACCTCCTAGATCATCACCCAGACTCGGCAGCTCTTTATTTGATGGACAAGAGGGGCAGTCCGTCTTCCAATGTCCCGGATCTCCACAATAAAAACATAATTTCTCATCTCGTCGCCGTCTCCTCTCTTTCTCTTGAAATTAATGGTACCAACTTCCATAGTCTCCTTGAATGACACCACCTCAGACTTGGCAGGCAATACGGGAATCTCATGCTGGATAATTCCTCTCTCCCGTAACCTCCGGTCCATACGAATGGCCTGGGTCATGGCCTCTTCCAGGGAACTTGGCGGCATATGAAGGGCCAGCGCGTCCTTGAGATGATCCGATAATCCTCTCTCAAACAGGCGTCTTAGAGCAGAGTCATTCCAGGACACCTCAACAGACCACCTCCTGAACTCAGAACAATACTGTTCAGCAGTGAGTTCATTCTGAGAGAGACCCATGATCATGTCCTCTGCTACCCTGACCCGGTCTGGTTCATCATAAATCAGTCCCAAAGCCTCAAAGAATCTGTCCACAGACACACGTTCAGGGGCAGAAGCAGGTAGAGAGAAAGCCCACGACTGAGGTCCCTCCCGCAATAAGGAAATGATTATCCCCACCCGCTGACTCTCATCACCAGAAGATAGGGGTCTAAGTGAAAACCATAGTTTGCAACTCTCCCTGAAAGTACTGAATTTCTCCCTCTCCCCAGAGAAGGTATCTGGGAGCTTAACTGTAGGTTCAGGAGAGTGCAAAGAAACATCGACAGTGTTAGAGTGCTTACAGTCAGTCTGCAACGATATTACTGTGTTAGAAAGCTCCCTCTGTTGCACAAATAGGTCTTGCATAATCAATGCCAAACTATTCATGTGATCAGCCAAGGTATGGAGCGGATCCATAGCAAACAGAGCAGAGAAAAAAAAAATGCAGAAATCCCTTTATATGTAGGGGTGAGCTATAGTGTCACGCAGCTGTAATGCAGGCTGGTGTGTGCTTCCCTGTAGGTTACAGAGGGGAGAAGGGATTACACACTACCAGAGTAGGCCTGCACTGCAGCAGCCAAAACCACCACCAGGTGGCAGCAAAAACGTCCAAAACTGAGTCAGGAATAATCAGTCATCTAAAGTATCACAGGTCTCAACCAGTCCTCTACAGAGCAGAAACACAGGTGCCACAAAGTGGCGGGAGCGTGGTCAGGCAAGCCAAGTCAAAACCGTACGGAGGCAGCAGGACAAAAGGAATAAGCAATATGCGTGGTCAGGAGAAAGCCAGGAGGTCAGCAACGGTCAGAAGCAGATAAGACAAAGACAGAAAGCAGAAGCGAGTCCGAATACAGACCGAGTCAAAAACAAGAGAATCAAATAGACAAACAGGGAAATGCAGGGAACAGGGCAGACAGAGGGAAACAACAGACACGGGACAAGTCAGGGATAACAGCAGGACAAATCAAGAGTTACCAGTCAGGTTCACAAGCCGAAGGTAGCAGTATAGCTCACACTGCTAGCAGGATGTGTGAGAGCTAAATAGCCAACCTGAACCCAGAATGAGGCAGAGCAAAGTTAACCCTTGACATGATCCGCCCGGACCAAGGGCAGACAGACTAAACCCTGGAATGGATCATGACAGGTACATTATTAATGGGGCCCATTATATATGGAGCATTCTTTTGGCCCATAAGACACTGGAGCATCATCCATGGGGCCCATCATATACTGGAGTATTGTAAATGCGGCAGATAAGACACTGGAGCAGCATTTACGGGGCCCATTATACCCTTGAACATTAATGGGGTCCATTATATGTGGAGCATTCTTTTGGCCCATAAGACACTGGAGCATCATCCATGGGGCCCATCATATACTGGAGTATTGTAAATGCGGCAGATAAGACACTGGAGCAGCATTTATGGGGCCCATTATACACTGGTACATTATTAATGGGGCCCATTATATATGGAGCATTCTTTTGGCCCATAAGAAACTGGAGCATCATCCATGGGGCACATCATATATTGAAGCTGTCACGCAGCTGTAATGCAGGCTGGTGTGTGCTCCACCTGTAGGTTACAGAGGGGAGAAGGGATTACACACTACCAGAGTAGGCCTGCACTGCAGCAGCCAAAACCACCACCAGGTGGCAGCAAAAACGTCCAAGACTGAGTCAGGAATAATCAGTCATCTGAAGTATCACAGGTCTCAGCAAGCCCTCTACAGAGCAGAAACACAGGCGCCACCAAGTGGTGGGAGCGTGGTCAGGCAAGCCAAGTCAAAACCGTATGGAAGCAGCAGGACAAAAGGAATAAGCAATATGCGTGGTCAGGAGAAAGCCAGGAGGTCAGCAACGGTCAGAAGCAGATAAGACAAAGACAGAAAGCAGAAGCGAGTCCAAATACAGGCCGAGTCAAAAATCAGAGAGTCAAACAGACAAACAGGGAACTGCAGGGAACAGGGCAGACAGAGGGGAATAACAGACACGGGACATGTCAGGGATAACGGCAGGACAAATCAAGGGTTACCAGTCAGGTTCACAAGCCGAAGGTAGCAGTATAGCTCACACTGCTAGCAGGATGTGTGAGAGCTAAATAGCCAACCTGAACCCAGAATGAGGCAGAGCAAAGTTAACCCTTGACATGATCTGCCCGGACCAAGGGCAGACAGGACTAAACCCTGGAACGGATCATGACAGTACCCTCTTCTCAAGGGGGGGACACCGGACCCCCAGACTTCCCAGGATAACGTGCGTGAAATGCCCGAACCAATCGATCAGCATGTACCGATCGCGCCGGGACCCAAGATCGATCCTCAGGACCATAACCCTTCCAATGGACCAAATACTGAAGTGAACTACGGACCCTACGCGAATCCACAATCCGTCCCACTTCAAACTCGGTCTGACCATCCACAGAGACAGGAGGCGGAGGGGATGGAGACCCTGTGGAAGATGGTACAAATGACTTAAGAAGGGATTTATGAAACACATTGGGGATCCGGAGTGACGGAGGAAGGCGTAACCGAAAGGCAACAGGATTGACCACCTCCATGATCTCGTAAGGACCAATAAATCTGGGACCTAGCTTAGCAGAGGGAACCTTTAGACGAATATTCTTGGTGGACAACCATACTTTATCTCCCACCAGGAACATGGGTCCTACAGACCGTCGCTTATCCGCAAAAAGTTTATGTTTGCCCTGAGCCTCCCCAATGTTCTTTTGGACCTCCCTCCACACCTCCCCCAATCCCCTTCAGGTACTCCGGAATACCCTCCGGACTAATGGCAGACACAAAAACAGCAGAAAGACAACCATTGGAACAATTAGGAACCCATTTAACAATATCACAAGATTCCCAGTCAATAACAGGATTATGCCTCTGCAACCAGGGGAACCCCAACACCAGTCCTGCAGGAAGATTATTCATAACTAGAGTTGAGCATTCCGATACCGCAAGTATCGGCCGATATTCGCTGTATCGGAATTCCGATACTTAGTTCCGATATTTTTCATATATCGTATACCGGAATCGGAAGTTCCCATAATTCTTTGAGAGGCAATGTGATTTTAGTCAGCCAATGAGGAATCCTAAGAAGTGTGGGCACATCCTGTACTGCTGCGGTCATGTTAACTAATGGCATGGCTGTGATTGGATGCTGAAATGATGTCAGAATGCACTATAAAAGGCGCCGCCGCCATTTTAGCGTCACTGTGCTGTGAATTCAGTAAGGGACAGAACGCTGCTCTGCTGACTCTGAGGGACAGTTAGAGATTGCGATTTTGTGTACTGTGCTCTAGGCAGGCTAGTTTACCAACCGCTGTGTAAAGCTTCCTTTTGCCAGTGTTGTTTTAACAGCCCTGTTCAAGGTGTGTGTGTGAGAGTGCAGGTGACGCTGCAGTTTGCTCTGCATCCAACGCTGTTTGTAGGCATCTGCACGTGTCACTCACAGACTCTTTTTTTTTTCTTTAGTGTAATTCTTGCTGCTCCATTCAATTGAAATTATAGTGTGACGCGCTTCCATCCGTATCCAATACATTGGTTGCAAACACTATAGAATTACAGAAAGGAGCCTTTCAGAGATAGTGAACAGTTGTGTTCAGTGTTCACTCTAGTCTGTGATTTTTTTTTTTTTGAGTGCAGATCACGCTCCAGTTAGATCTTCAACCACTGCTGGTTGTAGTCTGCTGAACGTGTGTCACTGCCTCATCCTTGTCATTTTTCTCTAATTGGTGCTGCTCCATACCATTTCAAATAACTCAAATCTATTAGTGTGACGCGCTTCCATCCGTATCCAATACATTGGTTGCAAACACTATAGAATTACAGAAAGGAGCCTTTCAGACATAGTGAACAGTTGTGTTCAGTGTTCACTCTAGTCTGTGAGTTTTTTTTTTTTTTGAGTGCAGATCACGCTCCAGTTAGTTCTTCAACCACTGCTGGTTGTAGTCTGCTGAACGTGTGTCACTGTCTCATCCTTGTCATTTTTCTCTAATTGGTGCTGCTCCATACCATTTCAAATAACTCAAATCTATTAGTGTGACGCGCTTCCATCCGTATCCAATACATTGGTTGCAAACACTATAGAATTACAGAAAGGAGCCTTTCAGAGATAGTGAACAGTTGTGTTCAGTGTTCACTCTAGTCTGTGAGGTTTTTTTTTTTTGAGTGCAGATCACGCTCCAGTTAGTTCTTCAACCACTGCTGGTTGTAGTCTGCTGAACGTGTGTCACTGCCTCATCCTTGTCATTTTTCTCTAATTGGTGCTGCTCCATACCATTTCAAATAACTCAAATCTATTAGTGTGACGCGCTTCCATCCGTATCCAATACATTGGTTGCAAACACTATAGAATTACAGAAAGGAGCCTTTCAGAGATAGTGAACAGTTGTGTGCAGTGTTCACTGCAGTCTCTGCGTAATAACCACACTTAGGCCTTATAACTTTTCTGACTTTCTTTATCAATCTACCAAGATGAAGAAGGCAGGGAGTAAGGCACGTGGTCGTGGCCGTGGAGTTTCAGCAGGGAGAGGACGTGGGGATTCTGTGGCTGCTGCCGCCCCCAGTGACACAGCATCCACCAGTTTTCCCCGTGAGCGTTCCTTTATGTGCAGTTTTGTAGGAGCTCGGCGTACCCCCTGCTGCGGGAAGAACAAATTGAAGCCGTTGTTGGTTGGATGGCAGCCAATGCATCGACTTCAATTGCTTCCACCTCCTCTCAGGACCACAACACTGTTGATCAACCATCTGTCTGTTCACCGCCTGTCAAATTGCCCAGGCAGTCAGAGAGTTCTGAACTGGAGCCAGCTGAGTCTCTGCTTCTGTTCTCAGAATCTGTTGGCTTGCAAACAGGGGCCCAGCCAAGCAGTATTCTGGAATTTGAAAGAAGAGGGAGTAAGCAGTTGATGTGCAACACAGCCAGTTCTCTCTGATTGAAGAGGTGGGTGAGCCAGTGCGTGTCAGACACCGCAGAACACATCTGAGATGATGAGATCAGTTCCAGTTTCTGTTGAGCATGGTGTGTCCAGACCACCACAGCAGCAGGTGTGAAGAGGTGTGGAGATGATGAGTCCAAGACCAACATGGCGTGAACAGGAAGTGTGGAGCAGCTCTGAGGAGAGATGCCCAACGGTACAAACAGGAGGGAGAGGTAGGCTGCAGACTCGGTTGCCTGTAGCCTCCAGTTTGGCACCTGTTGGGAGCAGTTCTCTTCCAAAAGTCAAAACGGGCGCTCCCAGGACTTGCACTGCGTGGTCCTTTTTTGACACACTTGCAGATGATATTTGCTATGTCAAATGCAAGCTGTGTAAGCAAAAAGTAAAAAGAGGTAAAAGTGTCAGTAACCTCAATACCACTAATATGTGGAAACATGTGCGGACAAAGCACGTAGTTGAGTTACAAAGACACACTGGAGATGTAGGCCAACCTACAGCAGCACCTACATCTTCAGGTCGTGTTGGAGCCTCTTCCTCCAGCTCACACACAGCTGGTTCGGCTTCCTCACACGATCGCCATGGAAGAACCTCGGTCACTGTTGTCCAGAGACAAAGTGTTATTCCACCCACAGCTGCAAGTTCCCTGTCATCCTCACACTCCCAGGCCACAAAACAGCCATCGGTAGCACAGGCATGGGATAAAAGACGGCCATACTCGGCAAACCATCCACGAGCACAGGCTCTGAATGCTGGCATTGCAAAACTCCTGTCCCTTGAAATGCTGTCATTCAGGCTGGTGGAGACTGACAGTTTCCGGAACTTAATGGCATTGGCAGTCCCACAATACAATGTGCCAAGCCGATTTTATTTCAGCAGGCAAGCCGTCCCTGCTCTGCAAAAGCATGTTGAGGGAAAAATTAAACATGCGCTACTAAACGCCGTCAGTAGCAAGGTCCACCTGACCACTGATGCATGGACCAGTACCCATGGCCAGGGACGATGCCTTTCCCTCACTGCCCATTGGGTCAATGTTGTGGAGCCGGGTACAGATGTTGCGAGTGGCGCTGTACGTGTTCTGCCAACTCCAAGGATTGCTGGAATCCAGTCTGTACACATTGACTCCTCCTCCTACTCCAGTTCCTCAGAATCATTGCTGCAGGAGCCGTCACGGTCTACCTCCACATGGACCCGTGAACGCTTACCTGTTGCGACCGATATGAGCACAGCCGTGGCCAAACGTCAAGAGGCCGTCCTGAAATTAATTTCCATGGGGAATCGAAGCCACACAGCGCAGGAGGTCTGGAATGCCATCAAGCAGGAGAGCGACGTGTGGTTTTTGCCAGCGAATCTCCAGCCAGGCTTGGTAGTGTGTGACAATGGCCGAAATCTGGTGGCAGCTCTGGCCCTTGGCAACCTCACTCACATACCATGTCTGGCACATGTGCTCAACTTGGTCGTGCAGAGTTTTTTGAGGGACTATCCGGATCTTGATGCACTGCTGCACAAGGTCCACCTAGAGTGCGCTCACTTGCGACATTCCAGCATGGCCAGATCGCGCATTGCAGCTCTGCAACGCAGATTGCGCCTTCCTGAACATCGCATCATATGTGACGTACCCACCAGGTGGAATTCCACGTTACATATGTTGGAGCGGTTGTGTGAGCAGCAGACAGCAGTAATGGAGTATCAGCTGCAACAGGCGCAATCAACACGCAATTTGCGCCGTTCACACTTCACCACTACTGAGTGGGCCTCTATGAAGGACATCTGCCACGTTTTGCATGCGTTTGATGAGTCAACGCGGATGGCGAGTGCAGATGATGCACTAGTCAGCCTGACTGTCCCCCTTATCTGCCTGCTTCAAAAAACACTGCAAGCACTAAGGGATGAGGTTTTGGAAGAGGTGGAGGATGAGGAGACACAAATTCCATCACCTTTTGGACAGTCAGCGCAACGTGGTTCCTCCCAAAGGGCTTTGCAGGGCTCACTTTGTGAGGAGGATGAGGAGGAGTCAATGGAGGAGGAAGAAATCGCTACAGAGGGAGGTACACAACGCTCTAGTCAGTATGTAGAGCGAGGGTGGGGTGATGCAGAGCAGGTACAGATGACGCCTCTTACAGAGGACAGCGTTTCTTGGCCAGTTGGGAGTCTGCAGCACATGGTTGATTTCATGCTGCAGTGCCTGAGAAACGACCGCCGCATCGCCCACATTCTCAGCACGTCAGATTATTGGGTGTACACCCTCCTAGACCCTCGCTACCGGGACAACTTACAAAGCCTCATCACACCGTTGAACCGGAAGCGTAAAATGCGGGAGTACAAAGACACACTGGTGCAATCCATAATGTTCTCCATTCCAGCCGAGAACGCTGCTGCTACTGCTCTACAAAGCAGCTCTGTGCGTGGAGGCAATGGAGACAGCTCTGCAACAAGAGGGAGCACAAGCAGCGCCTCTACACAGGGGGGCAAGACCAGTATGTTCCAAATGTGGCGAAGTTTTGTGTCAGCGCCACCAATGTCTACACCATCCGAGACGTCTCCAGTCACCAGGAGGCAACGTTTCCGTAAGATGGTGACAGACTACTTGTCTTGCCCTCTCAGTGTACTCCCAGATGGCTCTTCCCCTTTCAAGTTTTGGGTCTCTAAGCTGGATACATGGCCAGAGCTTAGCCAGTATGCATTGGAGGTGCTGGCTTGCCCTGCTGCCAGTGTATTATCGGAGCGCGTCTTTAGTGCTGCAGGTGGTGTACTAACAGACCGTCGCATGCGACTATCCTCCGATAATGTAGACCGGCTTACTTTTCTGAAAATTAACAAGGCATGGATCTCGCCATAATTTGCCTGTCCGTTTTCCGATTAAATAACTGGTTGGCAACGTTATCAATTTCTCCTGTTATGTTCATCTATCTACCACCTGAACTCTACTCCCTGGGATACAACACTGCCAGTCTGAGGGGAATGATCAGTTAACAACAAAAATGTTATCCCCAACAGATAGTAGCACAACGACTACAGTGCCCACTTGATCGACAGGCACTCTCTCTCTCTACAATGCTGTATCTGGTTTCAGCTGGAGTTAGCTTTTGACTCTGGAAAGTAATGTGATGCTTCTCCCCGTTAACCTCCTGAGACAAAACGGCCCCCACACCTACCTCTGACGCATCAGTCTGGACAATGAATTCTCTTTTGAAGTCGGGTGTGATCAAAAATGGTGACACACACACAGTGCCCCTTTTAGTTTTACAAACGCTTCTTCAAGCTGATCATTCCATCGCACCATTACTAAATTCCTGCCTTTTAGGCAGTCATTTAACGGCGCCGACAGTGTTGCAAAATTGTGAATAAACCGCCGGTAGTATCACACTAACCCCAAAAACCCTTTCACTTGTTTAGTGGTGAGGGGACGGGGCCAGTTTTGGATTGCCTCCACTTTGTTTATTTGGCCTTTGATAACTCCTCTCACAATCACATACCCCAGGTAGCGATCTTCCTCCAACCCTATGGAACACTTCTTTGGGTTGGCAGTTAGCTCTGCTTGTCTCAGCGAATCTATCACCGCCTGTACCTTGGCTAAGTGACTTTCCCAGTCTGTACTGTACACCACAATATCGTCCAGATTGGCCGCAGCATATCGGCGATGAGGACGAAGAACAACGTCCATTAACCTCTGGAATGTCGCTGGAGCGCCATGCAACCCGAAGGGTAGGACTATATACTGGAACAGTCCCTCGGGTGTTAAAAAAGCCGTTTTCTCTCTCGCTGCTTTTGTTAGTGGCACCTGCCAATACCCTTTTGTGAGGTCAATGAGTGAAAAATAACGTGCCTGCCCAAACCGCTCTATTAACTCATCGACCCGGGGCATGGGGTAGGCGTCAAAGTTAGAAATTTCATTCAGTTTTCTGAAGTCATTACAGAACCTTAGTGTCCCATCTGGCTTTGGTATTAGGAATATTGGGCTGGCCCACTCACTCTGGGACTCTTCAATGACCCCTAACTGCAGCATCTTCTTGACCTCTTCAAAGATGGCTTGTCGCCGGGCCTCAGGCACCCGATATGGCTTTAATCGTACTTTGCCCTGCGGCTCAGTGACAATGTCATGTTGTATTAGGGAGGTACGACCAGGAAGTTCAAAAAAAACATCTGTATTTCGGCGAACAAACTCTCTGACTTCCTGAACTTGTCTGTGCGACAAAGTGTCTGATTTTTTGACGGCGGAGAGGACTTCTCTTGCCTTCTCCTGAGGCAAGGAAGCCATCTGTACTGGAAATGCAGGCCGTGGACAATCCTGAAGAAGCGGGTCTCTGTCTTTCCATGGTTTGAGCAGATTCACATGGTATACGTGTTCTGGCTTTCTCCACCCTGGTTGGTGTATTTTATAGTTTACTGGACCCACCTTCTCTATAATGTCGTAGGGTCCCTGCCACCTTGAAAGGAACTTACTATCCTCTGTAGGCACAAGTACCAACACCCGATCCCCAGGGTTAAAGGACCTTACCCGTGCCTCCCGGTTATAGACCTGCCTCTGTGACCTTTGTGCTGATTCCATATGTTCTCGGACTAATGGTAGGACTGTCTCCATTCTCTCTTGCATTTTGGCCACATGTTCTATCACACTTTTGTGGGGAGTTGTATGGTTTTCCCAGGCCTCTTTATCTATATCGAGTAAGCCACGGGGATGTCTGCCATATAATAGTTCAAAGGGCGAGAAGCCCGTAGATGCCTGGGGCACCTCCCGCACTGCAAACATCAGGTATGGCAACAAGAGATCCCAGTCCTTAGCATCTTTAGAGACTTTTTTTTTCAACATATTGTTCAGGGTTTTATTGAACCTTTCTACTAAACCGTCTGTTTGGGGATGATAGACCGATGTGCGCAACTGTTTAACACGTGGCAGAGTTCCTTCATGATTTTTGACATAAAGGGGGTCCCCTGATCTGTTAAGATTTCTTGAGGGATTCCCACCCGAGAGAACATACCCATGAGTTATTTTGCGATCAGTTTTGACGAGGTGTGTCGCAGGGGAATAGCCTCAGGATACCTGGTAGCGTAATCTAGAACTACGAGGATGTGTTGATGACCCCTTGCTGATTTATTAACCGTCCACACCAGATCCATTGGCTATTCTCTCAAACGGTACCTCTATAATTTGTAATGGCACCAAGGGACTCTGAAAATGAGGCTGCGGACTGGTTACCTAGCACACGGGACAAGAGTAACAATACCGTTTAACTTATTCATAGACCCATAGCCAGTAAAACCGTTGTAGAATTCTGTCTAGGGTTTTCTTTGGTCCCAAATGTCCCCCTAGTACATGCGCATGCGCTAAGTCCATTACCAACCTCCGATATGACTGCGGTACCAGCAATTGCTCGACAATTTCCCCATGTATTTTTTAAACCCCATACAGCAAATCTTGGTTCAGCTCAAATCGGGTAAATACTTTAGCTGTCCTGGGGTGTTGGGGTTCCCCATTGACAACCAGTACATTTTCCCTGGCTCGAGTCACGTAGGTCCGTATTTGCGCCGTACCAAATTGTCACCTGCCACATTTAAGTATGACAAATCTGGTCCCGGTGGCAAATCTTCCATCTCCCCACCTAACACTTCTATAGGATAGGGGTTTTCCTCCTCCACCGAAGGCTAAGGTACTCCTACCGCCAGTACATCTTCCTCTGGGCCACCAGGTTCATGCCCGATTTCTGGAGAATGCAACCTGTTTGCCACTGGTGCCGACGACTGTTCTGTGGGAGGGGTAATTACAGGCCAAAGCACATAAAATAACGGAAAATCTCTCCCCATTATTAATGCTAATTAACCACCACCCCCACCTCGTGTCACCTCCTCCCCGCTGACGTGTTTATCATCACCAGGGTGGTAGGATAATGTTTGAAGTCACCATGTATACACAACACACCCATTTTCCCAGCAGTATACTCGCTGATTTTGACGTGGCTGGCTCGTATTAGGGTCACTCACGAGACTCCCTGAGTCCACTAGAGCCACAGCAGGGTTACCCTCCACCTGCACTTTACACAAATGGTTCATATTGGGTCCCTCTGCTTTGACCACTGCACACATGTGTTCTGCATAGTGAGACTGATAGTAGCCAAAGTTGTTGTCCATGGGCTCTGTCAGGTGGGGGCAAACAGCTCTCACATGTCCTGGTTGTTGGCACCGCCAACAGATTATGGGGCCCATTTCGTTCCCCGACCCGTCCTGGGCGGCCCTCCAAGTCTCTGCTCGCCGAGCTGTGGGTGAAGGTTTGTGGAATTTACTTGGTACCTTCCGGGTAGTCTCTCCCTGTATCTCCTTGGTAGCCCCATATCTTTCAATGAGGTCTACCATTTGGAGACCATCAGTAGGGGCTGCCTGTCCAAGCCATGTTTGAAGGGTGTGTGGCAAATTTCTCAAGAATTTATCAGTCACTATACGATCCAGCATAGCGCGGGGTGACAACACCTCCGGCTGCAACCACTTTTCTATCAGGTGTATCAAGTCATAATACTGTGACTGAGCTGGCTCGGAAGGGGAAAAGTTCCACTGGTGTACCCGCTGTGCCCGGACCAAAACATTTACCCCAAGACGTGCAAGTATCTCACCCTTGACGCTCTCATAGTCCTCCTGTTGCTCGGGGGGTAGGTCCCTAGAGGCTTTTGCGGGTCCTGAATTAAAAAAACGGAGCCACGATCTCGGCCCACTGGTACCGGGGCAGTCTCTCCCTTTTAGCCACGCCTTCCAACATCTCCAGGTACACCTCGACGTCATCTGATTGCTCCATCTTTCGGATCGCTGTACGCACCGCTTTCCGGACATACTGCCATCCCCGGGCAGCTCCTGCTGTCTGCGGCGCTGTGATGTGCTGCATCACTAGACTATTGGTTTCCTGTTGCTGTTGATTAAATATCTGCTGCTGCTCCATAGCCTGCTGCTGTATAGCCTGCTGCTGCTCCATAGCCTGCTGCTGTATAGCCTGCTGCTGTATAGCCTGCTGCTGCTGCATAGCCTGCTGTTGCTGCCGCATGGCCTCCTCCAGCATTTTTACTGTGTTCTCCATCTTGGAACAGTTATCCACCGGGTTTTGCGTCACTTTCTCTACCTAGGACATTTACTGTCATGCAGGAAAAAACAGCCTGACCTCACTGCGTTGCCCGCATTGAAGCCACCAATTGTAGGGATCCGCTCTGGTAGGCAGGGCTGGGCCGCAGTAATGAGGCAAACCAACCACCTTTTACTTCAAATTTCAGTGGTTTTAATCATGAGTTCAAGAAAAAGTCCAGATAACAAAATAAAAACAGAACATAAATCACCACAGTTTGGAGAAACACTGGTGCCAGACTCACCCTTGCTTGGGACGGGCTTAACTAAGCGGCTGCAGGTCAGCAGAGACCGCCAGGTCCCATTCCGGGTGGTCTGGTACTCGCTTCCTGGTGCACACTGGCACACAGTAACAAAACAATTTTCCAGGCTGACTCCAGCCAAAATCCTTCCTTCCACACACCAACTACAACAGATCCTTGTTTTATAGGCCTACTCCACACCCTCAGGTGAGGTACACATCAGATGACCAGATCACGTGAATATGACCTTATCACAGGTCCTTATGATCATAGAAAATCCGGAGCAAACTTCAGTCTGCTAGAAGAAATATATCTCACATCCAGCAAGATCCCCTTTGGTGTACCACAGCGGCAAGAAGTCTCCTGTTCCCTACACATGCACAGAAAAACCCATGTCGAACATGCTCCAAATAGGGAAGAGCGTCACCCTGATTGTTATGCTTAAAACAGGAAAGATTTAAGTTTTCAAGGGCTAAAATGAAAATTTTTTATAAGAAATATGGACAAATATTAATTTGTCATCACAGCGCATATCTGCACATGGCTAGTAGAAATGGTAACAAAAAATAAAACATAGTGTTTACTTTTTTAAATTAATGCATAAAAATACATTTCATAATTATCAATTAATGCTTCTTAAGGAACGTTATCTGTACCTGTAAGATAATGCAGTCAATGGATGTACGAATCATAAACATCATCATCATCATCATCCTCACGAGTTTTATTAATGACAGACATAATAAAATACACAGAGTGAGGACAACTGTAACTTCACACACCATATATGAAATGGCCATCATGTAAGCCTGGTAATACTGCGCAATAATAAATAATTACACCAAGAAAGTGCATCATGCATACAAACAATAGGTAGTTAGACCTGCAAGTGCTGTTGAAACAACCACAACAGATTTAAATTAATAATGCTATATAGCTATCACAGTGCATAGTTACTCATGGACAATGTCGATCTAATACTGTAACTCAATAAAGGCAGCGTCACCCATCATGCTTGTTTGTCTTGTAGATTGTTGAAGAGGGGTTTTTTTTTTTTTTTTTCTTTTTTTTTTTTGAAAGTTCCTTTTTATTTAGATTTTCAAAAAAAAAAAGGTGCTATGTACGGCTTCCACCGGCGGAGGTACCTCAGAATCTTTGTGCGCTTCTCCGGCGCACGCAAGCCTTTGACATTCCAGGAGATGATCTTCATGTTGAATGGGCGGCAGAAAAATTAAGAGTTTGCTGGAGGAGACGGTGTACCCTCTTATGGCCGTCGTTGGCACCAACCTGCGAGGAAAGGAGGAAGCAGCACCACAATATCAAATACCTAATCAAGATATATTGACAATTCCAGGATTAATTATTGGAGAGAAGTCCCTTGCTACCCTTTTCTAGTAACTCTTTTTACCAATAAACCGATGTAAGCGTCATAGTCTCTCCACCACTACCTGTGTTTATGTGACTTCCTTTTTTCTAACCTGTGAGGAGATTACCCCCATCCTCCCAGGCTATTCAGTGTACCCCCCCATGTGTCCAAAGCATGAAACCCCAATAGCCTGCTTCACTTATTGTCCCTCCATATGTAATGTTTAACTCATTTGTCCCACGTTTATCAAGACCCCCACTCTCATGAGAGATCTTCAACATCTAATATCAATTAACTAATTTAACCATCTAAAATTGCAGCAAAACTATCATGCTTTAGCATAGGTATGAAGGAACTCCAATAGAAACGGCTCAAACAGCAAATATATCTCATATGTCATTTAACGTGGAGAGAATCTCTTTCATCTTTCCTGATCTTCTTCATGAACTGCCATCTTGTCGTCGTCTGCGTGGGGAGAACCTGGAACTGCGTCGCTGTACTTCCCTATCACTTTGTTGATTTCGTTCCAAGGCTGCTTCGGCTTGTTCTGGTGTGTCATTAATGACATATGTCCCGTCAGATCTTTGGAACCGCTAACGCGCTGGGAACAGTAGTTGAAAGCGAACATCTCGCTCAAGCAACGTTGTGCAAATTAAACTGAACGCCCTCCTCTTCTTGGACACCGATACTGAGAAGTCATCAAAGAGCAGAATCTCATAGCCATGGAGTAGCACTGGGCGCCTCGCTTCTCTGAATGGCCGTAACAATGAAACTTTGTCATTATAATGTAACAGCTTAATTATTACTTGCCGTGGTCTGTACATTGTTGGTTTCAATGCCTCCCCTCGCCTGTTGTTGTTTTGCGGCGGTCCCACACGATGTGCACGTTACACACGACAGTAGTAGTTAAGTCACAATATTTTCGTTAGATCATTCTCACAGATGGATTGTAAGTCTGCTGATTTAAACGATTCAGGCAGTCCGACGAGACGTAAATTGCTTTATCTCGAGCGATTTTCCAAGTCCTCTGTTTTGTCTATCAAATTTTGTAACTTCTGCTGAAGGTTCTGTTCTCTGTCTTGGCCAAGTTGCTTCTCCTGTTGTAGCAGCGCCACATCCTGTTGCAGCTTGGTAATTGCAATGGTATTCAGGTGTACAGACTTTTGTATGGAAGACAATGACGATTGCAATGCCGACTCCAGCAGCTTCTGAATGTCTGGTAAGAGAAGGGCTTTGACCTCTCTTCAGCCATTTTCTGCGAATCAAATTCCTGAGGAACTCTCAGGTCACATGGTGCTTCTGATAATAGCTCTTGCTGCATGTCTACGGCAGCGCTCAGCATCGCGCCTCTTTCCTCTTTGTCTCCTCCATGCGCCATCTTGTCCTTCTGCTTCAGTTGGATAGGTAAACCGTTCGGGGTCTGTTGTGAACTCCGTAGCAAGTAGCGCTCCATAAATTATGTCCCCACGAATGTAAAAGGTGTCAGTGTTCCCGGGGGTGGTTTTACTGCTCTCCTATGGGCCCGATATGCTTGGATACCTGGGAGGAATTCAGGAGCATCTCCAAACTCCCTCCTCACATGTCAGCGCAGGAAACAGAAGAGGGAACGTGCTTGTTTTGTTGCTCATAGGTGGAGTTTTATACAGTAAATGATTACTGCTGTCGTATTTTTGGCGTCCCTAGGGCAGAATAAGGCTGCGTAACGTCACATTTTAGAGAGAGTCATATAATAGACACACGCTACCCTACCCGTGACACAAGGAAGGTAGTGTTGCCGGATAAAGCCTTGCGCAACCAGACATGCCCCTGGAAAATGACTGCTGCTGCAGGCTAAACTCAACACGGACAAATACTGTTGTAATTTAAAACTTTTGTGACAGCAAGAACGCAAGGATTAAAAATTCATACTTTTACAGATTACAAGTACAGGAATCTCTGTCCAAAATAAGAATATGATGAAGAAGATGAAGATGAAGTAGAATATGAAGAAGAATAATAGTTGAATAAGAACAATATGAGTAATGTTAACAAAAAGATGAATAGCAAGAAGTTTAAGAAGAAGATAAAGAAGGTGAAGATGAAGAATGATTTGATGAAAAGATGATGCTGCTGAAGATTATGAAGGAGAAAGTGTGTCAAAAGTTAAAAAGGTGAAGAGCATGGAAGTTGTGAAACATACATATTTGCCAAAATAGAAAAAACGTTAACAACATTGTCAATTTCTTCGTCAATCCGAACATCTTTAAAAAAAAAAATATTAATGTTATTCCATTTGATTGGGTTAAACATCTATGCCTTTAATGTCTCCTCAACCTCCCCCAATACATTCTACATTACTCTTTGTTGTTTTCCTTCATGTACAATTAACCAACAAGGCAAGAATGGGCTTTTTTTAATTCCGATATTTTGTTCCCATAGACTTACATTGGATTTCCGGTATCGGTATCGGGTATCGCCGATATTTTTGGGGTATCGGCGATACCATTCCGATTCCGATACTTTTGGATATCGGAAAGTATTGCTCAACTCTATTCATAACATAACATGAAATTCGTTCCTGATGTAAGGAACCCACCTTGAGGAGGAACTCCTCAGAAACAAACTTAATGACATTTTGAGCCAACGGTGTCTTATCAATTGCAACGATATAGATGGGAGTCTCTAGCCTGACTGTCCCTAACTTCAACTTGGACACCATACTAGAGTTAATGAAATTCATGGAAGATCCACAGTCCACAAATGCTGAAGTGGAAGCACTACCACCTCCATAACACAGTTCCACCTCTAACAAAATTTTCTGAAAAGATGAAAATGGTACCTGAGAGTCTGGATGACCTCCTAGATCATCACCCAGACTCGGCAGCTCTTTATTTGATGGACAAGAGGGGCAGTCCGTCTTCCAATGTCCCGGATCTCCACAATAAAAACATAATTTCTCATCTCGTCGCCGTCTCCTCTCTTTCTCCTTGAAATTAATGGTACCAACTTCCATAGTCTCCTTAAATGACACCACCTCAGACTTGGCAGGCAATACGGGAATCTCATGCTGGATAATTCCTCTCTCCCGTAACCTCCGGTCCATACGAATGGCCTGGGTCATGGCCTCTTCCAGGGAACTGGGCGGCATATGAAGGGCCAGCGCGTCCTTGAGATGATCCGATAATCCTCTCTCAAACAGGCGTCTTAGAGCAGAGTCATTCCAGGACACCACAACAGACCACCTCCTGAACTCAGAACAATACTGTTCAGCAGTGAGTTCATTCTGAGAGAGACCCAAGATCATGTCCTCTGCTACTCTGACCCGGTCTGGTTCATCATAAATCAGTCCCAAAGCCTCAAAGAATCTGTCCACAGACACACGTTCAGGGGCAGAAGCAGGTAGAGAGAAATCCCACGACTGAGGTCCCTCCCGCAATAAGGAAATGATTATCCCCACCCGCTGACTCTCATCACCAGAAGATAGGGGTCTAAGTGAAAACCATAGTTTGCAACTCTCCCTGAAAGTACAGTATTTCTCCCTCTCCCCGGAGAAGGTATCTGGGAGCTTTACTGTAGGTTCAGGAGAGTGCAAAGAAACATCAACAGTGTTAGAGTGCTTACAGTCAGTCTGCAACGATATTACTGTGTTAGAAAGCTCCCTCTCTTGCACAAATAGGTCTTGCATAATCAATGCCAAGCTATTCATGTGATCTGCCAAGGTATGGAGCGGATCCATAGCAAACAGAGCAGAGAAAAAAAAAATGCAGAAATCCCTTTATATGTAGGGGTGAGCTATAGTGTCACGCAGCTGTAATGCAGGCTGGTGTGTGCTCCACCTGTAGGTTACAGAGGGGAGAAGGGATTATACACTACCAGAGTAGGTCTGCACTGCAGCAGCCAAAACCACCACCAGGTGGCAGCAAAAACGTCCAAAACTGAGTCAGGAATAATCAGTCATCTGAAGTATCACAGGTCTCAGCAAGCCCTCTACAGAGCAGAAACACAGGCGCCACCAGGTGGAGCATGGTCAGGCAAGCCAAGTCAAAACCGTACGGAAGCAGCAGGACAAAAGGAATAAGCAATATGCGTGGTCAGGAGAAAGCCAGGAGGTCAGCAACGGTCAGAAGCAGATAAGACAAAGACAGAAAGCAAAAGCGAGTCCGAATACAGGCCGAGTCAAAAACCAGAGAATCAAACAGACCAACAGGGAACTGCAGGAACAGGGCAGACAGAGGGGAATAACAGACACGGGACAAGTCAGGGATAACAGCAGGACAAATCAAGGGTTACCAGTCAGGTTCACAAGCCGAAGGTAGCAGTATAGCTCACACTGCTAGCAGGATGTGTGAGAGCTAAATAGCCAACCTGAACCCAGAATGAGGCAGAGCAAAGTTAACCCTTGACATGATCCGCCCGGACCAAGGGCAGACAGGACTTAACCCTGGAACGGATCATGACAGAAGCATTCTAAATGGGGCAGATCAGACACTGGAGCAGCATTTACGGGGCCCATTATACCCTTGAACATTAATGGGAGCCATTATATATGGAGCATTCTTTTGGCCCATAAGACACTGGAGCATCATTCATGGAGCACATAATGTATTGGAGCATTCTAAATGGGACAGATCAGACACTGGAGCAGCATTTACGGGGCCCATAATACCCTTGAAAAGTAATGGGGCCTATTATATATGGAGCATTATTTTGGCCCATAAGACACTGGAGCACCATCCATGGGGCACATCATGTATTGGAGCATTCAAAATGGGGCAGATCAGACACTGGAGCAGCATTTATGGGGCCCATTATACCCTTGAACATTAATGGAGCCCATTATATATGGAGCATTCTTTTGGCCCATAAGACACTGGAGCATCATCCATGGGGCCCATCATATACTGGAGCATTCAAAATGGGGCAGATCAGACACTGGAGCAGCATTTACGGGGCCCATTATACACTGTTACTTTATTAATGGGGCCCATTATATATGGAGCATTCTTTTGGCCCATAAGACACTGGAGCATCATCCATGGGGCACATCATGTATTGGAGCATTATAAATGGGGCAGATCAGACAATGGAGCAGCACTTACGGGGCCCATTATACCCTTGAACATTAATGGGGTCCATTATATATGGAGCATTCTTTTGGCCCATAAGACACTGGAGCATCATCCATGGGGCACATCATGTATTGGAGCATTCTAAATGGGGCAGATCAGACACTGGAGCAGCATTTACGGGGCCCATTATACCATTGAACATTAATGGGGCATTCTTTTGGCCCATAAGACACTGGAGCATCATCCATGGGGCCCATCATATACTGGAGAATCATATGGGGTTCATTATTTATGGGGCATCATATAGGGTATGGAAAATCATATGGGGCACATATGGGACCAATTATGTATGGAGCAATATATGGGCCTCATTATTCTGTATGGCGCACTATGTGGTGGCCATAATACTGTATGGAGGAATATAGTGTCAGGTTTTTGAGCTATTGTGGATTTTAACATAAAAATCAGTCATGTTATGTAAGAAGTGAAGTATTTTATTTGTACTATACCTATATTTCTGTGCAGTATCGGAGCATCATGAATTGTGTTATGTGTTAAAGGGGTCCACTGAGACTCTTTGGCCCGGGGCACACGAAAACCAGGAGCCATCCCTACCCCCCCCACAAGTTTAGCCAAATAACCCCCAGTTTTCAATGCGTAACTATTATTATAAAGTAAATTAAGGTTGCCAAGCTTAAGTTATAAGAATTGATGTTGTTGCCATTCAAATGGGCACTGTAGGTGTGTTTACTGTCCTCCACTCCCTACCGACTTTGCTTCCCCATTGACTTTCATTGGGTTTCGTGTTTCAGTCGGACATCCGACTTTTCCTGATAGTCATCCGATTTCGCTAGACCCGACTTTTGCGAAAGTCGGGTTTCGTGAAACCCGACTCTACCCGAAAAAAGGGAAAGTCGCTCATCTCTAGTTATAAACTTCTATGAAGCACTTGGTGGTTCAAAGTGCTCACCACACATCTAGATAAGTTCCTTGGGGGTCTAGTTTCCAAAATGGGGTCACTTTTGGGGGTTTCTACTGTTTAGGCACATCAGGGGCTCTGCAAACGCAACATGACGCCCGCAGACCATTCCATCAAAGTCTGCATTCTAAAACGGCGCTCCTTCCCTTCCGAGCTCTGCCATGTGCCCAAACAGTGGTTCCACCCCACATATGGGGTATCAGCGTACTCAGGACAAATTGCACAACAACTTTTGGGGTCCTCTTTCTCCTGTTACCCTTGTGAAAATAAAAATTTGGGGGCAAAATATCATTTTTGTGGAAAAAAATATGATTTTTTTATTTTCATGGCTCTATGTTATAAACACCTGTGAAGCACTTGGGGGTTCAACGTGCTCACCACACATCTAGATAAATTCCTTGGGGGTCTATTTTCCAAAATGGGTTCACTTGTGTGGAGTTTCCACTGTTTAGGCACATCAGGGACTCTCCAAACACGATATGGCATTAGATCTCAATTCCAGCCAATTTTGCGTTGAAAAAGTCAAACGGCGCTCCCGAGCTCTGCCATGCACCCACACAGTGGTTTACCCCCACATATGGGGTATCAACTTACTCAGTACAAATTGCACAATAACTTTTGGGGTCCTGTTACCCTTGGAAAAATAAAAATTGGGGATGAAAAGATAATTTTTTCTGAAAAAATATGATTTTTAATTTTACGGTTCTACGTTATAACCTTCTGTGAAGCCCTTGGGGGTTCAGAGCTCTCACCACACATCTAGATAAGTTCCTTGGTGGGTCTAGTTTCCGAAATGGGGTCATCTGTGGGGGGTTTCCACTGTTTAGGCACATCAGAGGCTCTCCAAACGCAACATGGCGTCCGATCTCAATTCCAGCCAAAAAGTCAAATGGCTCTGCTTCCCTTCCGAGCTCTGCCATGCGTCCAAATAGTGGCTTACCTCCACATATGGGGTATCAGCATACTCAGGACAAATTGCGCAATAACTTTTGGGGTCCTGTTACTCTTGGGAAAAAAAAATTGGGGGTGAAAAGATCATTTTTGTGTAAAAAATATGATTTTTTAATTTTACGGCTCTACATTATAACCTTCTGTCAAGCCATTGGGTGTTCAAAGTGCTCACAACACATTTAGATAAGTTCCTTGGGGGGGTCTAGTTTCCAAAATGGGGTCACTTGTGGGGGGTTCACACTGTTTAGGTACATCAGGGGCTCTCTAAACGCGACATAATGTCCGCTTTCGATTCCAGCCAATTTGACATTCAAAATCTCAAATGATGCTCCTTCCCTTCTGAGTACTGCCATGTGCCTAAAGATTGGTCTTCCTCAACAAATGTTGTATAGGTGTACTCAGGAGAAATTACACAACAAATATTGTGGTTCATTTTCTCCTGATACCCTTGACAAAATAAAAAAATTGTGTCCAAAGAAAAATTTTGGGGAAAAAAGTTAAATGTTCATTTTTTCCTTCCATATTACTTCAATTCTTGTGAAGTACCTAAAGGGTTAATAAACTTATTGAATGTGGTTTTGAACACCTTGAGGGGTGCAGTTTTTAGAATGGTGTCACTTTTGGGTATTTTATTCATATTGACCCCTCAAAGTGACTTTAAATGTGAGGTGGTCCCTAAAAAAATGCTTTTGTAAATTTTGTTGGAAAAATGAGAAATTGCTGGTCAACTTTTAACACTTATAACTTCCTAACAAAATTTGATTTTTGATTCCAAAATTGTGCTGATGTAAAGTAGACATGTGGGAAATGTTATTTATTAACTATTTTTTGTGACATATCTCTCTGATTTAAGGGCATAAAAATTAAATTTTGAAAATGCAAAATTTTCAAAATTTTATCCATATTTCTGTTTTTTTCATAAATAAACGCAAGTCATATCGAATAAATTTTACCACTACCATGAAGTACAATATGTCTCGAATAAACATTCTCAGAATCAGCAGGATCCGTTGAAGCGTTCCAGAATTATAAGCACATAAATTGACAGTGGTCAGAATTTTAAAAATTGGCCTGGTCATTAATCTGCAAAATAGCTTGGTCCTTAAGGAGTTAAGATTAATGCCACCTGATGCCCCTATAAAAATAGGCCTTTTGACTTTCAGAGTCCTTCCTTCATAAATGAAAAAGGATGTGTCTGATGATGTGTCACACACCACATGGCCAGCTAAGGTTGTTAAATGTTAAAATGACATTTCCCAGTGAATGCATTTGTATTGGTTGAAAGCAATGCTAAAGTTGAAAAACGCATCAAAAACGCTACGTGTGAAATAGCCAAAATGGTGGAGGTACATTTTTTTGGGGGTTATTTATTTTGCCTTACATACAAATCATTACCCTGGAAAGGATGTTCCTTAACATATTTCACAGGAAAATCCATTTTGGTTTCGTTTTCTTATGTTTTAATGTGCGCCTGTAAAAATGGTGTAACACTCTGACAATATTGTTCACAGCAGTGACCTAGGAGTCAGAAATGCTTCCAGGGGTCTTCCCCATGATATTCCCATGTCATATGTGCACTATTTCCATAGATTTCCAACGTTTTGATACCCTACAAATACCGCTGGGAAGGGGGTCGAGGCAAAAAAAGTTTGAGCTTCCCAAAGACTTACATTGGGCTCATTGCTCGGTTTGAGCACTCGAGCATTCCAATTTGCTCGACCCGAGCAATGAGCACCCAAACATTTTAGTGTTTGCTCATCACTACTGTATATTTAATCAATTTGCATAGTTTGTCCTTCTTTGTTTGCACATCAACAAGCTACATGAACTTATGCAATGGGTAATGAACATATTAACAAACATTGATTGTTCAATGACTCTGTGTCCCTGTCCTCCAAGGAAAGCAGCACAAAATATAGGAGAAGATACAGTGCCTACAAGTAGTATTCAACCCCCTGCAGATTTAGCTGGTTGACACATGCGGAATTAACTTGGCATTGTGACATTTGTACTGTAGATCAGCCTGGAAGTGGGAAATGCACTGCAGCCAAAATTTTTGTTTTAATTTTTTTTTTTTTTTTTTTAAAAACGTTAAAAGTTAATTCAGAGTGTCATTTATTATTCAACCCCTCAAACCACAAGAATTCTGTTTGGTCCCCCTAAAGTATTAAGAAGTAGTTCAGGCACCAAGAATAATGAGCTTCACATGTGTGGATTAATGATCTCTTTTGCCAGCCTTTTCTGACTATTTAAGACCCTCCCCAAACTTGTGAACAGCACTCATACATGGTCAACATGGGAAAGACAAAGGAGCATTCCAAGGCCATCAGAGACAAGATCGTGGAGGGTCACAAGGCTGGCAAGGGGTACAAAACCCTTTCCAAGGAGTTGGCCCTACCTGTCTCCACTGTTGGGAGCATCATCCGTAAGTGGAAGGCTTATGGAACTACTGTTAGCCTTCCACGGCCTGGACAGCCTTTGAAAGTTTCCTCCTGTGCCGAGGCCAGGCTTGTCCGAAGAGTCAAGGCTAACCCAAGGACAACAAGGAAGGAGCTCCGGGAAGATCTCATGGCAGTGGGGACATTGGTTTCAGTCAATACCATAAGTAACGTACTCCACCGCAATGGTCTCCGTTCCAGACGAGCCCATAAGGTACCTTTACTTTCAAAGCGTCATGTCAAGGCTCGTCTACAGTTTGCTCATGATCACTTGGAGGACTCTGAGACAGACTGGTTCAAGGTTCTATGGTCTGATGAGACCAAGATCGAGATCTTTGGTGCCAACCACACACGTGATGTTTGGAGACTGGATGGCACTGCATACGACCCCAAGAATACCATCCCTACAGTTAAGCATGGTGGTGGCAGCATCATGCTGTGGGGCTGTTTCTCAGCCAAGGGGCCTGGCCATCTGGTCCGCATCCATGGGAGGATGGATAGCACGGCCTACCTGGAGATTTTGGCCAAGAACCTCCGCTCCTCCATCAAGGATCTTAAGATGGGTCGTAATTTCATCTTCCAACAAGACAACGACCCAAAGCACACAGCCAAGAAAACCAAGGCCTGGTTCAAGAGGGAAAAAGTCAAGGTGTTGGAGTGGCCTAGTCAGTCTCCTGACCTTAACCCAATTGAAAACTTGTGGAAGGAGCTCAAGATTAAAGTCCACATGACACCCAAAGAACCTACATAACTTGGAGAAGATCTGCATGGAGAAGTGGGCCAAGATAACTCCATAGACCTGTGCCGGCCTGATCAGGTCTTATAAAAGACGATTATTAGCTGTAATTGCAAACAAGGGTTATTCCACGAAATATTAAACATAGGGGTTGTATAATAATTGACCCACACTTTTATGTTTAAAATTTATTAAAATTCAACTGAGCAACATAACTTTGTGTTTTGTAAGATTTATGCTTCTGTTAATAAATCCTACTCTCGTTTGCAGTTTGAAGGCTCTACCTTATTTGCATCTTATCAAACCAGCTAAATCTGCAGGGGGTTGAATACTACTTGTAGGCACTGTATAAACAGCAGCCATTCAACAATTCACAAACATCATTTAAATCTACAACAAGAGTCAACATTCAGACTCATATAAACAATAGTCTATGTCTGTTGACCCACTGAAGAAAAATGTGATTAGCATAATTAAGAATAAATGCTTTGTCATCACACCCTCCTTCCTACACCAATTTCTGAGCCACTTATTCACCGCCATAATATCTCACTGCCTCTCTGGTGTGGCACGTGGTACAGGCAATATTTCAGAAAATAGTATCTTTAAGGTACTTGCTTTAAGCTTACAGCCTAATTCCCTGAAATCATCTTTAATTACTAACTTTGTCATTAGTACTGATGTGCACCATGACCACTGGATCCTCACCAGTCCCTCCCAGCAATCTGTCAACCCAAACAGCGATGCGCCTAACTCAAGCGCCACGAAGATAATACACCATTTGATGATCCCTGTCTTTGTGACAGGTTGCTCTAATACCCCTAAAAATGGAGTCCCCCACTACCAGGACCTGTCTTTCTTAACCTGTGCTCCTATTTCTTCTCTTACTGTAGCAGACACTCCCCTAGCTTTCAGAGGATGTGTCTTGCTGCAGCAGTGCTAGTCCTGTACTGGCTGTACTGACACATCCCCATCTTTTAACTTGTTGAGATGTGCCAGATCAGGACTAGCCTCCCTGACACTCATCCCTCTACACAGCCTTCTTCCACCTAGCTAGTTGCTGCACTGTCCTGCAGGTCCATACTACTAGGATCCTCCTCCACATCCACCCCAGCGAGCATATTGTCAATGGATCTCGGTATTGCAAGATGAGCTTGCAAATGCACAACATGCCCACATCTAGCAGTATGCATCCCCACACAACTGCTCAAGGATTTCATACATGCGACAAGATGTACACATTGTCAATTATGGAGCACATATTGCTAATGCGGAATTCACAAGACAGAAATACTGTACTGTAGATAAGCAAGTAATTACAAACAGTGAATTAATACAAGTTACTCCCTTCGTAACTCCCTGAATCCAAAGTCACTGAATCACAAGCCACACACTTAAGCCAAATCACACTTAAAAACAAATTACAAGAGGAAGATGATTTATATACAGTTGCTTTTCCCTTAGCTGCAATAGAGCCTGCAACTCACTGCAATATCTACAAAGTCATATAAGGGCTTGTTTTTTGTGAGATGAGTGGTGATTTTGAATTACATCAACTATTTTATGATGCTATGTACTGGAAAACGGGCGTTGAAATTGTGTAAGAGTTCCACAAATGATTTTTGGCTTTATTTTTAAGGTGTTCATTATACAGTAAAAATGCCTGGCAATATGATTCCTCAGATCAGTACATTTATGGCAATATCAAATATGTGTTTTTTAACTTTAAGTGGTGAAAAAAATAGAAAAATCATGAAATATAAACTTTTTGCTAGTGTCAAGTTATGGAGTTATATGAGAGCTTGTTTTTTGAGAAGTGAGCCACTGCTCTTATTGATACCATCTTGGGGTAGATAGGATATTTTGATTGCTTCTTTTTGCATTTTTCACATTGTTGTAAGACCAAAAACTGAAAATCTGGCTTCTAGTTTTTTATATGTGTATACCGATCTGGTTAATTTATTTTATATTTTGATAGATCAATTTTTGACACATGTGGAGATACTGTATATTTTATATTTTTTAATTTCTTTATTTTTAATGAGTGAAAAGAGGGTTTTTCAAATGTTTATATATGTTTTATAACTTTTTTTACATTTTATTGTATTTTGTAGTACTTGACGTGAACCTTTAATTGCTTGATTGCTTGTACTATATACATCATCACCACATTATTATCTCATTTGCACATGGAAACACGAGATGCAAAGGAATGAAACTAAAAGAGAGAAGATACAGATTAGATATTAGAAAAACCTTTTTGACAGTGAGGGTGATCAATGAGTGGAATTGGCTGCCACGAGAGGTGGTGAGTTCTCCTTCAATGGAAGTCTTCAAACAGAGGCTGGACAAATGGTTTAGTGAATCCTGCATTGAGAAGGGGTTGGACACGATGACCCTAGAGGTCCCTTCCAATTCTAACATTCTATGACTAGCAAATAAAACATTGCAGTCACCTACGAGAGACTGGTTGTTCTTTATGAAAGTTCCATCATGACAGCAGCATTTAACGGGATAAAAGCAGCAGGCAGAGCTTAGCAATCTCCATCATACTGTTTCTGATAAAAAAAAGAAAAGTAGCGTCCATGTACTATAGAGCCTCTAAGCACTATATAAATGTCAGGTTTTGGCATCAGAATGTGATGCTTATAAAAATATTACTTACTAAATGTGAATAGGAAATTTCCATTGATATAAACCTTAAGGCCTCTTTCACACATCCATTTTGTGCCGTCAGGCACAATCCGTCCAAAAACGGAAAGGACGGATCCAGCGCAGATTTTGCAAAAACTGATGCAACGGATCAGGTTTTTAGCCGGATCCGTCCTGAACTTTTCAATCTGGAAATGCTTGTTACGCATGTCCGAACCGAGGAGAGAGAGAGAGAGACCTTGGTTTCCAGAATCCGGATCAGTCTTTTGCCGGATTGCACAAAAGACTGATCCGGCACCATAGACTTGTATTGTTTGCGGCCGCCGGATGCGCCGCTTCAGGCGCTATCCGGCGGGTGCGGCAGAAAAAAAAACGTTGCAGTGACCGTACATTTCCGCCGGATCCAGAAAAAAATGGACGCAACGCTATGACATCAGGCCCGATCCGGCGCTAATGATAGTCAATGACAAAAAAACACATCCGGCGGTTTAAAAAACCGGATCCGTTTTTACAAAAAAGCGCCGGATCGCGCCTGACAGCAAAAAACGGATGTGTGAAAGAGGCCTAAGGTGAAAGTACTTTTCAAATAAACAGTTAGAGATATGTTGGGTTAATACATGCATACAGTACATCTGCGCAAATTTTTACATTAGACTTGTGCAACATGATTTACTTACTTTTTAATTATACATGTGCGGACAAAATACATCATTTATTTGTAATTTCTATTTCAGACATTTATAATATTTATGACGAATCTGCGGTTAAAATCCAACTGCACAATTATATGTTCTTTAGCACACTTACAAGCAGTATTATTTTACATTACAATATATTATTAATGCTCAGCTATCATCATTGCCCCTTAATTTATTTTATTACCTGCTATAGAAATAATTAGAGGTCATTAATCTAGTAATAACATTAACACAGTTTATTTATTATTAATGGACTCGGCATTTCAGGTACGTGAGAGAGCTAGATATCTTATCTACACATCAGTGGTCAAGCATTCTACAGTGGCATGTAAAAGTTTGGGCACCCTAGGACAAAATTACTGTTTTCATGAAGTTAAGCAAGTTGAAGATTAAATGATCTCTGAAAGGTCTAAAGTTAAAGATGACACATTTCTTTTGTATTTTAGGCAAAAAAAATTATCATTTTTAAATTTTAAAAATTATAAAATAGAAAATGGGCTGATGAAAAAGTTTGGACACCCTTGGAAATTTATGTGCTCAGATAACTTTGACCAAGGTTTCAGACCTTAATAAGCCTGTTGGGGTCATGGCTTGTTCATCATCGTTAGGAAATGCCAGGTGATGCAAATTTCCCAGCTTTATAAAAACCGTGTCTCCTCTAGCCTTGTGCCAAGAAACAGCAGCTATGGGTTCTTCTAAGTGGCTGTCTAGCACTCTGAAATTGGAAATGGTAGAGGCCCACAAAGCAGGAGAAGGCTATAAGAAGATAGCAAAGTGTTTTCAAGTTGCCCTTTCCTCAGTTCGAAATGTAATTAAGAAATGACAGTTAACAGGACCACTGGAGGTCAAAAAAAGGTTTGAAAGACCAAGCAAAATTTCAGTGAGAGCTGCTCATAGGATTGCTAGAGAGGCAAATCAGAACCCCCACTTGACCTGAAAAGACCTTCAGAAAGATTTAAAAACAGAAACACATGAGCCCTGCACACAGTGAACAAGCCTGTAGAGACACTGTTCACACCACCAGAAGACCGAAAACACAAAAAAGCACAGTAAAACCAAAACTACTCTGTTGCAAAAAGAATATAATACAACAGTAAACAGCAAGTGCCAATAAAAAAATGGAAAAACAAGGGTATTTGGTTAATACGCTTTTTGCAAAAAAATCGTCAAGGTATACCTGTATTAGAGCAGTCCCTGAATAATGTATGTAATCCCTATCTGATGTTTTTAAAAAAACCTGGTCATATGTATAATACCTGTATGAGCAGGATTCAGAAAGGTAATGTCCAATGTGGACACAGCATAGAACGGCAGATTTAGCAGACTCTGGAGTTGTGGTACATTGTTCCACTGTTCAGAGACAACTGCAAAAATATGCTCTTCATGGAACAGTCATCAGAATAAAATCTCTCCTGCATCCTTACCATAAAATGCAGCTTCAAAAATATGCAAAAGAACATTTAAACCAAGCTGATACATTTTTTAAGTAAGTCCTGTGGACTGATGAGGTTAAAATAGAACTCTTTGGCCACAATGATCAGAGGTATGTGTGGAGTAAGGAGAGCACTGAATTTCAGGAGAAAAACATCTCACCAACCATTTAGCATTGGGGTGGATCAGTCATGCTTTGGGGTTGTGTTGCAGCCAGTGGCATGGAGAACATTTCATAGGTAGAGGGAAGAATTGATTCAATGAAATTTCAACAAATTATTGTTGCAAACATAACACCATCTGTAAAACCGAAGTTGAAAAGAGAATGGCTTCTACAAATGGATAATGATCCTAAACACATGTCAAAACGCCACAACAGACTTCATCCACACAGTCCCCTGATCTGAACATTATTGAAAATCTGCCTCTAGACCTCAAAATAGCAGTGCATGTAATCTCACAGAATTGGAAGAATTTTCCAAGGAAGAATGGATGAAAATCCCTCAAACAAGAATTGAAAAACTCTTATTTGGCTTCCAAAAGCAATTACAAGCTGTGATACTTTGAAAAGTGGGTGCCACAAGTACTAAAAATACTGGGTGACCAAACTTTTGCATTAGCCCATTTTCTTCTTTGCAATTTGCAATTTGTAAAATGAAAAACATGAATATATATATATATATATATATATATAGTACAGACCAAAAGTTTGGACACACCTTCTCATTCAAAGATTCCGCTGTATTTTCATGACTATGAAAATTGTAGAATCACACTGAAAGCATCAAAACTATGAATTAACACATGTGGAATTATACATTACACTTTACAAAAAAGTGTGAAACAACTGAAAATATGTCTTATATTCTAGGTTCTTCAAAGTAGCTACCTTTTGCTTTGATTACTGCTTTGCACGCAGAAAAGGTGAACGGATGGATTCTACATGCCTGGTTCCCATCGTGAAGCATGGAGGAGGTGGTGTGATTGTGTGGTGAATCGGTGAGCAGTCCAGCTCACCCCAAACCAAACCATCTCGATTGGGTTCAGGTCTGGTGACTGTGGAGGCCAGGTCATCTGGTGTAGCACCCCAACACTCTCCTTCTTGGTCAAATAGCCCTTACACAGCCTGGAGGTGTGTTTGGGGTCATTGCCCTGTTGAAAAATAAATGATGGTCCAACTAAACGCAAACCGGATGGAATAGCATGCTGCTGCAAGATGCTGTGGTAGCCATGCTGGTTCAGTATGCCTTCAATTTTGAATAAATCCCCAACAGTGTCACCAGCAAAGCACCCCCACATCATCACACCACCTCCTCCTCCATGCTTCACGGTGGGAACCAGGCATGTAGAGTCCATCCGTTCACCTTTTCTGCGTGCAAAGCAGTAATCAAAGCAAAAGGTGGCTACTTTGAAGAACCTAGAATATAAGACATATTTTCAGTTGTTTCACACTTTTTTTGTAAAGTGTAATGTATAATTCCACATGTGTTAATTCATAGTTTTGATGCCTTCAGTGTGATTCTAGAATTTTCACAGTCATGAAAATACAGAAAAATCGTTGAATGAGACCAAACTTTTGGTCTGTACTGTATATATATATTTTGCCTACAATACAAAGGAAATGTGTCATCTTTAACTTTAGGCTTTTTAGAAATCATTTCATCTTCAACTTGTTTAACTGTTCACTATAATACCAATTTTGACCAGGGGTGCCCAAATTTTTACATGCCACTGTAAATCAAATTAATGCATCTTTTAAGAAGGTAAAATGACATTCAATGTAAAGACAAACTTTTCTCAAATTATTTTATGCTTTTTAGCTCATGAAATTACTTTGCAGCATTCAACTCCTGCCTAATATTTTGTGCAGTAATTATCTATCTACTCGTATCTATCTATCTGTCTCAAAAAATTGTGTACTGTAATTTTTTTTAGAATTACACACAAGGTTCAAGTGCTTGTTGTTTCTTTATTTGTTATTTTGCAAGACTTTATATGAAAAACAAGTACAGCTAATGAGCAAACAGTTGGTGAATGTCATGTGTTCTGTTATCTTGCTGGATAGACTTGGCAGGAATTGATCAAATGAGTGATCTACTGTTCAACCAAAGCGAATGAATTATGTCGTCATCAATCAGAGCTAAAAAGGTAATGAAGCCACCACTCTTAAAAATACCAATAAACCAATACCAATTGCTTCCATCAGTGAACAGACCTATTTAGCTGGAAGAGAGAAAATGCAAATTGTCCATTTGAAATGTATTTTTTTGCTGTTTTTTCAGCTGTACACAGAAACATAACAGCTCCCCATTATAATTACATAATGCTGGAAAACTGGTTGTTACTGTGTGAAGCAATTGTACCAAGTAATTGAATATTTTTATGCTTCAGCAGTATCTGATGTTAGAAAATAGTTTTCTGATTTGAATAATGAGACACTAAGAATGACTGAAAAGAGAGATAGAGAACATTGTTTGACTGTAATTTGCTATACTATGAATATGTGCGGTACACACGTACACACAGATTATATACTGTGTATATATATATATATATACAGTGGTGGCCAAAAGTATTGGCACACCTGCAATTCTGTCAGATAATACTCAGTTTCTTCCTGAAAATGATTGCAAACACAAATTCTTTGGTATTATTATCTTCATTTAGTTTGTCTTCAATGAAAAAACACAAAAAGAATTGACCTAAAGCCAAATTGGATATAATTCCACACCAAATCTAAAAAAGGAGGTGGACAAAAGTATTGGCACTGTTTGAAAAATCATGTGATGCTTCTCTAATTCGTGTAATCACCAGCACCTGTAACTTACCTGTGGCACCTAACAGGTGTTGGCAATAACTAAATCACACTTGCAGCCAGTTAACATGGGTTAAAGTTGACTCAACCTCTGTCCTGTGTCCTTGTGTGTACCACATTGAGCATGGAGAAAAGAAAGAAGACCAAAGAACTGTCAGAACAAGTTCAAGCTGCCCTGCAGTCCAAGGGTACAACAGTGTCAACCCGTACTATCTGTCGGCGTCTGAATGAAAAGGGACTGTATGGTAGGATACCCAGGAAGACCCCACTTCTTACCCCGAGACATAAAAAAGCCATGTTGGAGTTTGCCAAAACTTACCTGAGAAAGCCTAAAACGTTTTGGAAGAATGTTCTCTGTTCAGATGAGACAAAAGTTGAGCTTTTTGGGAAAAACCATCAACATAGAGTGTACAGGAAAAAAAAGAGGCATTCTGTCATGAGCTGCTTTGTTTGTGGGATTTGGTAGTTCAGAGGTTAATCTGGACGGCCTCATTTTGGGATTCTGGGAGGCTTCTTATAGCCTCATTGTGGAGCCAATCCCTGTCGCTTATACTTTGACCCTTGGCCGAGTGTGTGTGACCCTGTGCTTTGTGCTTGTGCTACTTTATGCTTGCTTGGTTTTGACTTGGTTCTGTTCCCATTACGAGTTCTGCCTGCCCCTCCTGTACTGCGTTGCTATCTTGTGTATGACCCCTGGCTTTTGTCCTGACAACTCTCTGCTTATCCCTCCTGTACTGCATTGCTATCTCAGTGTATGACTCCTGGCTTATGTTGTGACTATTCTCTGCTCGCCCCTTCTGTACTGCGCCGTCCTCTCTGTGTATGAACCCCGTCTGTCTGACCTGAGTTTCCCTCTTTACTAATCCAGGGTCCCTGTAAAGTCCTGCATTCATCTCTAGCAGCAGGACGCTAAGCCCCGCCCCCTGTGGTCACATGATCGCAGGTCCTTTTACTTACTGCTATCTTCAGTGTCCCCTCTCACCACGCTGTTCAGGTCCCCTCTGCCTGAGCCTCCCCTGCGACATTTGACCCCGCGTCCTTCCACAGTGTGGGTGAGTCACCCTGCTCAGCCGTGGCAGTTCGCTGGCGCTGACAGGAGCATGATATTATAAGTGACCGCACATTTTTTTTTTTTTTTTTCTGAGCATATTTGCAGCATGGATCCCCTGCAGGGTTTGGCCGATCAGGTCAAGCATTTAACCCAAATGTTCCAAAAGCTCAATGTGGAACAGTGCACGATGGTCCATACCCAACAGCAGTTGATGGACACCGTGCAGGGGGCCGTTGTGACAGGGTCTCCAGGTTCCGGGAGTTGGGACATATCTGTGATATCCCCTGAATCTCCGGTCAAATTGCCTGATCTCTTTTCAGGGGATAAAGAGGAGTTTAGGTCCTTCAAGGAAGGATGTAAGCTTTTTTTTTCTTTAAGGCCCTGTTCCTCTGGGGACGAATTTCAGAGGGTGGGGGTTGTTATTTCTCTACTGCGTGGTGCCCCTCAAGCTTGGGCTTTCTCTCTGTCTTCCACCGCCCCCGAGAGAATGACAGTCGATGCCTTCTTTGAGGCCCTGGGCCGCATATATGATGAGCCTGACAGAGTACGTATGGCTGAAGATAAGGTCATGAGTGTGTGCCAGGGTAAACGCTCGGCTGAGTGGTTTTGTGCGGAGTTCCAACGCTGGGCAGCGGAGGTCTCATGGAGTGATGCCGCCCTTCGGGGCTTATTCCGCAGAGGCCTATCCGAACGCCTCCAAGATGCTCTGGCCCTCCATCCACCACCTGACACCTTGGAAGATGCCATTACTCAGGCTGTGCGTATGGACCGCAGGCTGCGGGCTAGGGGTGTCATGCATTCCGAGATGTCCCTATTCTCCAGCAGCAAAGAGATCGGTGTCGCTCCTGAACCCATGGAGATTGGCGTCACTTCGGTCAAGGAGATGGAGAGGAAACGCCGCCGGGAAAAACAGCTCTGTTTTTATTGCGGGGAGGCTGGTCATTGGAAAAAGGATTGTCCCTCGTGCCCATCGTCCTCTAAAGCGACGGGAAAACGACTAGGTCTAGGTAGTGGTCGAGGAGGCTGCCCAGACCTTCAGGTACTTTCTTCTTCATGTCCTAAAGTTTTTTTAAGGGTTGAACTGTTGGTAGACAACGTCCGTTTTTTCTCTACAGCACTGGTGGACAGTGGTTCATCACTTAACCTGATCAGCTCTGATGTCGTTTCCCAACACCAGATAGGGACAGTCAGGCTTCCTACACCACTTAAAGTCGTGGCCATTGACTCATCTCCTCTTACCCGAACTGGGATCATTTCTGTGTCTGAAAAGTTTATGTTGAGAATTGGTTCTTCCCACATGGAAGAAATTGAATGTTTTGTCATGGACAAATTAACCTCAGGGCTGGTACTGGGAATGCCGTGGCTTCGGTGCCATAACCCAGTGATTGACTGGGAATCTGGGGAGATTGTTAAGTGGGGGTCCAAGTGTGCTGACTGTTATCATAAATCTATTTGTTGTATGAAAATTGCTAAATCTGTCTGTGTGTCTTCTACTAGTCTAGAGGGTATTCCGGAGTACCTGAGAGACTTTGAGGACGTGTTCTCTGAGAGCGAGGCTGAGGCGTTACCCCCTCATAGGCCATTTGATTGTGCCATCGATCTGATTCCTGGATCCAAATTGCCTAAAGCTCGCCTGTTCAATCTGTCTGGTCCAGAGCGCCTTGCTATGAAACAGTACATTTCTGAAAGTCTCCGTAAGGGGCACATAAGACCCTCAGTTTCCCCGGTAGCTGCGGGGTTTTTCTTTGTTAAGAAAAAAGATGGCGGCCTACGTCCCTGCCTCGACTTTCGTGAACTAAATAAAATTACTGTGAGGAACACATATCCCCTACCGTTGATTCCTGATCTCTGTAATCAGCTTTCTGGTTCTAAATGGTTTTCTAAACTGGATCTGAGGGGGGCTTATAACTTAATAAGAATACGAGAGGGGGACGAGTGGAAAACGGCTTTCCTTAAGTCTGAGGGGTTGTTTGAGAATCTAGTAATGCCGTTTGGGCTCACCAACGCACCTGCAGTGTTTCAAAATTTTATCAATGTGGTATTTTCGGATCTCATAGGCCGTTTTGTAGTGGTATACCTAGATGATATTCTGATATATTCTGTTGATAGAGCTTCCCATTTGTTGCATGTTAAAACTGTACTTCAGAGGCTAAGAGAAAACCAATTGTATGTCAAACTCGAGAAATGTTCATTTTTTGTTCAGGAATTGTCATTTCTAGGTCTGATAATTTCACCTCAGGGTTTTCGCATGGATCCCAAGAAAGTGCAAGCTATTGTGGAGTGGGTCCAGCCCAGGGACCTTAGGGGGATCCAGCGCTTCTTGGGATTTGCGAATTATTATCGCAAGTTCATTAAAGGTTTTTCTCAGGTGACTAAGCCTCTCACGGACCTGACTCGTAAAGGTGCAGATGTCAGAAACTGGTCCTCGTTAGCTAAACAATCATTTCTTACTTTTAAAAACTGTTTCTCATCTGCTCCTATCCTGGTCCAACCGGATCCTTCCAAGCCATTTGTGGTTGAGTTGGATGCTTCCGAGGTTGGGGTGGGGGCAGTTTTGTCGCAAGGTCCAGCTTCTCTGACTAATCTCAGGCCCTGTGCCTATTTTTCTAAGAAATTTTCTCCGGCGGAGAAAAATTATGACGTAGGCAACAGAGAGCTTCTGGCTATTAAGTTGGCGTTCGAAGAATGGAGGCATTTTTTGGAGGGGGTGGCTCACTCTATTACGGTTATCACTGACCATAAGAATTTGGAATACATCAAATCTGCTAAAAGACTGACTCCCAGGCAAGCCCGCTGGTCACTTTTTTCTCCAGGTTTCAATTTTCTATTACCTTTCGGCCAGGGTCTAAGAACATAAAGGCTGAAGCCTTATCACGTACTTTTGAGCCGTTATCCGCCCCCGATCCGCCGTCCCCCATTCTTCAACCCAGTCTCGTGGTTGCCGAGGTGTCGTCGGAATTGGAGCGAGAGATCGTAGGAGCTCAATCTTTGGCTCCAAATTCCAAACCTGTTGACAAGTTGTTTGTCCCGCAGCATTTGCGCAACAAACTCCTGTGGGAGTTCCATGATTCGAAGTTGAGTGCACACCCTGGTATAGCCGCCACACGGGAAGCAGTGGCAAGGGTCTTCTGGTGGCCTTTAATGACTTCAGATATCAAGAAACATGTCGCAGCATGTGGTATATGTGCCCGTTCCAAGAGCTCTAGTTGCCGGCCGGCCGGGGAATTGGTGCCTTTGCCAGTCCCAGGAAGGCCATGGACTCACTTGTCCATGGACTTCATTACCAATCTTCTATCATCTCGTGGTAATACTGTAATTTGGGTAGTGGTGGACAGGTTTTCAAAGTTGGCACATTTTGTACCCATGACAAGTTTACCCTCAGCAGAGACGCTCTCTAGGCATTTCCTGTCCCAGGTGGTACGCTTACATGGGGTTCCCACTAATATTGTGTCTGACAGAGGGACTCAGTTTGTGTCTAAATTCTGGCGGGCCTTCTGCAAAAAACTGGGGATATCTCTGTCTTTTTCCTCAGCGTATCACCGTGAAACCAACGGACAAACGGAGCTCACCAACCAGTCACTTGAACAGATTCTTCGGTGCTTGACTTCTACCCTGCAAAGCGACTGGTCTGATGCCTTACCATTAGCAGAATTCGCCTTCAACAACCGGGTAAACCAATCTACCGGTAGGTCACCATTTTTGATTAATTATGGGATGAACCCTCATTTTGGCGAATTTTCTCGAATAGATTCTGGTTGTCCGGGGGCAGAGGACGGGGTCAATCGTCTTAAGGATCTTTGGACAAAGGTTCGTTTAAATATTTCTAAGGCTCAGGAGAAATATAAACGTTTTGCGGATAGAAAAAGGGACTCTGCTCAGACGCTGCTTTGTGGGGATAAGGTGTGGCTGTCTACACAAAATATAAATCTTCGATTGCCCTCCGCTAAACTGGGGCCTAAATTTATTGGTCCCTATGAGGTCATTGAAGTAGTGAACCCCGTAACCTACCGCCTCCGTCTTCCTTCCTCCTTAAAACTCCATAATGTTTTTCATAGGTCTTTACTTAAACCCTTGGGTGCGGTGAGGGAGGAGACTGAAACTGCTCCTCCTCCAGTCTTGGTTGAGGGACATATGGAGTTTGAGGTACAACATATTGTGGATTCCAGGCGGGTTCGGGGGTCTTTGCAATATTTGGTACATTGGAGGGGGTATGGTCCGGAGGAGCGGTCATGGGTACCAGCCAGATCAGTACACGCTGACCGTCTGGTTCGTGCGTTCCATGCCCGGCATCCTGGGAAGCCTGGGGGTCCGGAGGCCCCCCGTTGAGAGGGGGGTACTGTCATGAGCTGCTTTGTTTGTGGGATTTGGTAGTTCAGAGGTTAATCTGGACGGCCTCATTTTGGGATTCTGGGAGGCTTCTTATAGCCTCATTGTGGAGCCATTCCCTGTCGCTTATACTTTGACCCTTGGCCGAGTGTGTGTGACCCTGTGCTTTGTGCTTGTGCTACTTTATGCTTGCTTGGTTTTGACTTGGTTCTGTTCTCATTACGAGTTCTGCCTGCCCCTCCTGTACTGCGTTGCTATCTTGTGTATGACCCCTGGCCTTTGTCCTGACAACTCTCTGCTTATCCCTCCTGTACTGCATTGCTATCTCCGTGTATGACTCCTGGCTTATGTTGTGACTATTCTCTGCTCGCCCCTTCTGTACTGCGCCGTCCTCTCTGTGTATGAACCCCGTCTGTCTGACCTGAGTTTCCCTCTTTACTAATCCAGGGTCCCTGTAAAGTCCTGCATTCATCTCTAGCAGCAGGACGCTAAGCCCCGCCCCCTGTGGTCACATGATCGCAGGTCCTTTTACTTACTGCTATCTTCAGTGTCCCCTCTCACCACGCTGTTCAGGTCCCCTCTGCCTGAGCCTCCCCTGCGTCATTTGACCCCGGGCCCTTCCACAGTGTGGGTGAGTCACCCTGCTCAGCCGTGGCAGTTCGCTGGCGCTGACAGGAGCATGATACATTCAAAGAAAAGAACATGGTCCCTACAGTCAAACATGGCAGAGGTTCCCTGATGTTTTGGGGTTGCTTTGCTGCCTCTGGCACTGGACTGCTTGACCGTGTGCATGGCATTATGAAGTCTGAAGACTACCAACAAATTTTGCAGCATAATGTAGGGCCCAGTGTGAGAAAGCTGGGTCTCCCTCAGAGGTCATGGGTCTTCCAGCAGGACAATGACCCAAAACACACTTCCAAAAGCACTATAAAATGGTTTGAGAGAAAGAACTGGAGACTTCTAAGGTGGCCAGCAATGAGTCCAGACCTGAATCCCATAGAACACCTGTGGAGAGATCTCAAAATGGCAGTTTGGACAAGGCACCCTTCAGATATCAGGGACCTGGAGCAGTTTGCCAAAGAAGAATGGTCTACAATTCCAGCAGAGCATTGTAAGAAACTCATTGATGGTTACCGGAAGCGGTTGTTCGCAGTTATTTTGGCTAAAGGTTGTGCAACCAAGTATTAGGCTGAGGGTGCCAATACTTTTGTCTGGACCATTTTTGGAGTTTTGTGTGAAATGATCAAGGAATTGATTTTTGCTTCATTCTCTTTTGTGTTTTTTCCTTGCAAGCAAATTAAGTGAAGATAAAAATAGCAAATAATTTGTGATTGCAATCATTTTCAGGAAGAAACTGAGTATTACTGACAGAATTGCAGGGGTGCCAATACTTTTGGCCACCACTGTATACAGTTCTGGCAAAAATTAAGAGACCACTGCACAGTTTTATAAAAATCAGCTCCTCTGCATGTCTGACAGCCATTCCATTCCAGTGTCAGTTGAATTCCAACCAGATTATACCTCATTCTACTTAATGTGCTTCTGATTAGGTGATCACCTGAACCAAATCTTATTTAACGAAGGAAAGTGTAAAAAACACTGTGGTGTTCACAATCCTCTTGCAATAGGACAAGCTGGATGGCAAAACAAGTGCTAGTAATATCCCAAAAGTAATAGGAATGAAAAAATAACTTTTAACCATGCCAAAGGAGTTGAAAAGAAAAGTCTTGAGTGAGGAAAAGAAGGGTTTAATTCTGGCTTTACTAGCAAATGGAAACAGTGAGTATCATGTTGCCTCCATCCCTAAAATTTCTGAGACGGCAGTCTATTACAACAAGGTCAAGCAGCAGCATTGGGGACAACAAAGCTATAGACCGGCAGATGGCGAAAACGACTCTCCACCAACTGTGATGACCGTCATCTTATTCGAATGCCACTCAGCAATCACAGGATGACATCAAGTAACCTACAAAAGGAATGGCAGCTGGGGTGAAGTGCACGACAAGAACAGTTTGTAAAAGGCTCCAAGATGAAGGGCTCAAGTCATGTAAAGCTAGAAAAAAAGCCATTCATCAATGAGAAGCAAAGGAGAGCCAGGCTGAAGTTTTCCAAAGACCATAAGGATTGGATCATAGAGGACTGGAGTAAGGTTTTCTTCTCTGATGAGTCTAATTTTCAGCTTTGCCCAACACCTGGTCGTCTAATGGTTAGTCAGAGACCTGGGAGGCGTACAAGCCACAGTGTCTTGGACCCACTGTGAAATTTGGTGGATGATTGGTGATGATCTGGGGATGCTTCAGCAAGGCTGGATGTGGGCAGGTTAATCTTTATGAAGGACATATGTGATGATCCCAGTGCAGGTTTGACCTGCACGCCAGGGGTTAATGTTTTGATCTCAGTGCAAGCTCTTACCTGCACACCTTGGGCTTATTATTGTGGCCTCTCCTTGGTTCTGGGACAGCTTCTTATAGCCCTATGAAGCTCCAATCCCCGTCAGTTATACTTTCGCCCTTGGCTGAGTGTGTTGACCCACTGAGTGTGTTTGTGCTGTGTTCTGGTTTGCCTGATACTTTGGTTTTGACTCGGTCTGATATCTGGATACTGCTTGTTGGATTCTGTTTCTGTACCTTCTCTGTCTGTTTGGTTTTGACCTCTGCCTGGCCCCTATGATCCGTTCTGTCTTATCCTTGGTACTGTACTGCTATCTCGTGCTTTGACCCCGGCTTGTTCTGATTTACGTCTCTGTCTTTGCCCCTGGGTAACTTTGCCCCGTAGTTACTTTTCTAGGAGTTTTCCTTCAGCTTCTAGATCTCCTGAGCCTAAACCACGCCCTCAACTGTCAGGTGATTCAGGTCCTGAAACTATCTCTCTCCTGCCCTGCTCACCTTGCGTTCCTAGGAGCCTGAAGCTGTCTTCTGTACCCGTCTTCCGGGAGATTGCACTGGTGAGTTCTCTTGCAATCCTTCCCGTGATATTATAACTGACCACTAACTTTTTTTGCTTCACGGCTGAGTTTGGGGCACAAGTTTTGCAGAGATTTATGAATCCCATACAGTCTCTGTCTGAACAGATAAAAAATCTGAGTCAGATGTTTCAGGGTTTATCTCTGGAACAGCAAGCCCTTGCTCGTCCACAGCGGCAGGTTTCTGAGACTGTGCAGGGGGCTTTATCTGCTGGTCCACTGAGGGCTATGGCAAGTGATGTTGCACTCGTGTCCCCAGAACCACCTGTTAAACTTCCTGACTTCTTTTCTGGGAACAAAAAGGAGTTTAGGATTTTCATTGAGGGTTGCAAACTTTTCTTTAGTTTGAGACCACGGTCCTCTGGGGATGAAAGTCAGAGGGTAGGGGTCATCATGTGCTTATTAAGAGGGTCACCACAAGCTTGGGCATTTTCCCTTCCTCCCACTGCCCCTGAGAGAGTGTCGGTGAATGCATTCTTTGAGGCCCTTGGGCACACATACGATGAGCCTGTCCGAGTGCGATTGGCAGAGGACATGGTGATGAGCGTCTGTCAGGAAAAGCACTCAGCCGAGTGGTTTTGTACTGAGTTCTGCTGCTGGGCCGCAGAGATCTCTTGGGACGACGATGCCCTCCGAGGACTCTTTCGCAGTGGCTTGTCCGAGCGGCTGCAGGATGCCTTGGCTTTACAGCCCCCACCTAACTCTCTTGAGGACGCCATGACCCAGGCTGTCTGGATGGACTGCAGGTTCCAGGCCAGGGGGGTGATGCAGGTGGAGACTTCATTGTTCCTCAGTGGAAATGAGACTGGCTCTGAGCCCATTGATGAAGGTGCTCTCACCCTGAAGGAAAAGGAGAGAAAACGTCGGTGGGAAAAGCAGTTGTGCTTCTACTGCGGTGAAGCTGGACATTGGAAAAAGGAGTGTCCTGTCTGCCCGTACTCAACCCGGTCGGCGGGAAATTATAGGTCTGGGTAGTCAGCGAGGAGACTACTCAGACCCTTAAGTACACTTTTCCTCGTTCTTTAAGGTGTTGCTTCATATTGAACTGTTAGTGGACGGTTGTTCTTTTCCCTCTACAGCCTTTGTGGACTGCGGGTCTTCCATCAATCTGATTGACTCCCAATTGGTCACACGCTGCAAGATAGGGACAGCTAAGCTTAAGGCTCCGATCAAGGTGGTGGCCATTGACTCCTCCCCCTCACAAAAGAGGGAATTCTCTTTATGTCTGATTTGTTTTTGCTCAGAGTGGGCTCTGCTCACGAGGAAAAATTAAGCTGTTTAGTTCTGGACAATCTACCAGCTGTCACGGGTGTGTCGCGGTGGAGATCGTCGCGATTGCACACCCTGACTTCGCACAGCTGAGTTTCTGGTGCTGGGTGTTTTTCGGCACTGAGGGAGTTAATTCTTTCTCTCTCGGTGCTGGGCTGACCAGCCTCGCCCAGCTGCGATTGATGTTTTGTTAATTAGCTTCCTTCATATACCTGCTGGTCTGCTGGGGAAGTTGCCGGTGAAAGCATTCATTCAGACCAGCAGAGCGGATCGTTTCTGAGAAGACTTAAGCTAAGAGTGCCTGTTGTGGTTTTTCCTCTCCTCGCTTATTGTTTATCTCCTTAACCTTTTGTGTTCCTCTGTAGTGGAAGTGTTGTATGCAAGGCTGTGTTTTCTTTACCCCTTGTCTGTCTCGTTTGTCTTAGACTGTGTGTAAGCTGTGACCTGCCCATTCCCTGTGGTGGTAATCAGGGTCCTTCTCAGGACTAGATTACAGTGGTCAGGGATCTACAGGAGACAGGGTTACGCTGGCGGCCTGGACCTCTGTACCATTAACAGTACCTCCAGGTAGAGGGACTAGTCAGGACCCCAGTTCAGGGTCAGCATAGACCCCGGTCCACCTCTATCCAGAGACAGCGTGACACGTACACAGTATTGACCCACAATACATAGGATATTATGTCAGGTAAGACATTGCTAGCAGATACTATGTATACATGTTGATTTTCTCTATTATATGAAATTTAGAATGATGTCACATTAGATATAGGTTGCTATCTTTGAATATATCTGTTATACGTCGTGACACCAGCAGGGTTGGTGTTGGGCATGCCCTGGTTACAACGCCATAACCCAGTTATTAACTGGAAAACTGGGGAGATTGGTCAATGGGGGTTTAATGATTCTAAGTTATGTTATGAATCTGCACTGTTGGTTGAACCTGTTAAATCTGTGTCATCTGTCGAGCTGGAAGGTATTTCAGAGTACCTGAAAGACTTCGAAGATGTGTTCTCAGAAAGCGAGGCCGAGATGTTGCCGCCACATAGACCCTTTGACTGCGCCATCGAGTTAGTCCCGGGGGCTAAACTACCTAAAGCCTGTCTGTTTAATTTGTCTGGCCCTGAGCACTTAGCTATGAAGGATTATATTGCAGAAAGTCTTCGCAAGGGACACATACGTTTCTCAGTCTCACCTGTGGCGGCGGGGTTTTTTTTTGTGAAGAAAAAAGATGGCGGTCTACGTCCCTGTCTCGACTTTCGTGAACTTAATAAGATTACTGTACGGAATACGTATCCCCTTCCATTGATTCCTGATTTATGTAACCAACTATCAGGGGCAAAATGGTTCTCCAAACTGGATCTTCGGGGAGCATATAATTTGATAAGGGTCCTGGAGGGGGATGAATGGAAAACGGCATTCCTCACGTCTGAGGGACTTATTGAAAATGTAGTCATGCCGTTTGGTCTTACCAATGCCCCCGCCATATTTCAGAATTTCATCAACGTAGTGTTTTCTGATCACATTGGTCGTTTTGTTGCTATTTACTTTGATGATATTCTGATATATTCCCCCGACAGTCATTCTCATTTAAATCATGTACAAACTATTCTCCAAAGACTTAGGGAAAATCATCTGTTTGCTAAATTGGAGAAGTGTGTGTTTTTTGTTCAAGAGTTATCCTTTTTGGGATTGATTGTGTCCTGTGAGGGTTTTCGTATGGATCCCAAGAAGGTGCAGGCCATTGCGGATTGGGTGCAACCCCCAGATCTTAAAGGGCTCCAGTGCTTCTTGGGGTTCGCCAATTACTACGGCAAATTTATTCGGGGGTTTTCGCAGGTGGTCAAACCACTCACAGATTTAACATGCAAAGGTGCGGATGAGAAAAATTGGTCCTCGCTCGCAAAAGAGGCCTTTGCTGTTCTGAAAAAATGCTTTATGACTGCTCTGGTGTTGGTACAGCCAGATCCGTCCAAACCATTTATTGTGGAAGTGGATGCCTCTGAGGTGGGGGTGGGTGCTGTGTTGTCGAAAGAGCTTGCCACTCTGATCAACCTCAGGCCATGTGCTTTTTTTTCCAGGAAGTTCTCTGCTGCTGAGAGAAATTACGATGTAGGCAATGGAGAGCTTCTTGCGGTCAAATTACGTTTGAAGAATGGAGACATTTTTTGGAGGGGGCCAGTCACCCGGTTACTGTGATTACCGACCACAAAAATTTATCATATATTGAGTCTTCTAAAAGACTAATGCCCAGCCAGGCCCGTTGGTCGCTTTTTTTTCTGTTTTCAGTTTACTATTACGTTTTGTCTGGGGTCAAATAATATTAAGGCAGATGCCTTGTCTCGCAGTTTTTAGCCCGTTTCTCCCCCTGAGCCACAGTCCTCCATTCTTCACCCTGGGGTTGTGTTGGCAGGGATCTCGTCTCAGTTGGAACAGGAGATTGAGGGGGCCCAGTCTCTGACCCATGCTGCCAAGCCAGGGGGTAAATTGTTTGTCCCAGAGAAACTTCGGCTTAAACTCCTGCAGGAGTTCCATGAATCCAAGCTTAGTGCTCACCCTGGTATATCAGCCACGCGTCTGGCAGTGGCTAGGATCCTTTGGTGGTCTAGTCTTAGTGCTGACAAAAAAAATTCATTTCTGGTTGTGGAGTCTGCGCTCATTCTAAAAGCTTACATAGCCAGCTGGCTGGGGAACTGATGCCCTTGGCAGTTCCCGAAAGGCCATGGACTCACTTGTCCATGGATTTTATTACCAATCTTCCTCCGTCCAAGTGCAATACGGTGGCATGGGTAGTGGTGGACAGGTTTTCGAAGCAGGCTTATTTTGTACCCTTGTCTGCACTACCCTCAGCAGAGACTTTGTCCAGATTGTTTGTGCAGCATGTGATCCAGTTGCATGGGGTACCCTTGAATGTGGTGTCTGATCGTGAAGTGCAGTTTGTGGCAAAGTTTTGGCTGGCTTTCTGCAAGAAATTGGGGATGTCTCTGTCCTTTTCGTCTGCATACAATCCTGAGAGCAATGGTCAGACGGAACGCACTAATCAGTCTCTGGAACAGATCCTCAGATGTCTGACTTCTGCAAAACAGTGATTGGTGTGATGTACTGCCGTTGGCAGAATTCGCCTTCAATAGTCGGGTGAGCCAATCTACTGGTATATCTCCTTTCTTGATCAATTATGGCTTTACTCCTCATTTCGGCGAGTTTTCTCATTTGGATTCTGGGTGTCCCGGTGCGGAGGGGTCTGTTCAGTGATTAAAGAATATGTGGGCGGAGGTCCAGCGGAATATATCCAGGTCTCAAGGTAGGTACAAGTTTTTAGCGGACAGGAAAGAACCCCAGGTCCTATGTTTCGGGTTGGAGAGAAAGTTTGGCTCTCCACGCGAAACATTAAGTTGAAGGTTCCATCAGCCAAGTTTTGCCCCAAGTTCATTGGCCCATACAAGATTGTGGAAAAGATCAATCCAGTGGCTTACAGGTTGTGTGTTATGTTTTGGTAGCTGAGGAGAGCAGGCAAAAACGGCAATACACCAGAGAGGTTGGAATCTACTGGATTGCAGTACCCTGACTAACCACCACAACTAAAGGCAGCCGTGGAGCGTTCCTACGTTGGTCCTAGACGCCTCGTCACAGCCTGAGAGGTTAACTACACCTAAAGATAGAAAGAGGAAAGCTATCTGCCCCGGAGCAGATCCCCAAAGAACATAGGAAGCCCACAAACATGTAATGGCGGTTAGACAAGAGGAAATACAGACACAGACAGAAAATAGTATGAGCAAACGCTGGGGCAAAATCTGCCTAGACAGAAAAGGATAGGAAGGATACTTACTGCAATCAAAAAAAACCCTAAAAAAAGCCAACGCTACTAATTGCAAAACACCTGAGATCACACGACCTCTACCACCTAAATTAGTTCTCTGGTGTAACAAAACTAAGCCGCAGCCACAGAAAAAACTGGAAAAGGCAAATGAACAAACAACAGTGGCTCCAGAGGAACCGAGAGGAGCCCAAGACCCCCGGGGAGGGGAACCTGGCCAACCTCACAGAAATGCAGAGAAATAAGCAAATGGCAAGTACAAAAACAAAAAACAGAAAATATCTTATCTGAGAGCAGGAGAAGAGGCAAGACTCAGCAAGCTTGCAAGTGAACCAGGAAACAACGTTGAGACAAGAACAATTGATCACCGGCAACCATGATGGGGGGAAACCTCCCTTATATCCAGCCAGTCTGTGATTCCTGATTGCCAATCCTCATTGAATGGTTCAGTACTGTTTGTAACCACCAGAGGGAGCTTCTGCTCAGAATTCATTTCTAAAACATTCACAACAGTACCCCCCCCTTGAGGAGGGGTCACCGAACCCTCATTTGTGCAACCAGGTCAGTCAGGATGAGCTCTGTGATACGCACGGATCAGTCTCCTAGCATGGATGTCCGAAGCAAACACCCAAGAATTGTCCTCCTGACCATAACCTCTCCACTTAACCAAATACTGGAGATTCCGCCTAGAAAAACGAGAATCCAATATTTTCTCAACCACATACTCCAGATTGCCCTCAACCAAAAAAAGGTCAGGAGGCGCAGCCATAGGAACCACCGGCTCGACAAACCTCTTCAATAAGGACTTGTAGAACACGTTATGGATTTTAAATGTCCATGGAAGAAGTAAACGAAAGGAAACAGGATTAAGAATCTCCATGATCTTATAAGGTCCAATGAACCTAGGCTTAAAATTAGGAGATGCAACTCTCAGGGATATTTCTTGAGGACAACCAGACCAAGTCCCCCACTTTAAACCGAGGACCATCAGTCCTATGCCGGTTGGCAAACCGCTGGGCCTTCTCCTGAGAGAGGGACAACCTCTCCACTACCTGGTCCCAAATCTGCTGCATACGCTCCACAACAGAGTCAACACCCGGACAGACAGAAGCCTCCGTCTGTCCCCAAGAAAATCGAGGGTGAAACCCAAAATTGCAGAAAAATGGAGACATCAAAGTGGCAGAGCTTGCCCTATTATTAAGAGCAAACTCAGCCAAAGGCAAAAAAGAGACCCAGTCATCTTGATCAGCAGACACAAATCATCTCAGATAAGTCTCCAATATCTGGTTTGCTCTCTCAGTTTGTCCATTGGTCTGAGGATGAAAAGCAGAGGAGAAAGACAATTGAACACCAAGTTTAGAACAAAAAGTCCTCCAAAATTTGGAAACAAACTGGACTCCTCTGTCAGACACAATGTTCTCAGGAATGCCGTGTAACCGAACCACGTGCTGAAGGAACAAAGGCACCAATTGGGAGGAGGAAGGCAACTTAGGTAATGGCACAAGATGTATCATCTTGGAAAACCTATCACAAATCACCCAGATAACGTTCATTCTCTGAGAAACAGGGAGGTCGGAAATAAAATCCATAGAGATATGGGTCCATGGTCTCTTGGGCACAGGCAATGGCATCAACAAACCACTAGAGCGAGAGCAAGGCTTGGAGCGAGAGCAAGTCCCACAGGACTGCACAAACTCCCTGACGTCACGAGACAAAGTAGGCCATCAAAAGGACCGACTCACCAAGTCTCTGGTACCAAAAATTCCAGGATGACCGGCCAACGCGGAACAATGAATCTCAGACATCACACTCTTCTTCCACTGGTCTGGGACAAATAATTTCCCAACAGGGCAGCGCTCGGGTTTATCCTCCTGACACCCCTCCAGAGCCAGTCTCAAATTGGGCGAGATGGCGGAAAGAACTACACCCTCTTTCAAAATAACAGCAGGATCAGACAACTCAGGAGAGTCCGCAAGGAAACTCCTCGAGAGGGCATCCGCCTTAACATTCTTAGTGCCAGGAAGGAAGGAAACCACAAAATTAAAACGTGTGAAAAACAAGGCCCACCTGGCCTGTCTAGGATTAAGTCGCTTGGCTGATTCCAGATAAACCAGATTCTTATGGTCCGTGAGGAACACCACCTGATGTTTGGCTCCCTCCAGCCAATGTCTCCAATCTTCAAAAGCCCACTTCATGGCCAATAACTCCCGATTACCCACGTCATAATTACGTTCAGTTGGAGAAAATTTTTGAGAGAAAAAAGCACAAGGGTTACTTTTAGAGGTCTCAGGATCCCTTTGGGACAAAACGGCACCTGCCCCAATTTCAGAGGCATCAACCTCCACCTGAAATGGCAGAGAAACATCAGGCTGCCGTAGAACAGGAGCAGAAGTGAATCTCTGTTTAAGTTCCTGAAACGCAGAGACTGCATCAGGAGGCCAATTTACCACATCAGAACCCTTTTTGGTCAAATCAGTCAATGGTTTAACAATAACAGAGAAATTACCAATAAATTTATGATAAAAATTGGCAAAACCCAAGAATCTCTGAAGAGCCTTTAATGAAGTAGGTTGGACCCAATCACAGATGGCCTGAACCTTGACCGGGTCCATTTCAATAACAGATGGAGACAAAATGAATCCCAGAAATGAGATCCTCTGTACGCCAAAAAGACACATTGATCCCTTCACATACAGAGCATTGTCTCTCAAAATCTGGAACACAGTCCGAACATGTTTCACATGAGAGTCCCAGTCATTGGAAAAAATCAAGATATCATCCAAATAAACAATCAGAAATTTATCCACAAAATCCCTGAAAATGTCATTAATGAAGGACTGGAAGCCAGAAGGAGCATTAGTGAGCCTAAAGGGCATCACTAGGTACTCAAAATACCCCTCTGTGGTATTAAACGCTGTATTCCATTCATCCCCGTGCTTAATGCGAATAAGGTTATACGCCCCCCTGAGGTCAAGCTTGGTAAACCAAGTAGTACTTTTCACCCTGGAAAACAGGTCAGAAATCAAGGGTAACGGATATTAATATTTCACAGTGATATTGTTCAAGAGACGATAATCAATACACGGCCTTAATGAACCATCCTTTTTGGCCACAAAGAAAAAAACGGCACCCAAGGGTGAAGAGGATGGTCTGATATGACCCATCTCCAATGACTCCTTGATATAAGACCGCATAGCGTCATGTTCAGGTACAGACAAGTTAAAAAGGCGACCTTTAGGGAATTTACTACCAGGCACTAATTCAATAGCGCAGTCATAGCTCCTATGGGGGGTCAAGGATGCAGATTTACTTTCGCTAAACACATCAAAACATCAGTCAAAAAGTCAGGAACATCTTGAGCCTGGGGAGAGGCAGAAAAAACAGGAGTGTTGGCATTAACACATTGGCAGCCCCAACTGGTTACAGACACAGATTTCCAATCCAAAACAGGATTATGAGACTGCAACCAAGGGAAACCTAGTACAATAATGTCATGCAGATTATACAGCACCAAAAATTTGCAACTCTCCTGATGATCAGGTTCAACCCTCATTATCACCTGAGTTGAGAACTGGGGTTTATTCTCAGCCAAAGGGGTAGAATCAATCCCCAGTAGGGAAATAGACTTCCGTAGTGGTATCAAGGGAAACCCACAACGTTTAGAAAAATCAAAATCCATCAGGTTAATAGCTGCTCCCGAATCAACAAAAGCCTGAACAGAAAATGTGGACAGGGAGCAAATCAGGGTAACAGTCAACAGAAATTTAGTCTGAACACTACCCAAGACAACTGAGCGTGCAAAACGTCTTCCCCGCTTAGGGCAGACTGAAATAGCATGAGAGGCATCACCACAGTAGAAACATAACCCATTGCGTCTTCGAAACTCATGACGCTGTGCCCCAGAAGCCACTCTATCACACTGCATGGGTTCAGAAGCTGGTTCACAAGGCAACACTATTCGACGCATACCTCTACGCTCATGCAAACGTCTGTCAATTTGAATCGCTAATGACATAGAATCATTGAGACCAGAGGGAGCAGGGAAACCCACCATAACATCTTTTACATTCTCTGACAGACCTGTCCGAAAAAGGGCTGCCAAAGCATCATCATTCCATTTGGTCAGGACTGCCCACTTTCGGAATTTCTGACAGTACAACTCAGCGTCCTCAAGCCCCTGATTTAATGCCAACAAGGTTTTTTCAGCTTGATCAGTGACATTAGTTTCATCGTACAATAACCCTAAAGCCAGAAAAAATGCATCACCATTACTCAAAACAGGGTCCCCAGGTGTCAGGGAAAAAGCCCAATCCTGAGGATCGCCGCACAGGAGAGAGATGACAATTTGAACCTGCTGTGCTGCGTTCCCTGAGGACTTAGGTTTTAAGGCAAAAAACAACTTACAGTTATTTTTGAAATTCTGAAATTTAGCTCGATCCCCCAAAAACAAATCTGGCATGGGGATCCTGGGTTCCACAACTGGCAAGATAGGTAGCAATGCTCCGAACCTCGGTGGCAAGCTGATCCACACGGCCAGACAACTGTGCAAACTCCATTGAGAAAAAAAAAATCCTCCTCAGCACCCAGAGAAAAAGAGGGAAAAAATGCAACAAACAGAAAAAAAAAAAATTCTCTGACAACTCTGACAACCTTTTTTGTTTCCACACTATTTTTCCCTTCTGTGAGTACCATATAATTTTCAGTTGGGCCGGTGATACTGTTATGTTTTGTTAGCTGAGGAGAGCAGGCAAAAACGGCAATACACCAGAGAGGTTGGAATCTACTGGATTGCAGTACCCTGACTAACCACCACAACTGTTCTCTGCACTTCTGTGGAGGTCAGCCAGGTTCCCCTCCCCGGGGGGCTTGGGCTCCTCTCGGTTCCTCTGGAGCCACTGTTATTTGTTCATTTGCCTTTTCCAGTTTTTTCAGTGGCTGCGGCTTAGTTTTGTTACACCAGAGAACTAATTTAGGTGGTAGAGGTCGTGTGATCTCAGGTGTTTTTGCAATTAGTAGCGTTGGCTTTTTTTATTGGATTGCAGTAAGTATCCTTCCTATCCTTTTCTGTCTAGGCAGATTGGGCCCCAGCGTTTGCTCATACTATTTTCTGTCTGTGTCTGTATTTCCTCTTGTCTAACCGCCATTACATGTTTGGGGGCTTCCTATGTTCTTTGGGGATCTGCTCCGGGGCAGATAGCTTTCCTCTTTCTATCTTTAGGTGTAGTTAACCTCTCAGGCTGTGACGAGGCGTCTAGGACCAACTTAGGAACGCTCCACGGCTGCCTCCTCAGCTACCAAATCATAACAGTCCGGGGAGAGTCCGAGTCCACTGCCCCTCCTGTTTTGGTTGAGGGACACATGGAATATGAGATTGATCATATCGTAGATTCCAGGTTGGTACAGCGTTGGTACAGTACCTGGTTCATTGGAAGAGGTATGGGCCGGAGGACAGGTCCTGGGTGCCACCCCTTTTGATGCATGCAAATCGCCTAGTTCAGGCTTTCCATGCCAGGTACGCGGGCAAGCCTGGGGGCCCAGAGGCCCCCCGTTGAGAGGGGGGTTGTTAGGGTCTGCGGAACGCATCAAATATATGATGTGGAGAGGTGCGTTCGTAGCTCGGGGTCCACCGTGCAGGCGGAGCCTGCTGCTAGTAAAATGGCACAAGAAGCAAACTCTGTTATCACGCAGAGTCGCCAAAATAAACGCCGTAACGCGCTGTGGCAATATGTGCGAACTCTGTTAATCCACAGAGCCGCTAGGAGTGCCGCAGCGCTATATGGTGATGTGTGCGAACTCACTAAACACAACTGAGTCGCAAAATAAACACGCTAGGGCGCTGACTATCGTTGAAAGCGAACCCTGTTACGTCACAGAGCCGCTGAGACAAACTTCTGTGTCCTGTCAGGCATCCAGGTACACAGTTAACTGCTAAGCGAACATAGATCGTGATCATGCGCTAATGTCCTTGCGGGAGTCACCCACAATCTATGGCGTCTGAACGCCAGGCCCTGAATACGGCAATCAAACTCCTCACCGGTTATGCCGGTAATCTAGGGCATCTAGGACACCGACCCTGACCAGCTAGCATACCAAACTCCTCACCGATTAAGTCGGTATTCTAGGAGCTTATTGCAGCCGGGCCCTAACCACACACACGCATGACCACACTGGCACTAAGCATATAATGGTTGACACTAGCGCATGGCTGCCCAGCCATGCCACCCTTTTATAGCAACAGCTACAGGACCTGCCAGAAACAAGGACCAATGAAACTGTTCCAGAACACCAGTAGTCACAGGACCTTCCTGGCGAACCAATAGGAGCTGCTGCAGTACCTGAGCATGTGACCCCTGATCTCCAATGAGAGATCTCACCCTGGGCATGCTCAGAAGGGGAAAACAATGGACTTTGTTCTAAAGACGTCTGCTCGCCGCTAACCAGTACTGGCCATAACAGCAGAGCCTGGAGATGCAGCAGCAATCCTCTGCACACTGTTAGACTGGGCGAGACGCTGGGACGACATCTAAGCTGAGCAGAGTCCACTGCGGCCGGAGATGAATGGGAAACCGCAGCCGGGATGGCTCGAGATTCCCCTTGTGCAAAAGTGAGAACTCGACCCCTAACATTACCCCCCCTCCTAAGGCCCCCCCTTCTCTTGGCCTTGCTACGCTCAAAGGCAGCGATGAGCTGCGGAGCATGAACATGCTCGTCACGCTCCCAGGACCTATCCTCAGGCCCATAACCCCTCCAATCCACCAAAAAATTTTTTTGCTCCGTACTACCTTGCACCCTACAATTGCATTCACCTCGTAGTCGTCCGAAGACGAACCCGATGTCCCGGCAGATGACTCAGGCAACTGGGAGATGAACACGGGTTTTAGGAGGGACACATGGAAGGTGTCGGAGATATCAAGGCGAAACGGAAGGGCCAAACGGTAAACCACAGGGTTCACCTGCTCGAGATCCTTGAAGGGACCCAAATAGCGGGGTGCCAACTTAGTGGATTCCACCCGTAGCCTGATGTTTCGGGCAGAGAGCCACACTAGGTCGCCAGGAGCAAATGTGGGAGCGGGACGCCGATGGGCATCGGCAGAAGACCTCATCCTTTCCTTGGAAGCCTGAATGACATCCTGGGTGCGGTCCCATATGTCCCATGCTTCCACAGCCCAGTCTGCCACCCTGGAGTCGGCGGAAGCCACGGGCATGGGCACCGGTACCCGCAGATGCTGGCCATAATTTAAGAGGAATGGGGTCTGTCCGGTGGAGTCAGCCACAGCATTGTTTAGCACGAACTCCGCCCACGGGAGCAAGGATGCCCAGTCATCCTGCCTGGCCAAGACAAAATGTCACAAGTAGGTGACCAAGGTCTGGTTGGCCCTCTCTACCAACGCATTCGTCTCGGGATGATATGCAGAGGAGAGGTTCAACTCAATGCAGAGTAGATGACACAACTCTCTCCAGAACCGAGACGCAAATTGGGGACCTCGATTGCTGACAATCTTGTCTGGCATACCGTGTAGACGGAAGATGTGTCTAATAAACAATGCTGCCAAGGCCCGTGCAGAAGGTAACCGTGGTAGCGGCACTAAGTGCACCATTTTGGAGAAGTGGTCGGTGATCACCCAAATGATAGTGCAACCCCGAGACTTGGGTAAGCCCACCACAAAGTTCATCCCGACCATCTCCCAGGGCCTGTCTGCCACCGGCAAAGGAAAAAGTAACCCAGCTGGCCGTTGTCGAGTGAACTTGTTCCTGGCGCAGGAGACACACGCCTGAACATACTCCCTGACGTCACGTACCTTATGTGGCCACCAGTATGTCCTCGCCAATAACTCAATTGTCCTCTTTGCCCCAAAGTGTCCACCCACCCTGGACGAGTGTGCCTAAGAGAGTACCTCCGGTCGCAAATTAGTGGGCACAAAAGTCTTGCCCGGAGGCACAGACTCTAGCGAAACCGGGGCTACAGTTCTCAGGCTCTCTTCGGGGACAATAAGCCGAGGCTCCTCATCCTCCTCCTCTGATGACACTAAGGAGCGAGAGAGAGCGTCGGCCCAAACATTCTTCTCACCGGAGAGAAAATGGAGGGTGAAGTGGAACCGAGAGAAGAATAGGGACCATCTGGCCTGGCGAGAATTTAGCCGCTGAGCCGTTTGCAAATATACCAAGTTTTTGTGGTCGGTGAAGACTTGGAAGGGAAAACGAGCCCCCTCCAGAAGATGTCTCCACTCAGAGAAGGCCAACTTCATAGCCAGTAACTCCCTGTCCCCGATGGAATAATTCCTCTCTGCTGGTGTAAAGGTCTTAGAAAAGAAGAAGCAGGGATGCTTCCGACCTTGAGCATCCTTTTGATAAAGGACTGCTCCAGCACCAACAGAAGAGGCGTCCACCTCTAAAATAAATGGCTTATCAACATCAGGGCGATGTAATATGGGAGCACTGGCAAAATGCGACTTGATGGAAGAGAACGCCTTGGAGACCTCCTCAGACCACAACTTGGGATTTGCTCCCTTCTTTGTGAGGGCTACCAAGGAAGCTACCAAAGTCGAGAAATGGGGAATGAACTGGCGATAATAATTAATGAACCCCATAAAGCGCTGCACCGCTTTAAGAGAATGGGGTTCTTGCCAGTCCATTACAGCCTGTAGTTTGGCAGGATCCATAGCAAATCCCTGGGCAGAGATGATATAGCCCAGGAAAGGTAAGGACTCCTGCTCAAACACACATTTCTCCAGCTTGGCATAGAGGGAGTTTGCCCGTAAGAGGTCGAAGACTTTGTTGATATCCTTCCGGTGAGAGTCTATATCAGGTGAAAAGATGAGAATATCATCCAGATAGACTACTACAGAGGTGGAGAGCATATCCCGGAAGATATCATTGACAAAGTCTTGGAAAACAACGGGAGCATTACAGAGCCCGAAGGGCATCACCAGGTATTCATAATACCCATCCCTGGTATTAAAAGCTGTCTTCCACTCGTCCCCCACACGGATGCGAATTAGGTCGTAGGCACCACGTAGATCAAGCTTGGTAAATAATCTTGCTCCTCGGAGCCTATCAAAGAGCTCATAGATTAGGGGCAATGGGTACTTATTCTTGACGGTGATAGCGTTAAGACCCCTGTAGTCAATACATGGACGTAATTCTCCATTCTTCTTTTGCACAAAGAAGAACCCCGCCCCTGCTGGTGACACCGACTTCCTAATGAACCCTCTTGCCAGATTCTCCTGAATATACTGGGACATGGCCTCCGTCTCAGGAAGCGACAGGTGGTAGACTCTCCCCGAGGAGGTTCTGCTCCAGGCAAGAGATCAATAGGACAGTCGTAGGGGCGATGAGGTGGAAGAGTCTCCGCCGCCTTCTTGGAGAAAACATCTGCATATATCCAATAACACTGAGGAAGAGAAGTGAGATCTATGGGTATCTCTGTGGTGGTGACCTGAACGCACTCCCTAACACACCTGCCTCTACATGAATCACCCCAACCCAGTATCCTCCCAGAGGACCACTCAATATGGGGGGAGTGGTAACGGATCCAAGGTACTCCCAGCAACACCTCGTGTATTCCCTCGGGCAGGACAAGAAAAGAAATACTCTCCTGATGGGAAGGGGACATAGATAAAGTGAGAGGGATCGTCTGGTGGGTGATTTGTGAGGGCAGAGTTGATCCATTCACTACTCGCACAGTCACTGGTTTGGCGAGCATCACCAGAGGTATAGTGTGGCGGAGAGCAAATGCAGAGGACATGAAATTCCCCTCGACTCCAGAATCCACACAGAGCTCGGCGGTGAGCGTGGATGGACCTACTGTAATTGTCCCCTTAAAGGACAACTTGGTGGAAAATGCCACAGTGTCAAGTGAACCTCCTCCCAAGGTCATTAGGACGCGACCGTTTTCCCGACCGCTGTGGACATTTGTTGGCATAATGTCCTAACTGCTGGCAGATGTTACAGACCACGGGTACTCGAGCAGCCCGGGACTTAGGTCCTGCTCGAGAAACCTCCATGGACTCATGGGAGTCGGGCACCTGGCTGGAAGATTCTAGAGGTCTGGCGAAGGTGGGAGCCAGCCGAAACCTCTGCCTACACTGGGACTGCTCCAACCTCCGCTCGTGAAAACGGAGGTCGATGCGGGTAGATATGGCGATAAGCTTCTCCAGTGTGGTGGGAATCTCCCTGGTAGCCAAGGAGTCTTTCACATGGCCCGCTAGTCCTCTCCAAAACACGGGAATGAGGACTTTATCCGGCCAGTCCAACTCCGAGGACAGAGTCCGAAATTGGACAGCAAAACAGCTGACCAAGGACGAACCCTGTGGACTTGCCAGAAGTTGGAGCACCGCATCGTGGGTAACCTGAGGTCCTAGAAAGACCTCTTTTAGAGCTTTCAGAAAACGAGGAGCACTCCGCACCACACGGTCGTCACGCTCCCACAGCCGGGTGGCCCATTCCAACGCTCTGCCCGACAGAAGAGATATTACAAAGCCCACTTGTGCCCGATCCGTGGGGAAACGTGCAGCCAGAAGCTCGAGTTGTATAGAGCACTGACTCACGAAATCCCCGACATTGCTTGCTGTCACCAGCAAACTTGTCTGGAAGCGGGAGGTGGGATATTGTGGGGGCAGAGGTGGCAGTGGACACACTAGCTGCAGCCACGCTAGCAGCCTGAACAGCGACTGCGGTAACATCCACAGCTGAGGTTGTGCAATCAAGAGCCGCCAACCTACCCTCCAGCTGCTGGATGTCCCGTAGTAGACGCTGGTCATCCGCCATTTTACTAGCCAGACCCTGGCGCTAGTGTTATGTTAGGGTCTGCGGAACGCACCAAATATATGATGTGGAGAGGTGCGTTCGCAGCCCGGGGTCCACCATGCAGGCGGAGCCTGCTGCTAGTAAAATGGCGTAAGAAGCGAACTCTGTTATCCCGCAGAGTCGCCGTAACGCACTGTGGCAATATGTGCGAACTCTGTTAATCCACAGAGCCGCTAGGAGTGCCGCAGCGCTATATGGCGATGTGTGCGAACTCATTAAACACAACTGAGTCGCAAAATAAACACGCTAGGGTGCTGTCTATCGTTGAAAGCGAACCCTGTTACGTCACAGAGCCGCTGAGACAAACTTCTGTGTCCTGTCAGGCACCCAGGTACACAGTTAACTGCTGAGCGAACATAGAACGTGATCATGCGCTAATGTCCTCGCAGGAGTCACCCGCAATCTATGGCGTCTGAACGCCAGGCCCTGAATACGGCAACCAAACTCCTCACCGGTTATGCCGGTAATCTAGGGCATCTAGGACACCGACCCTGACCAGCTAGCATACCAAACTTCTCACCGATTAAGTCGTTATTCTAGGGGCTTATTTCAGTCGGGCCATAACCACACACACGCATGACCACACTGGCGCTAAGCATATAATGGTTGACACTAGCGCATGGCGGCCCAGCCATGCCACCCTTTTATAGCAACAGCTACAGGACCTGCCAGAAACAAGGACCAATGAAACTGTTCCAGAACACCAGTAGTCACAGGACCTTCCTGGCGGACCAATAGGAGCTGCTGCAGTACCTGAGCATGTGACCCCTGATCTCCAATGAGAGATCTCACCCTGGGCATGCTCAGAAGGGGAAAACAATGGACTTTGTTCTAAAGGCGTCTGCTCGGCGCTAACCAGTACTGGCCACAACAGCAGAGCCTGGAGATGCAGCAGCAATCCTCTGCATACTGTTAGACTGGGCGAGACGCTGGGACCGACGTCTACGCTGAGCAGAGTCCACTGCGGCCGGAGACGAATGGGAGACCGCAGCCGGGATGGCTCGAGATTCCCCTTGTGCAAAAGCGGGAACTTGACCCCTAACAGGGGTACTGTCATGATCCCAGTGCAAGTTTGACCTGCACGCCTGGGGTTAATATTTTGATATCAGTGCAGGCTCTTACCTGCACACCTAGGGCTTATTATTGTGGCCTCTCCTTGGTTCTGGGAGAGCCTCTTATAGCCCTAGGAAGCTCCAATCCCCGTCAGTTATACTTTTGCCCTTGGCTGAGTGTGTTGACCCCCTGAGTGTGTTTGTGCTGTGTTCTGGTTTGCGTGATACTTTGGTTTTCACTCGGTCTGATATCTGGATACTGCTTGTTGGATTCTGTTTCTGTACCTTCTCTGTCTGTTTGGTTTTGACCTCTGCCTGGCCCCTATGATCCGTTCTGTCTTATCCTTGGTACTGTACTGCTATCTCGTGCTTTGACCCCGGCTTGTTCTGATTTACGTCTCTGTCTTTGCCCCTGGGTAACTTTGCCCCATACTTACCTTTCTAGGAGTTTTCCTTCAGCTTCTAGATCTCGTGAGCCTAAATCACGCCCTCAACTGTCAGGTGATTCAGGTCCTGAAACTATCTCTCTCCTGCCCTGCTCACCCCACGTTCCTAGGAGCCTGAAGCTGTCTTCTGTACCCATCTTCCGGTAGATGGCACTGGCGAGTTCTCTTTCAATCCTTCCCGTGATAACATATGAATCAAGCCGCATACAAGGTTATCCTGGAAAAACAGTTGATTCTTTCTGCTCAGGCAATGTTCCTCAACTCTGTGGACTGGTTTTTCCAGCAGGACAATGTGCCATGCCACAAAGATAGGTCAATCAATGTTTGGATGAAGGACTACCACATCAAATTTTTGTCATAGCCAGCCCAATATCTGAATGCATACCGCGATCTCCGGCGCCATACTCACATACTTTCCTGACCGGGAGGAGTGTTGCTGCGGCGCTACTCCTCTCCCGGGGCGCTATCCGGCGCCATTTTGCTGAAGACACATTTACAGTGTGTCTTCAGCAATATGGCGCCGGACCAGGCGGTATGGGCATGGGGGGTGAGAGGACCATGCATATCAGGATTAGTGGGGTGAGATGACCATGCACATCAGGATTGGGGGGTGAGGGGACATGCATACTAGGATTGCGGGGTGAGGGGACCATGCACATCAGGATTGGGGGTGAGAGGACCATGCATATCAGGATTAGCTTGGTGAGAGGACCATGCACATCAGGATTGGGGGTTGTGGGGACCATGCACATCAGGATGGGGGGGTGAGAGGACCATGCACATCAGGGTTGGGTGGTGAGGGGACCATGCATACCAGTATTGGGGGGTGAAGGGACCATGAACATCAGGATTGGGGGGTGAAAGGACCATGCATATCAGGATTGGGAGTGTGAGATGACATGCACATCAGGATTGGGGGGTGTGGGGACCAAGCACACCAGGATTGGGGGGAGAGGGGACCATTCACATCAGGATTGGGGTGTGTGGGGACCATGCACACCAGGATTTGGGGGTGATGGAACCATGCACACCAGGATTGGGCGGTGAGGGGACCATGCACATCAGGATTGGGGGGTGAGGGGACCATGCACATCAGGATTGGGGGGTGAGAGGACCATGCATATCAGGATTGAGGGGGTGAGAGGACCATGCATATCAGGATTGGGGGTTGTGGGGACCATGCACACCAGGATTGGGGGGTGAGGGGACCATGCACATCAGGGTGGGGGGGTGAGAGGACCATGCACATCAGGATTGAGGGGGTGAGGGGACCATGCACATCAGGATTGGGGTGTGTGGGGACCATGCACATCAGGGTTGGGGGGTGAGGGGACCATGCACACCAGGATTGGGGGGTGAGGGGACCATGCACATCAGGGTGGGGGGGTGAGAGGACCATGCACATCAGGATTGGGGGGGTGAGAGGACCATGCATATCAGGATTGGGGGGGTGAGGGGACCATGCACATCAGGATTGGGGTGTGTGGGGATCATGCACATCAGGGTTGGGGGGTGAGGGGACCATGCCACCCAGGATTGGGGGGTGTGGGGACCATGCACATCAGGGGGGGGGGTGAGAGGACCATGCACATCAGGACTAGGGGGTGAGGGGACCATGCACATCAGGATTGGGGGTGTGTGGGGAACATGCACATCAGGGTTGGGGGGTGCGGGGACCATGCACACCAGGATTGGGGGGTGAGGGGACCTTGCGCATCAGGGTGGGGGGTGAGAGGACCATGCACATCAGGATTGAGGGGGTGAGAGGACCATGCATATCAGGATTGGGGGTTGTGGGGACCATGCACACCAGGATTGGGGGGGTGAGGGGACCATGCACACAGGTGGGGGGTGAGAGGACCATGCACATCAGGATTGGGGGTGAGGGGACATGCACATCAGGATTGGGCATGTGGTGGGACCATGCACATCAGGGTTGGGGGGTGAGGGGACCATGCACACCAGGATTGGGGGGTGAGGGGACCATGCACATCAGGGTGGGGACTGAGAGTACCATGCACATCAGGGTGGGGGGGTGAGAGGACCATGCACATCAGGATTTGGGGGGTGAGGGGACCATGCACATCAGGATTGGGGTGTGTGGGACCATGCACATCAGGGTTGGGGGTGAGGGACCATGCACACCAGGATTGGGGGGTGAGGGGACCATGCACATCAGGGTGGGGGGTGAGAGGACCATGCACATCAGGATTGGGGGGGTGAGGGGACCATGCACATCAGGATTGGGAGGTGTTGGGACCATGCACATCAGGGTTGGGGGGTGAGGTGACCATGCACATCAGGATTGGGGGGTGAGAGGACCATGCACACCAGGATTGGGGGGTGAGGGGACCATGCACATCAGGATTGGGGGGTTAAAGGACCATGCACATCAGGATTGGGGGGTTAAAGGACCATGCACACATCAGGATTGGGGGGTGAGGGGACCATGCACATCAGGATTGGGAGGTGTGGGGACCATGCACATCAGGATTGGGGGGTGAGAGGACCATGCACATCAGGATTGGGGGGTTAAAGGACCATGCACATCAGGATTGGGGGTGAGGGTACCATGCACATCAGAATTGGGGGGGTGAGGGGACCATGCACATCAGGATTGGGGGTGAGAGGACCATGCATATCAGGATTGAGGGGGTGAGAGGACCATGCATATCAGGATTGGGGGTTGTGGGGACCATGCACATCAGGGTGGGGGGGTGAGAGGACCATGCATATCAGGATTGAGGGGGTGAGAGGACCATGCACAATCAGGATTGGGGGGTGAGGGGACCATGAACATCAGGATTGGGAGGTGTTGGGACCATGCACATCAGGGTTGGGGGGTGAGGTGACCATGCACATCAGGATTGGGGGGTGAGAGGACCATGCACACAAGGATTGGGGGTGAGGGGACCATGCACATCAGGATTGGGGGGTTAAGGACCATGCACATCAGGATTCGCGGGTTTAAAGGACCATGCACACCAGGATTGGGGGGTGAGGGGACCATGCACATCAGGATTGGGGGGTTAAAGGACCATGCACATCAGGATTGGGGGTGAGGGACCATGCACATCAGGATTGGGGGGTGAGGGGACCATGCACATCAGGATTGGGGGGTGAGAGGACCATGCATATCAGGATTGGGGGTGAGGGACCATGCACACCAGGATTGGGGGGTGGGGGACCATGCACATCAGGGTGGGGGGGTGAGGGACCATGCAATCAGGATTGGGGGGTGAGGGGACCATGCACACAGGATTGGGGGGGTGAGGGACCATGCACATCAGGATTGGGGGTGGGGGACCATGCACATCAGGGTGGGGGGTGAGGGACCATGCACATCAGGATTGGGGGTGAGGGGACCATGCACATCAGGTTGGGGGTGTAGAGGGACCATGCACATCAGGATTGGGGGGTGAGGGGACCATGCAATCAGGATTGGGGGTGAGGGACCATGCACATCAGGATTGGGGGTGAGGGGACCATAATCATGAGGATGGGGACAGCAACCAGGATTGGGGGGTGAGGGGACCATGCACATCAGGATTGGGGGGTGAGGGACCATGCACACAGGATTGGGGGGTGAGGGACCATGCACATCAGGATTGGGGGGTGAGGGGACCATGCAATCAGGATTGGGGGGTGAGGGGACCATGCACATCAGGATTGGGGGTGAGGGGACCATGCACATCAGGATTGGGGGGTGAGAGGACCATGCACATCAGGATTGGGGGTGAGGGACCATGCACATCAGGATTGGGGGGTGAGGGGACCATGCACATCAGGATTGGGGGGTGAGGGGACCATGCACATCAGGATTGGGGGGTGAGGGGACCATGCACATCAGGATTGAGGGGGTGAGGGGACCATGCATACAGGATTGGGGGGTGAGGGACCATGCACATCAGGATGGGGTGGGGCTGTAGATTGATGAGGGACCATGCACATCAGGATTGGGGGGTTGAGGGACCATGCACATCAGGATTGGGGGGTGAGGGGACCATGCACAATCAGGATTGGGAGGTGGGGGACCATGCACATCAGGATTGGGGGTGAGGGGACCATGCACATCAGGATGGGGGTGAGGGGACCATGCACACCAGGATTGGGGGGTGAGGGGACATGCACTCAGGATTGGGGGTTAGAGGACCATGCACATCAGGATTGGGGGTGAGGGACCATGCACCAGATTGGGGGTGAGGGACCATGCAACCAGGATTTGGGGGGTGAGGGGGACCATGCACATCAGGATTGGGGGGTGAGGGGACCATGCACATCAGGGATTGGGGGTGTCAGTGAGGGGGTCCATGCACTCAGATTGGGGGGTGAGGGGACCATGCATCTCAGGATTGGGGGAGGGACATGCATAACAGGGTGGGTGAGGGACCATGCAATCAGGATTGGGGGGTGAGGGACCATGCATCAGGATTGGGGGTGAGGGGACCATGCACATCAGGGTTGGGGGGGTGAGAGGACCATGCAATCAGGATGTGGGGGGTTGGGGGACCATGCACATCAGGATTGGGGAGTGAGGGACCATGCACATCAGATTGGGGGGGTGATGTGGGGGGCCATGCACATCAGGTTGGGGGTGGGGACCATGCACACCAGGATTTGGGGGTGAGGGGACCATGCACATCAGGATTGGGGGGTGAGAGGACCATGCACATCAGGATTGGGGGTGAGGGACCATGCACATCAGGATTGGGGGGTGAGAGGACCATGCACATCAGGGTTGGGGGTGAGGGGACCATGCACACCAGGATTGGGGGGTGAGGGGACCATGCACATCAGGAATTGGGGATGTGGGGTAACATGCATACCAGGATAGGTGGGTGAGGGGTACCATGCATACCAGGATTGGGGATGAGGGGACCATGCATACCAGGATTGGGGGTGAGGGGTTACCTACATCCTACGATATGTATGAGGGGGGACCATGCGTACCAGTATTAGGGGGTGAGGGGGCCATGCATACCAGTATTGGGGGGTGAGGGGGCCATGCATACCAGGAATTGGGGATGTGGGGTAACATGCATACCAGGATAGGTGGGTGAGGGGTACCATGCATACCAGGATTGGGGATGAGGGGACCATGCATACCAGGATTGGGGGTGAGGGGTTACCATACATCCTACGATATGTATGAGGGGGGACCATGCGTACCAGTATTGGGATATGAGGGGACCATGCATACCAGGATTGGGGATGAGGGGACCATGCATACCAGGATTGGGGGTGAGGGGTTACCATACATCCTACGATATGTATGAGGGGGGACCATGCGTACCAGTATTGGGATATGAGGGGACCATGCATTCCAGTATTGGGAAGAGGGGACCATGCATTCCAAGATAGGGGGTGAGAGAGCCATGCATACCAGGATAGGGGGGTGAGGGGACCATGCATATCAGGATTGGGGGTGAGGGGACCATGCATGTCAGGAAGAGGGCGAGGGGACATGCATACCAGGATGGGGGTGAGAGGACCATGCCTACCAGGATTGGGGGATGAGGGGTTACATGCATACCAGGATAGAGGGGTACCATGCATGCCAGGATTGGGGGTGAGGGGACCATGCCTACCAGAATTGGGAGGTAAGGGGTGCCATGTATACCAGGATTGGGGGGTGAAGGGTACCATACATCCTATGATAGGGATGAGGGGGGACCATGCATACCAGAATTGGGGGTGAGAGGACCATTCATACCAGAATTGAGGGGTGAGGGGACCATGCATACTGTGATTGGGGGGTGAGGGGACCATGCATACCAGGATTGGGGGTGAGGGAACCATGAATACCAGGATATGGATGAGCAGGTACCATGCATACCAGGATAGGGATGAGGGGGTACCATGCATACCAGGATTGGAGGATGAGGGGACAATGCATACCAGGATGAGGAATGGGGTGCCATGCATACCAGATTTGGGTGGGGGTGAGGGGACCATACATACCAGGATAGGGATGAGGGGTACCATGCATACTAGGATAGGGATGAGGGGTGCCATGCATACCAGGATAGGAGGGGAGCAGCACATATCAGGATGGGAAACCATATACCTATAAAAATGCTTGCCACCAGGGCGTAAAACGGGTTCATAGCTAGTATTATATTTATATAAATGGTGGGTGCAAGTTTCTGAACCTCTTATAGAAGAAAATCTTATCTATGATACAATCAAAGAAATCAGCACTCTGCACTCATATGTCCACTGTGGATTTTTATTTGTTTATCTAAACCAGGAGTAGGGAACCTCAGGCCCTCGGGCCATTTACAGCCCGCGATTGCCTTTTCTCTGGCCCCCGGGCAGATGCTCAGGGACCTTAGTGCTTTGGCTGGCAGCTGTGTTTTGATGGTCACCAGCGCTTTAATTTCTTCTTGTTCTGTGAGCACATGCAGTGTTCACTACTGAATGCTGAGGCAAAAGCAATGAAAGATGATGTCCTGACACCAGTGCCAGCATCAGGATGTACTTTGTGGGTGAAGTTAGCTCATAATTTGAATGGCCCTGAAGTATGGTTTAAATATCCAAATGGTTAACCAAAAGGTTCCCCAACCCTGAGTTAGACCATAGATTCACAATTTTGTCTCTATGCATTGGCTCTTTTTCAAGGCTCAGTTTTTTCAAAAACTGCTTGAAGATCCAAAATCTAACAAACTGTAGTACATTTTATTGGGGAGGGTGGGACAGAAAAAATAACAATTCCACAGTTGTAATATCCGTGCCCCAGTAGCGTAGCTACCGGGGGGCAGAGGGGGCGGTGGCCCCGGGCCTCCGCGCTCTGAGGGGGCCCACCCGGAGCTACGCTACTGTAACTGTATCGGCATGCACAGCGCGCCGATACAGTTACATTCTGGGGCAGAGCAGGGAGAATCGATCTCCCTGCTCTGCCGCCGGCCGCTATGGGGCCCCTGAGCAGGTGGTGGGGGGCCCTGTGCCAGCAGTGGGCCCCCCGCCCGTCATCGGAGGGTCAGCTGTATCAGCTTCTAGCCGATACAGCTGACCGCATTGTGAGAAAAGGAGCGAGCGCTCCTTCTCTCCCATGATCCCCCTCTCAGCGTCTGACAGCGGGCGCGATGACGTCACTGCCCGGCGCCGGCAGTCAGACGCTGAGAGGGAGAGCAGCGCAGGAGCCTGGAGCAAGAGAGGTGAGTACTGGATTTATTATTTTTGTAATGGGGGTGCATTATAAATAAGACTGCATTTGGGGGTGCATTATAAATGGCTGCCTATGGGGTGCATTATAAATAGGCTGCATATGGGGGACTGCGTTATAAATGACTGCCTATGGGGTGCATTATAAATAAGGCTGCATATGGGGGAGTGCATTATAAATGGCTGCCTATGGGGTGCATTATAAGTAAGGCTGCATATGGGGGAGTGCGTTATAAATGACTGCCTATGGGGTGCATTATAAGTAAGGCTGCATATGGGGGACTGCGTTATAAATGACTGCCCATGGGGTGCATTATAAATAAGGTTGCATATGGGGGAGTGCATTATAAATGGCTGCCTATGGGGTGCATTATAAGTAAGGCTGCATATGGGGGACTGCGTTATAAATGACTGCCTATGGGGTGCATTATAAGTAAGGCTGCATATGGGGGACTGTAAGAAGAAACCAAAGGGTATGGTGTGGTGAAGCACCCCAGCAGTATTGAAAGGCAAGAAGAAATACTGACAAGCATATAAGTGTGCACCAACAATTTTTATTAATATACAAATAGCACAGTACAAGTTAAAATCAAATTGAGTATAATTTTAATGTTAATAAAATAGAATAAAGAGAAACCCAAGATATAAATGTGCTGGTAAAAATTAATTAATAAACTGCTCAAATATGACCAGGTAAAAAATATATATATACAACCGCCAATGCAGTCACCCAGGCAAAATAATAGTATATATAAAAATATATATAAACCTAAAAGTGCACCACTGGGACCTAATATTAGTGTAACATGGAATAATGTTGTGCAAACAAAAATAAGAAAATCACTCAAGTGCTGAAAAACATGTGCCAATTAAAACGTGTCCTTAGAAACCAGGAATAAAATAAACAGCCCTGGATTAAACATATACCATGCGGTGCCAAAAGGCAAAATTACCTGGGAGCAGTAAACCAGCACAGGGGATCTCAGAAGACGCGCCCCGACGCGCGTTTCGGTATTAAACCTTCGTCAGGGGAATAAGATATACCGGGATTTCAGACTATATATAACTGCATCAATTAGGAGCCGGGTAAAGACGGTGCATGCGCGTCAGACGCGAACCGGAAGCTGCGTCGCATCAGGCGTCACGTGACCACAAACATTGCCGGGTCATCCCGGCATGTAGGTGACGTACAGACGCCGTCGCCACGGACGACCAACTCACAAAAGACGCGCATGCGCACACCACAGCTCCCAACAGATGGACGAAGTAAACTAGACCAGAGTGCTGATCAAATGGACATCCTCAAAAAATATATAACAGATGATAACGCATTGAATTAAATATGGCATAAATAAGTCATGAACTACACAAATTAATTAATAAATATACATATCCAAAAAATCAATTTGATATATTGTGCAACAGAATCAATGATTAAATAGTGAATAATAGTTATATACAAATATATAAATATATAAAAATATATACATATATATAAAAAAGAGAGAAAAATAATATATCCCATTATATAAATCAATACAATAATTAATACCCATACATATAATATATACACACAATATAAACAAATGTGATGCACAACAATACAACAATAATAATAAATATGTGTATTATATGAACAAATATATAATATAAAATAATAAGTGCATAATATACAGTGTATAATTCATGAATATATTACGTGATAAAAAACAGTGACAATAATCAATGAAAAATATATGAAAAATATGATGATTAACAAAAAAAAAAAAAAAATTGGATGGAATTGATAAGGGACCTAGGATGTGATGATGACGCATGCACTATCGAATTGACTGCTGTATTTTTCCTGAAAAGATCTGTTTGAAGACAGTTGTCAGAATCTTTTTTGATTTGAACATCCAAAAACTCAATAGCATGAACATGTTTATTGAAGGTAAAGTGCATGTTAATTGTGTTCGAATTTAAACGGTTAAAGAACTCAGACAATGTTCCCACTGTATCTTGCCATATCAAAAAAACACAACAAGAGAACATGTGTTGGGCATTCGGGCAGCGAAGGAGATTGAAGACGTTTCCTCCCTTAAAACCATCCCCAGACATTTTAAATTGTTTCATAATTGTGATTCAACATTGTTGAAAGTCTTGGGGATTGACAAATTACCTGATAACATTAGGGGAGGAAACGTCAGCAAACGCCTTGCCCAACTTGAATCTAAATGGATTTGGACCCTTGACACGGTGTCCCCTAAAGGTCTTAATGAGAGTCTCTCTTTTATATCTTTTTTATAAATATTTTAATGTTCTTTTTTTTATTATTCTAGTTATCATGGATTGTGAAATTGTGTACACTCTGACTGTACGAAGTATTCTCGAAGACATCTTCAATTATCATATTTTTATTTAGTATTTATTATTATTTTTTTTTTTTTTGTTAATCATCATATTTTTCATATATTTTTCATTGATTATTGTCACTGTTTTTTATCACGTAATATATTCATGAATTATACACTGTATATTATACACTTATTATTTTATATTATATATTTGTTCATATAATACACATATTTATTATTATTGTTGTATTGTTGTGCATCACATTTGTTTATATTGTGTGTATATATTATATGTATGGGTATTAATTATTGTATTGATTTATATAATGGGATATATTATTTTTCTCTTTTTTATATATATGTATATATTTTTATATATTTATATATTTTTCATATATATGTATATAACTATTATTCACTATTTAATCATTGATTCTGTTGCACAATATATCAAATTGATTTTTTGGATATGTATATTTATTAATTAATTTGTGTAGTTCATGACTTATTTATGCCATATTTAATTCAATGCGTTATCATCTGTTATATATTTTTTGAGGATGTCCATTTGATCAGCACTCTGGTCTAGTTTACTTCGTCCATCTGTTGGGAGCTGTGGTGTGCGCATGCGCGTCTTTTGTGAGTTGGTCGTCCATGGCGACGGCGTCTCTACGTCACCTACATGCCGGGATGACCCGGCAATGTTTGTGGTCACGTGACGCCTGATGCGACGCAGCTTCCGGTTCGCGTCTGACGCGCATGCGCTGTCTTTACCCGGCTCCTAATTGATGCAGTTATATATAGTCTGAAATCCCGGTATATCTTATTCCCCTGACGAAGGTTTAATACCGAAACGCGCGTCGGGGCGCATCTTCTGAGATCCCCTGTGCTGGTTTACTGCTCCCAGGTAATTTTGCCTTTTGGCACCGCATGGTATATGTTTAATCCAGGGCTGTTTATTTTATTCCTGGTTTCTAAGGACACGTTTTAATTGGCACATGTTTTCAGCACTTGAGTGATTTTCTTATTTTTGTTTGCACAACATTATTCCATGTTACACTAATATTAGGTCCCAGTGGTGCACTTTTAGGTTTATATATATTTTTATATATACTATTATTTTGCCTGGGTGACTGCATTGGCGGTTGTATATATATATTTTTTACCTGGTCATATTTTGAGCAGTTTATTAATTAATTTTTACCAGCACATTTATATCTTGGGTTTCTCTTTATTCTATTTTATTAACATTAAAATTATACTCAATTTGATTTTAACTTGTACTGTGCTATTTGTATATTAATAAAAATTGTTGGTGCACACTTATATGCTTGTCAGTATTTCTTCTTGCCTTTCAATACTGCTGGGGTGCTTCACCACACCATACCCTTTGGTTTCTTCTTATCTTACCGGATGGTCTGCCATCCTTTTTTGAGGAATTTTGGTGCATAATTTGATATAAATTATTCATTGTTATATGTTGATTTGATTTTATATTATTAATCTCCAAATTTCCTGCTGTATATGGGGGACTGTGTTATAAATGACTGCCTATGAGGTGCATTATAAATAAGGCTGCTATGGGGGAGTGCATTATAAATGACTGCCTATGGGGTGCATTATAAGTAAGGCTGCATATGGGGGACTGCGTTATAAATGACTGCCTATGGGGTGCATTATAAATAGGCTGCATATGGGGGAGTGCATTTTAAATGGCTGCCTATGGGGTGCATTATAAGTAAGGCTGCATATGGGGGACTGCGTTATAAATGACTGCCTATGGGGTGCATTATAAATAAGGCTGCATTGGGGGAGTGCATTATAAATGACTGCCTATGGGGTGCATTATAAGTAAGGCTGCATATGGGGGACTGCGTTATAAATGACTGCCTATGGGGTGCATTATAAATAAGGCTGCATATGGGGGAGTGCATTATAAATGGCTGCCTATGGGGTCCATTATAAGTAAGGCTGCATATGGGGTGCATTATAAATAAGACTGCCTATGGGGGTGCAATATAAATAAGGCTGCCTATGGGGGTGCATTATAAATAAGGCTGCCTATGGGGGTGCATTATAAATAAGTCTGCCTATGGGGGTACATTATAAATAAGACTGCCTAGGGGGGTGCATTATAAATAAGGCTGCCTATGGGGGTGCATTATAAATAAGACTGCCTATGGGGGTGCATTATAAATAAGACTGCCTATGGGGGTGCATTATAAATAAGACTGCCTATGGGGGTGCATTATAAATAAGACTGCCTATGGGGGTGCATTATAAATAAGGCAGCATATGGGGGGTGCATTATAAATAAGACAGCCTATGGGGAATGCATTATAAATAAGACTGCCTATGGGGGTGCATTATAAATAAGGCTGGCTATGGGGTGCATTATAAATAAGGCTGGCTATGGGGTGCATTATAAATAAGGCTGCCTATGGGGTGCATTATAAATAAGGCTGCCTATGGGGTGCATTATAAATAAGGCTGCCTATGGGGGTGCATTATAAGTAAGACTGCCTATGGGGTACAGTATAAATAAGGCTGCCTACAGGGGTGCATTATAATATAGAGTCTGTCTATGGGGGTGCATTATACTACAGAGGCTCCCTATGGGAGTGCCTTATAATATAGAGGCTGTCTATGGGGGTGCATTATAATATAGAGGCTGCCTATGGGGGTGCATTATACTATATTGAGGACTATCTGGTGTATTATGCTATATGGATACTATCTAGGGGGCCATCATACAGTGTGGGGATTATAGTGGGGGGGGCATCATACTGTGTTGAAGCCATTAAATAGTTTGGGGACATTAAGGGGTCAGTATATATCCAGTGAGGGGGCATCACACTGTGTATAGGGGAGCTGTACAGGGGGGAGACTCGGGACATTATTAAGTGTAAAGTGGGCACTTATTGTTATAGGGGAACTCGGGTTACTGTGACTGTCAAAGGGGCACACGGGGCAATATTACATTCTAGGGGACAAAATGCGGGCACTGTTTTCTAGGGCACTTGCACCCAGCAGTACTATATTCTAGAGGGGTGCTTTAGAATTTAGAGATCACACAGAACCACACACTAGGTGCAGTAATAGGGGCACATACGGCAGCAGCGGCTCAGTATTGGGGTATCAGGTGCAGTAATAAGGACACATATGACAGCAGCAGCTCAGTATTGGGGTATCAGCAGGATGAGGAGTTTGTACAGGTTGAGAATAGTCCAATCGGTGATCGTGACGGTGCTGAAAATATGAGAAGTGAAATGTGTCTTTGTTGTATTTTCTGCAGTCAAGTCTCGGCTGGAGGAGTCGTTATGTCGGTGTGGGCCAGATGGAAAAGACATGAAAAGTGAACGATTCCATCAGAAGGAACGTCAGCGGTAAGTCATTATCTGTACCTCTGCTGTAATCTATTATATGTTCTGTAGGACTGGTATTATTTACCACTGACCATACGGCGGTGATATCAATATTGGTCTTTTTATATATAGATTATTTTTGGCAACAGCGCGGTCATTTGCTGAGGTTCTCTGGTTAGGGGCCCACTCAGAAGTTTCGCCCCCCTAAACCGAAACCCTAGCTACGCCTCTGCCGTGCCCGTACTTCCGCGGGGTCCCCGTCGGGGTCCACTCTCTCGGTCTGCTCCCCGCTGCTCTACCTCTGGTCTCTCTGCTGCTCCTGCTTCCTGGCGCATGGCCGGCGGATCTCTGGGTATGTTGCTGAGGTATCGCGCGCGTGCTCCCGGTCTCTTCACGGGACAACGCTCATTTTTCAAAAATGCTGTCAACTAATGGTGTCATAGTGTGTGCTATTTCTGGCCCTCTGCCATAGAGAGGGTGCCAGAACAACAAGTGTTTTCTGTTGCTAGTTCCCGGTTTAGTGTTCTAACATTCCTGTGTTCTGTTGTGCTTTACCAGTGTTTTGCCAGTACACAGCTAATACTGTTTGTCTTCTCAGATTATCAGCGGCTTGCTCCTCCATACCCGGGACAATACCAGTGCTGCCTGTGCAAGTTCCATCCTGCTCAGCCGTCCATCACTCTGTTACCCAGGACGACGTCAGTACTGCCTGAGCCAGCTCCGTCCGGACCAGCCGCTTCCCGCTTGTCAAGTTCTACGCTACCTGTTATCCCTGTCTGTTCACCTGTTCTGCTGGGCCAGCTTCCATGTGTCCGGGGTCTAACTGGAGGTAGCACCTGCATCCCCTGGATACTCCAATCTGATCCTGTTCGAGGGGTCTTACTACGGATGTCTGGGGCTCACAAAGTTACGCCCTCTTCGGAGCCCCCAGTTCGTGGTCCCGTGGTTCCACAAAAATAGCATAAACAAATGTGCACTTCAACACCTGTGCCTCTGTGTAGCCCTGGTGTGAAGGCACACATAAAACCCTTGAGGATGTGCGGAGAGGTAACAGTTTAATGCTTAATAACCATTCACTCCAACACACACTTGGACACACCCATAGGGTATGTAGTCAGTCAGTCAGTGAGTTTCCTGTCTTCGGACAGAGGAGTCAAGAGAGGGTGTCTAGCCTGGACTTGAAGGAGGAAGGAGTTCAGCGAGATCCTGTCAGCAGTTCTTAAAGTGGAGGCTAGTAAGGATGAGCCAGTTCACCTCAGCCTGGTCAGAGCTGTGCCTAACTAGAAGATAGAGACAATTAAGGAAGAAAGAAGAGTTAGCAACAAAACTTCAGTCGCCTGTCCCAAGGACAGTGAAGTTCAGTCGACGTGCTCCTGAACTAGAAGAATACTGAACATCTGTTAGTGTGCTCCAAGGAAGAAGCAAGAAAGGATTGACTTATATTACCTTAGGAAGTGTGGAGTGCTTATGCTAAGAGCGCGAACAGGGCGAAGGGCGCAGTGGAAAGGATTCTAGAAGTGCCTTAAGGATTGAACTATCCGGCATTGATCACCGGTCACTGGGGACCGAAGTGTCGCTACAGCTTCAGGCGTAGAGATAGAAAAACCAGAGTCTTACTGGACCTTAGGTCGCAGAAAGCAGCCCTTGGAGTGTCGGTACGTAACAGGGGTCAGGTGGAATAGGAACTTTGAGTCAGTGCACGACAAAAGCAAGAACCTAGTTCCATCACTTGGAAGGCTCCGACCACAAAACTGACCGGGCAGTACAGCTTTGGAGAAGCTGGAGTATTTGGAGTGAACTTAGCTTTATGCTAGTTGGACTCATCATTTGGAAAGTTAAGGAGGCCTCTAACCTGTTCAGCTGTTATCTCAAAGCACATTCTCCACCTCGATCAGCCTCCCTGGGACCTGCCTGAACAACTTGAAAGTAAAAGGTATGGAAAGACGCTGGATGGTGTGAGACTGATTCATTTATTTGCACCCTACATCATTAATACCATAGACTTTGAGGGACCAGTCCCACCTGTAGGGGACCCGACATCTAGCTGCCACACCATCCCCTCAGAGATCTACAGCAGCGCTGGTCTTAGTGATCAGAAAACTACAGGTGGCGTCACGAACTGTTATACACCTATCCCCTGTAAATATACCCCCCAACATACGCCTGACCGCCAGGGCCACAGACCGAGCCACCGCTACCTGTGACAACCCCATAGACTTCCATGGGCTCGGCTCTGGGTACCCCATTGCCCTGGTAACCCACAATTGTGGTGCGTGGTCGAGTCATCTTGGCGTCACGAACAGGATGCGAAACTCGCAAAATTGCGAGCCCTGTGTGCCTGTGGAGTTGTTTTGTGAAAAAGGACTGTTTGCACTTTTGGCGCCAAAAATCGCCATCTTTGTCGCCATATTCGCGCCCTGAGGCGCCGGAGAAGAAGGTGGGCGTGGATTGGTGGGTGTGTGCCCCCCTGTGGCGCGAAGAAAATGCCTGCCCTCTCAAAGTGCTATTACAATATGCGATCCTGCCCTACAGCAAAAGAGGTCCGCCTCCTCTTCACCTTCCCTGCGAAGAGGAGGAGACGCAAACCCCGCCTCCACGGAAGAGACCGGACGGCTCTGGTAGAAGATGAGAGAGTGACCTGGAACATGATGGAGGCAGGATGTGTGCAGCCGAGCAGGGAAGCGGTGGAAGGCAGGCCCCGTTCCCCAGCCAAGCTGCCACTAGAACCGGAGCCATCTGTGGTCCGGCACCTGCAGCAAACTTTGCTGGAGATTGGAGAGGAAAATGCAAGGTTGAAGAAAATGGTCTTGCAACAACCTGGCATGGAGGAGATCGAGAGACGCCGGCGTAACCAGATGCAGCGGCGGCTGTGGGACGCGGTGTTCTCTCCCCTCGACGACCCTCCACGATTTGAATTGCCAAAACTTCTGCTGCCCAAGGCTAAGGAGCAACCGGAGGCTACCCCCAAAAGGACCGACCCTGATCCCACCGATGGAGCGGTGGAAGCGAAGGAGGTTGAGGAGGTACCGCCAGTTCCGGAACGCCCGCCCGGCCAGGAGGCCGCAGCAGATGATCGATCCCCGGTAGGGACACCGGAGGGGTCCTGTCCATCATTACCAGACGTCGACTGGGATGAGATGGCGCGCCTGGATGACGTCGCCTACGCCGCCCAGTGGGAACGTGAGTGGCAGCGTCGCGAAGAGGAACAGCGACGCCGGCAGGAGGAAGAGCGGGAAGCGCAGCTGAACCGGCAGCGGCAGTACGAGCAGCTGATTGCGGATAAGGAAAGTGTCCGCAGGGAAAAAGGTACTCTAAGGGAACCGCGGCGGCAGGGGTGTGTGACAGAGTTCCAGCTCCGGAAGGGCTGGGGCTTCATTAGAGAACCGGGCCTCTACCCAGGGGTCTTTGTCAGTCGCAGGGACGTAGAATCCCACCTGCCCATCGGCCATCCCGGGAGGGACCTAATCAATGGGGACATAGTAACCTATACACGGCACTGGGGTATGAAAGGATGGTATGCCCTAAATGTCGCAGTCGTCAGAGACCCCGTCCCCGACGCAGGTAACGTCACCATTGCCAGCGCGTCACAGTCCCGAGCTCCCGCTGCACCAGGCCGTGCCCCGGCATCGCCCCATGAACGTACGTCACAGTTGGAAGCGCCCCCCGCATACTCTACTCTGCCAGTGCCTCGTACCAAGACACAAGCTACGACCCATTCCAAATCGCAATTTGCACCGCCGGATATAGCGGCACCAACAGCGACACCTTCGGAGATACCGCTTGCGTCCTACATGATGGAGTCACCCGATGGGACCGTAGTTATGATGAGAACAGTCGCTACTCAGACTTGGATAGCAGGTCACGACCTATTTGTCATGTGCTCTAAAGAGCATCGCATTGTTCCAGCCCCCGGGATGGAAAGTGTAACTGAAGTTAGCAAGAAAATGTGAAGAACGGTAGGACCCAGACAGGGTTTACCGCAACTAAGAAGATGTAAAAAGTTTTGATAAAAGAAATAATTGCTGTTTTGCACTTTATTGCTATGTATAGTGTTTACATAGTTTTAGATATATTGAGTAGAATACCCGGCTGGGTACAAGAATGAAAATTTTGAAAAGTTGAAGAATTTTTGAGAAATTAAAAAGTAATATGTTGATTGAAAGTTTTACATATAGAATGCCCTGGTTGGGTAAATATCGTTAGATATATAATGTAAATATTGAAGTGAAAAGTATATATATGTGTCCTTTTATTATGTCATGGACTTTGAGGCTGAGGACTGTGCCAGCCCAGAACTTATCTTTGTACATAGTTGCGCTTCGGTGCATTATATTGGTTTTACATGAAACCACAGCACAATTACTACCTCTGAACATAAAACCCGTGTGGTGTGGCACTGAGCGAGGTTTGCAGCCAGATGTCCTGCAGCCCACCCAGGACCCACGTTGAAGGTTTGGTGCGGGTCCTTCACAAGAATATTGTTTGATATGATATATTTATTGAAAGTGTGTTTTTGTATTTTTCTATGTCTAATGTTATAATGCAACGTTTAAGAAATCCTTACCTCCCGGATGGGAAGAGTTTTAATGTTTATTGTTAATGCAAAACAAAATGTCTTTCTTCTTATATTTCACAGCCCGGGAGTGCTGTATTTTACCATGGGGGAATGTGTAGCCCTGGTGTGAAGGCACACATAAAACCCTGGAGGATGTGCGGAGAGGTAACAGTTTAATGCTTAATAACCATTCACTCCAACACACACTTGGACACACCCATAGGGTATGTAGTCAGTCAGTCAGTGAGTTTCCTGTCTTCGGACAGAGGAGTCAAGAGAGGGTGTCTAGCCTGGACTTGAAGGAGGAAGGAGTTCAGCGAGATCCTGTCAGCAGTTCTTAAAGTGGAGGCTAGTAAGGGTGAGCCAGTTCACCTCAGCCTGGTCAGAGCTGTGCCTAACTAGAAGATAGAGACAATTAAGGAAGAAAGAAGAGTTAGCAACAGAAACTTCAGTCGCCTGTCCCAAGGACAGTGAAGTTCAGTCGACGTGCTCCTGAACTAGAAGAATACTGAGCATCTGTTAGTGTGCTCCAAGGAAGAAGCAAGATAGGATTGACTTATATTACCTTAGGAAGTGTGGCGTGCTTATGCTAAGAGCGCGAACAGGGCGAAGGGAGCAGTGGAAAGGATTCTAGAAGTGCCTTAAGGATTGAACTATCCGGCATTGATCACCGGTCACTGGGGACCGAAGTGTCGCTACAGCTTCAGGCGTAGAGATAGAAAAACCAGAGTCTTACTGGACCTTAGGTCGCAGAAAGCAGCCCTTGGAGTGTCGGTACGTAACAGGGGTCAGGTGGAATAGGAACTTTGAGTCAGTGCACGACAAAAGCAAGAACCTAGTTCCATCACTTGGAAGGCTCCGACCACAAAACTGACCGGGCAGTACAGCTTTGGAGAAGCTGGAGTATTTGGAGTGAACTTAGCTTTATGCTAGTTGGACTCATCATTTGGAAAGTTAAGGAGGCCTCTAACCTGTTCAGCTGTTATCTCAAAGCACATTCTCCACCTCGATCAGCCTCCCTGGGACCTGCCTGAACAACTTGAAAGTAAAAGGTATGGAAAGACGCTGGATGGTGTGAGACTGATTCATTTATTTGCACCCTACATCATTAATACCATAGACTTTGAGGGACCAGTCCCACCTGTAGGGGACCCGACATCTAGCTGCCACACCATCCCCTCAGAGATCTACAGCAGCGCTGGTCTTAGTGATCAGAAAACTACAGGTGGCGTCACGAACTGTTATACACCTATCCCCTGTAAATATACCCCCCAACATACGCCTGACCGCCAGGGCCACAGACCGAGCCACCGCTACCTGTGACAACCCCATAGACTTCCATGGGCTCGGCTCTGGGTACCCCATTGCCCTGGTAACCCACAATTGTGGTGCGTGGTCGAGTCACCTCCGCTTCCATTCGTTACAACAGTTTTGTGGTTTCAGTTTTACAGTTTTCACTGTCTGGAATAAATTACACGTTAATTTTATACTGTTGGTAAGTACAGTTATGATGATTACAAATGTATATCTTTATTCAGGAACAAAACTAGGTTTTCCTGCCCCTTGGGGAAAAACTCAACTTAGTATTCCTTCATATATACAACTGAAGTAGTGCATACTTACAGACAACTGCCAAATATCTGTTCTTCCCGTTTCTCTTAACGTTCATTGAAAAACTACAGCTCTTGGTTCATTGAGAGAAACATTAAGATAAGTTAGTTGGCATGTGAACTGAAAGCACAGTAAGATCCTGACAGTGAGTATATTACACACTGTCATGATTTGTCTTACAGTAATGCTCAATTTTATAATTAATGCTCCTAAAATAACTACCGATATAGTAATACTTAACTTGTCAGATGGCACAATACTTTATTAATACAGCCATGTATAACATTATCTTGCAAATTATGGATTGCTGCATTCGTACACGATTAGAACCAACAGTACAGGAATACATCAGCAGAACCACTACCAATACAGGAATAAATTGCTAGAAGCACAATCAGTACATAAATACATCACCAGAACAATCATCATTACATGAATACATTGCCTGAAGCACCAGCATTACAAAATACAGCTTCACAACCACCGTCAGGACATGAATACATCACCAGAAGCACCAACATTAGAGAAAAACAACTTCACAGCCATCATCAGTAAAGGTATTCATCACCAGAACTATCATTAATACTTGAGATAACAGGATCAATTTAAATTTAAATTAGATGATGTGGAGACACCGGTGTCAGCAGGTGCTCTAGTCCACTAGCAGAAACAGCATGGACCAGGGCACCTACTACTGAATGCTCCCTCTCCTTTTTTCCGTGGGCGTAATACTACTCAGACAACACAGGGTGAGGGTAAAACAGTGTGGCTGTCACAAATCATTAAGGTTCTGGGTCTGCTGAAATTTAAATGTTGTTTTTTCCTTTTGATCCAGCAAGAGTTATTATCAGACTCTTTATTGTCAAAAATTTGATTTGCAAAAAACAGATTTAGGCAAATCTCAATACTGAAAAGTTTGTAGTTTTTTACATATTCTTGCCTGCCCCATCATATTTTTCCATTGTATTCCTCCTGCACTGGCATTGCTACTGTACAGTCATACTAGCCACAATGCCTGGTTGCCCACTGTGATTTATGATTCAGTATTTTACTGTTACTATATTGCTGTATTAAGGTACAAAAAAATTATAAATTTTAACATTTCACATACGTATGTCTACTTTATTTTAGCATAATTTTGTTTTCATCCATTTATTTATTTGGGACATTACATGGGTTATACAGTATTCTAATTTACTGTGATAATGACTTTTGGGTTTTCTTTGGCTGTAAGCCATAATCATCAACATTAAGGCCGGCGTCACACACAACCACAAAAAATCGGTCCGTTTTAGACGGTCGACAATCGGATCAAAATGCAAACATCACACATCCTTCTGGCATCCGATTTTCCTTCAAAGATGCGATTTAATCGCATGTGTGTGTACCTTATAACATCCGATTTTCATCCCACCACCGTTTTTTAGTCGCAGCAAACCAAAACTGACAAGTAACGGATTTCAGGCCTGATAATAATTTAAATCATCAGGCAGAGCTATATTTAAGTGATCTGATCCAGGTGTGAGCCTCCCACCTTTGCACTGGTCTCATTTTGGTCATTCTGCTTTGTGCTTGCTACCTGCATTATCCAAACATGAGCGACACACTGAGATTTACTCCCACTGAGCGTGTGCTGTTCCATTGGGTTATATCCAGACGTTTTGGAGAGCCATATCCTGTAATATCAGATCACAGAAGACGCAGAAGGATGTGGGTACATCCTCTTTTGACAAGAAGGCTAACTAAAGGACATTTTCATCGTCTATATTTGTCACTGCGTAGTCATGGAGATAAGTTTTTCCTATATTGTCGAATGAGCATAGCTACATTTGATAAGCTGCTTGATATTGTGCGCCCTGGGATCACATTTGAGGACACCAGGATGAGAAAATCTATTTCTGCCGAGGAACGCCTTCTTCTTACAATAAGGTATGTTTATTAACGATATGTTGATGATTTTTTTATCCACATACTCACTTTGCAAGTGTAGGAGCAGACTTCTTGTAATCTTGTAATGTGTGTATTGTATTTCTCAACCTTAGGTATCTCAATTATTGCCTATGGTGTATTGTACAGAAGCCATGTATTTTAATCTCATTTACAGCATGTGTGCTATAACAAACTCATGCATTATTAAGTGTTGTTTCTTTTTTATGATAAATTTGTAAACTGATTTGTCGATGTTCTATGTTTGTTACAGGTTCCTTTCTACTGGCATGTCCTACGCTGCTCTGCACTTAGAGTTTCTAATAGGCAGATCAACAATTTCTGGCATTGTTCGGTCAACTTGTGTGGAAATTTGGAACAGACTACATGAAGAAGTCATGCCTGAACCAAAAATGAGTGACTGGTTGAGGATAGCAGAGGGTTTTGAGCAAAATTGTCAGTTTCCACACTGTATAGGAGCCCTGGACGGCAAGCACATACGTGTTCGCAAACCTCCTAACTCAGGCTCACAATTCTTCAATTATAAACAATATTTTTCTGTTGTTTTGTTGGCCTTGGTCGACACAAACTACATGTTTATAATTGTAGACATTGGGGCCTATGGAAGGACTGGAGACTCAAGAGTCTTCAATACTTCCATAATGGGTAGGCGGTTACGCAATAACCAACTGGACCTACCTCCAGCAAGTCAACTTACTGACTCCATTCCAGAGCATGTGCCTTATGTTATAGTTGCAGATGAGGCCTTTCAATTAACCAGGAATGTAATGAGGCCATATCCCAGTCGCTATCTCACCCATCGGAGGAGAATATTTAATTGTCGGCTGTCACGTGCTAGGCGTCTGGTGGAGTGCACATTTGGAATTCTTTGTGCTAAATGGCGTGTACTTCAATCTGCAATTCAACTTAGTGAAGCCAATGTTAATGTGGTCCTCCAAGCATGTGTGGTCCTACATAATTTTGGTAGAATACATGAATGCTCCTCTCAACATGTGGATCAATTATCATCTGTGAATGTGTCTTTGCCTATGTCACAACCCATCCATCCCCGTCGTCCACCTTCAGGCATAAGAGTACGTGATGTGTTCACTCAATATTTTGTTTCCCCTGAGGGTGCTACTGCCTGGCAAGAGGAGGCATTAGTAGACATGTAGTGTGGCTATGTTGCTCTGTCATAAAGCTAATTTTTCAATATTTATTTTATATGTTGTTATGTTGTGTTGGTAATGCTGTGTGTAAAGGTACTGCCACACTAAACAATCCCGCTAGCGATCACGATAACGACGCATACTAATGCGATCGCTAGCGGGATTGTTTCTATATCGCTAAATGCGGCCACATTTAGCGATATAGTTAACGACGCTATCGCCGTTAGCGATCTTCTTAACGACTTTAGCGGTACAAAAGTACCGCTAAATCGCTAAGAAAAGGTGCCACACAGCGATAAGATACTTACCCAGCGGGAGCGCCAGCGATGAAATAGGGTCCGGAACGATTCCAGCGACGAGCGAGATCACAGCAGGAAGCTCGTCGCTGGAAGCTGCCGCACTGAACAATATCGCTAACGGGATCGCTAAATAGTGAAGTTTTTTTAGCGATCCCGTTAGCGATATTGTTTAGTGTGGCATACCCTTTAGTTAAGCAGGGCATTACCTTTTGAAATAAATACATACAATCAATGCCACGTTAAAAAATTTTTATCTTGGGTTTAGGGATTAGTGGCTTTTGAACTTATCTCAAAGGACTAATCTGTCCTTATTTGTAGTTTTTTTTTTCAAAAATAAAATAACATTAACAAAAACAAATAACATTTTCCAAATTCAGATAACAAAAGCAAAACAAATACAAAACAAAACTATAAGTGCTGGTATGTGTGTGGTGGTGAATGTGGAAGTGCAGCTTGGGAGGGCTGTGTAGACTGCTCTCCAGCCACTGTGTCAGCATGAGTGGTGGCTGACTGGGAACTTGGCTGTATGCTTGCTGCTTGCTCTTGAGGTGGGTTTGGGTATGGGAAATTTGGGAACTGTTGTGGGTAGTCATAACATGACTGCCCACTTACATTATAGCCCCCAAAATGTCCATGTCGACCATACCCATGTTGTGGCCAGCCTTGAACATTGGGTATGGTCGAGTGGGCATATTGTGAGTGGCCACTATGTGGCATGTGTTGGAGCTGGTTATCTCCATAAAAAGAAGCCGCAGTAGGCTGAAGAGGAGGAGTTGGGTTCTGTTGGACACAAGGAGGAGGTGGAGGAGGAGGAGGATGATGATGAGGAGGTGGATCAGTGGCTGCTGCAGATTGTGCTGTATGTTGAGACACGACTCTACATACATTGTCTGGACCAGCCACCCATGTATGTAGGTAATTTACCAGGTTTGTTGGATCATTTGGTGGTGTCCCAGCATGCAACACAATATGCAGAGCATTTCTGATCAGCAGTCTGTGCTGGCTAGGAATTGCCCGGAGGTAAGGGGCAAGACTGCGGCAATAGGCCTCCTCACCATCATCATGAGCAACACTGGACAAATAGTCCAGCACTCCTCTGTCCACCTGCCTCCTTGTGACAGAACCAACTCCCTCTCTTCTACGCCTGGGTCTGCGTGCAACTGCAGCTGTAGGCGAACCCACATCCAGGGGCCTACCAGGGCTGCTGCTCAGGGGAGGGTCTTGCGCTTGAGAAGGCAATCTCTCCGTCTCCACTGATGGTGTTGGTGGTGGTGGTGATGATGCTGTTGCTGCTGACGATGGATCAGCCTCCTCAACATCACCCACAGGATCAATAATTTGCTCCGAGTCGGAAGCTGCCTCTCTGGCAGTCAGGTTTGATTCGGTGCTATAGAAGAATAACAATTTATTAAAATTTATTAATTATAAATAATATACATTTTGTACAGACATAAACTTACGGTCTCAAATCCAGAGCTGGAGCAAGAAAATTGAGACGGTCATAGTAGACGTATTTTCGTTTGGCGGTTCCTGCTGCCCCACTGCGGCCCCTCAGCTGTCTCTCTCTTCGATAAGAGTCTCTACAGCTGCGCCATCGTCTTGTAACATCTGCCACTGAAAAATTAACACATCAAATAGAATTTTAACATTATGTGCCTTTATAATTGTGCAAAATGCTAAATATTTTCAAGAAAAAAAAAATTTGTTATGAAAAATTTGTTATAGGGGTGTCAAACAGCAATACAAAGTATATCTCATTAAAATTGAAATGAAATATTAGAAGGCTTCATAAGTAGAAATCTGTATGACATATGTGTCACAATAATGTGCATTTTGTGGACACACAGCAATCAAATAAACAAAAGGGACACATATTAAGTAATTCACCGACGCATTTATTGTGTCAGGCCACATTTGTAATATTTTTTTTTGCCACCATTGTAGTAGAACATAAATATACCAAATACACAGACGGCACATGAACATTCATCAGAGCAGGAGCTTCAATTGATCCCTGCCCTGTGTGATTTCCCTATATATGGGATGGACCTTTTTAAAGTTAGAACATATCCCACAGTGGTCTCCTATGTTACTATTGAGTTCTGTTAATTAAAGTTTCACAAACAACCAATGCAGGGTAGAAACGTTACCTCATTTTTGTTTTGTTTTTTCATTTCAAACACTTAGCACTTTTTCAACTTGCATTAACTTTTTTTTTTCTAAGGCGGCTGTTTGGACAATTACAGGAGCTCAATATTACATGTGTTTGGATTTGGAACATAGCATTGGGGGTTCAACTGATGTATTCAATACATTTCGGGGTCACATATAAGGGTACAGGAACATTATAACACATTGTTGTTGGTACATACTGAATAGTCCAGCATTATTTTAAGCATTTTCAAGTCGGTACTTACTAATGCGTTCTTGCTCCTCCCTAGACCTGTCGCCAAAATCAGGGAACATCTGGGTACAGATTCTCCTCCAAGAGGCCTCCTTCATTGACCGGTTGGAATAGTTTGCATCGCGCTGGTCCCAAAGTTCTGGCCTCTCCTGGATCAGAACAATTAACATTTTAACGTTGATGTGTGTGGCCATGTTTGTGGACTCCGTGGAGGCGGTTTCCTGTTTTCGTTTGATTTTTCCTAGCCTAATTAGCATGTCAGCCCTTCCTGTCATTTCTCCAGATGCAATTTCCTGACACCTGAAGATAGTGGTCCGATTTTTTATCGCAAGTCACACAGTGTGCTCCGTTTGTAATCCCACTTTTCATCGCTGCCATAGACTTGCATTGGCGATCGTCGACCCACAATCGGTGACAATCGCAGCATGCTGCGATTGTACACGGACGTTGAAAACGGACCACAAAAAAACGGCTACTGGGAGCTGCTCCATAGATTAACATAGGGCAGACTGCAATACGATTTTTCATCGCATTGCAATCGTCCGATTTTGTCGCCAGTGTGACGCCGGCCTAACAGAAATAAACACTTGAAATAGATCATGCTGTTTGTCATGACTCTATATAATATATGAGTTTCACTTGTACTGATGAACTGAAATAAATTAACTTTTTAATGATAATCTAATTTTGTGAAAAACACCTGTACAAGGACTTGGCACCTGTGAGAACGGGGATCACTGATTGGAGGCCCACTTTACATCTAGGTGTATTAGATGCTATTTAGATGAGGATCTGGTTGTTATCATGATCTGTCAGTAGGAATATCTGGGAATAGGCAGGATACTATTTTGTGTGCAAGAATCTCCTCTGAAGAACCCAGAAGGGAGAAATGCATAAGGAGGCAAATAAGTAAACAGGGCAAGTTCACTGTGAGGGCCAGCTGTGGACTGCCCTTGTAAAGGCAGGAGCTACGTGAATAGGGGCAACTCAGTAATTTGAGGGATAACATAGGGCCTCCATGAAGCTCCAGATGATGATTTTTTATAGATATGAAGATGGATGTCTTTAGCCATACATGTTAATAGGACTTAACTGTCTAGAGTGAACAGATATGATTAAGAGGAGATTTATTCTATATATATATCATGTGACATCACAGCATTTCTTCATAATTATGCCAGACGTAAATTCAGTAGGCCCAGAATCATAAACTGTTGTCTGAAGTATTGACTCTTTTTGAAGGATGAATATTTACCTCTAATATTAGCTCCTTCAGTTTATTTTCTGTTATCTTTGAAAAACAGTAATGCATGGCCACAGAACAATGATGTTTGCTGATATGTTGATTGTACATGCCAACCAGTTTGTTGGCTTTTAAAACAGAAGAGGAAAAATTATGCAAATAGATTACATAATCGAACAATGCAGGTTGGCCTCATTCACATCTCTCTCTGACTTCTGGATGCTGATTGAAGGCCAGTTGTGAACTATATAAAGAAACTTTTTCTTCTGGCCCAAGTGCTCTACAGGATGTCAGCTTAGGGGAACATGGTCCCAGCTGGAAGAGCACAGGACTGCTTAATTGACCATCGCTGAAACCCCAGAGACGTCTTAAAGAATCCAGGTTGGGACAACCGGGTCACCTGGCCACATAACTCACTGCTTTCGGTTAGCTTCCTCAGCTTGTCGTTACCTCTTCTGTGTGGGGGCCCACCAAAGTGGAGAGCCACTGGTGGGAGTATTCAGCCCTGGATGTAGCTCTAATCCCGGCGAGTCAGCAGAAGGGAAAGGGCCTTTTCTATATGCTATTGTGTGTTGGTGGTTTAATTAATTATTGACACACTGTTTTACCCTCACCCTGTGCTGTCTGAGTAGTTGTCTGCCCACAAGCATTCAGTGGTATGAGCCCTGGTCCATGCAGTCTTTCTAAAGACAGCCGGGCCAGTGGACGAGAGCACCCACTTACCTCCGTGTCTCTACATATTGGAACATAATCTGCCGGTTCCATATCTATATAGGGGATTATGTAAGAGAACTGCTCACCTTTACAATGATAGTCTTTTGTACAGAATCATAAGCAGGTATATTGTTGATGCTTATTGTGTGTCTGGTGGTGCATATGCAGAATATATGCTACATCTGGGTCAAGCTATATGTCAGACCTTGATATAACATTTGATGTGGCATAATTTAAAAGACTATAGTTTGAGGAAATAAGGTCTCGATTGCCTGGATCAGATGATAATACTATAAAGGAATTGATATAATTTGGTCCAGCAGTCTGTTATTTGATGTTTACGTGCATGTGTTTATACCAATCAGGTATTTTTATATTCGTCCTTTCTATTATTAAGAATTAAAAATTATATTTTAGCTATTAGCCTCACTTTTTTTCCTTATAAATTATTATTAAGCATCATTACTTCCAAGGTGCTGCACATATCAGGAGGATTTCATACATATATAAAATACTGATAACATACAGTAACAAACTAACAGTAACAGAATGGTGAAAAGTGCTTGCCCTCATGGGTTTATAATCTACAACATTTTGGGAGAGAAGACAGTAGGTCGGGGGGAAGTTACTGCTCAGATGAAGAGACAAAGGGGTTATTGCATGAGGACAGAGGAAAGAAGGGTAAGTTAGGAGTTAATGTTTGCAACTTGCCTAGAGTGGGTTAGTGTTAGGAAAAGGGACTGTTTTCTGTTAGTTGAGGAGATAGGGTTTGGAGTGCGAAGTGAGCAGTGAGCAGTGAATGGGTGATCCTGACGGATAGGAGACCAATAGTGAGGGACAGTGTGTTCCTAAAGATAAGTGACAGAAAGAGACAGAGTGGCCTTCTGGAGATGGGTCCTAGGAGATGACATCTAGTCACGAGACCTGAGCTTATAAAGCGGAAGGTAATGGACGTTAGCAGGAATGAGAGACGGGGACTAGTGAAGGGTCCCGAGTGGTAGATCCAGGGTACCGTTAGTGGAAGAAATAGGAAATGGAACCGTTGAGCAAGTAAAGGAGACTGTAGCATTAAAGTAGGGAGAAACAGTGTGCCTTGAAAGACCAGAAGTATACTGTAGAGTAAGGATGCTGTGTGGAATAAGGCTTCATGTTGTAAAAGAAACATCCATAAGACTTTGTACTAAGTATCTCATGTATATAACCCTTACCAAGTTCCTGCTCAGTAAAGAGTTTATTATAGAATGTTGATCTCACTCACTGAACTGTGAAACATCTGGTTCTGGTGAGCCCACAACTCCGGCTACATGTGGCCTGCATGGGTGTATGTCCTTCATAGAACAAATCCACACACTGAGCCAGAACCCACACTTTCATGTAACGTGACAGGGAGCCGAAAACGAGTGCCTTGCCCATGGCTAACGCCTGGCACCATGTCATAGTCACGTGTAGTCAGCAGGATCGAGTGTTGCAGCTGAAGGAACAATGCAGTGGAGGGAAGGCTCGACTCGAGTTACAGTTAAGATGACGACCATTACTCATTCTAAAATAGCTCCAAACAAGGACTGCAAATGGTGGTGAGTGGTGCAAAATGGAACTGAGGACCCGTCTATCGTGTGTGTGGAAGAAACTAAAAGGCATTAAGTGGTGTCCATCTCTTCAAGAGGTGCACTTATATAGGGGACTGCTGGAACCGAAAGTGGAGGCCCCTAGTCACAGAATACTGTAGAGTGCCTTCACAGGACCACAAGCCTTAGCCCACTTAGAACACATCATCCACTGCCCCTCAGCGCTACTGCGCATAATCCATCTCACTCTAAGATCTGACGCTACTGCACATGCGCCTCGTGCTTCGCATTCCAGACCTCATTCTGGTGCCCTGATACTGGAAGTACCGCTACAAATGCATATTTACATAACCACTGACACCAATGATGCCATATCACTACAAATAGGTCACGTTGCGCTCTGCACCCGATTCTAATGGCATCCTCTTCTATAGTCGGTAGTTCTCTCTATATATAACCCATTTTTTCTGTTGCCCTGTACCACAGCCATTTATAAGACCATTCTCTCACAGCCCTTCTTGGGACACCATACTGCTTTGATAAGCGCTCAGTACGCAGCTACCCCACACATTTGACACAACTGGATATAGGTTAGTACCTTGACATTCTCTGATGTCCTTATCTGTTATGATATGGTAGCCGAGGAGGACAGGAGCAAAAACAGCCAAGGCAGCCAAACACCCAGAGAGGTTGGGAACTAATGGGTTGCAGACCCCTAAACTGACCGCACAACTAGAAGCAGCCATGGGACGTAACTACGATGAACGTGACTCCTCAACACAGCTGGAGAGTTAGCTAAGCCTAAAGATAGAAAGGAGAAAGCTAAGTGCCACGGAGTAGCGCCCCAAAGGAATAGGCAACCCCCACATATATAATGGCGGTTAGACAAGATGAAATACGAACGCAGGCAGAAAATCAAGTAAGCAAACACTGGGGCCAAAAACTATCTAGATAGTACAGGACAGGAAAGAATACTGTCTGCAACCCAGCAAAACCCTAGGAAAAAATCCAACACTTCTGATTCCAAAAATGCTGAGACCACATGATCTTGTCCCCACTAAATCAGAGCTCTGGTGTGAACAAGCAGCTACCCAGCAGCCACTAAAATAACAGGGACTGAGCGAATGAACAGAGATAAATGAGAAACAGAGAACAGCGCAGGCTCCAGCAGGGGGACCTGGCTGACTTCACTCAGAAGGGCAGCAAAAACAAAGAAAAGCAAAACCACAGAAACAAGCAGAAAATAACTTATCTGAATGTTTGCAGGAGACAGCAGAAAACCAGCTGACTTCCAAACTGGACCAGGAAGAGAAACTAATCACGGGCGAGGATCATGGGAAAGTTACTCCCTTAATTCCCCCAGTCATGACTCCCAGATTGCCAATCGTCAGAAGCTGAAAGGTCTCTGTCAGTGAAGACTGGTTCATTAATATCAACAGCCACCAGAGGGAGCACCAACTCTGAATCCAGAGAATTCACAACAGTACCCCCCTTGAGGAGGGGTCACCGAACCCTCACCTGTGCCACCAGGCCGATCAGGGTGAGCCCGGTGAAAGGCGCGAACCAATCTCTCAGCATGAATGTCAGAAGCAAACAGCAAAGAATTGTCCTCCTGACCATAACCTTTCCACTTAACCAAGTACTGAAGTCTCCATCTAGCCAGACGAAATCCAATATCTTCTATACTTCATACTCCAAATTGCCCTCAACCAAAACAGGCTCGAGGGGCGCAGCCATAGGAACCACTGGCTCAACAAACCTTTTCAATAAAGATTTGTGGAGGATGTTGTGAATCTTAAACGTCCCTGGAAGAGCCAAACGGAAGGAAACAGGATTAAGAATTTCCAAGAACCTATAAGGACCAATGAACCTTGGTTTAAATTTTGGAGACGAAACCTTCATAGGATATTTCTTGAGGACAACCAAACCATGTCACCCACTTTAAACCGAGGACCATCAGTCCTATGCTGGTTGGCAAACCATTGGGCCTTCTCCTGAGAGAGAGACAAATTATCCACTACTTGATTCCAAATCTGCTGCATTCTCTCCACCATAGAGTCAACACCTGGACAGACAGAAGAATCCACCTGCCTCGAAGAAAATCGAGGATGAAACCTGAAATTGCAGAAAAAAGGGGACATCAAAAAGTGGCAGAACTAGCTCTATTATTTAGAGCAAATTCAGCCAAAGGCAAAAAAGAGACCCAGTCATCCTGATCAGCTGACACAAAACATCTCAAATAAGTTTCCAAGGTCTGGTTTGTTCTCTCTGTCTGCCCATTGGTCTGAGGGTGAAACGCAGAGGAGAAAGACAGCTGAACTCCCAGTTTAGAACAAAAGGTCCTCCAAAATCTGGAAACAAGCTGAACTCCTCTGTCAGACACAATGTTCTCTGGAATGCCGTGCAACCGAACCACCTACTGAAAAAACAAGGGCACCAACTCAGAAGAGGATGGCAACTTCGGCAGTGGCACAAGATGAATCATCTTGGAAAATCTATCATAGATCACACAGATAACGGTCATTCTCTGAGAGACAGGGAGGTCGGAAATAAATTCCATAGAGATATGGGTCCATGGCCTCCTGGGCACAGGCAATGGCATTAACAATCCACTAGAGCCAGAGCAAGGTTTTCGACCGAGAATAAGTCCCACAGAACTGCACAAAGTTCCTGACGTCACGAGATAAGTTAGGCCACCAAAAGGACCGACTTACCAAATCTCTAGTACCAAAAATATCGGGATGACCAGCCAACACAGAGCAACGAACTTCAGACATAACTTTTTCCCTCCATTGGTCTGGGACATACACTTTCCCCGCAGGGCAACGTTCAGGTTTATCCCCCTGAAATTGCTCCAGGGCCAGTCTCAAATCGGGTGAGATAGCAGAAAGAACGACACCCTCCTTAAGAATGGCAGTAGGCTCAGTCACATCAAGAGAATCCGCAAGGAACTGCTAGAGAGGGCATCCGCCTTAACATTCTTAGTTCCCCGGAGAAAGGAGACCAGGAAGTTAAAACACGCGAAAAACAAGGCCCACCTGGCCTGTCTAGGATTCAATCGCTTGGCTGATTCGAGATAGATCAAGTTTTTGTGGTCAGTGAGGACCACAACTTGATGCTTGGCTCCCTCTAACCAATGTCTCCACTCATCAAATGCCCTCTTTATAGCCAATAATTCCCAATTCCCCACATCATAATTACGTTCAGCTGGGGAAAACTTTCGGAAGAAGAACGCACAAGGGTTAATCTTAGAGGTTACAGGATCCCTTTGGGACAAAACGGCTCCTGCCCCAATCTCAGAGGCATCTATTTCCACCTGAAATGGGAGAGAAACATCAGGTTGCCACAGAACCGGAGCAGAAGTAAATCTCCGCTTAAGCTCCTGAAAAGCCAAAACTGCCTCTGGAGACCAATTTACCACATCAGAGCCCTTTTTGGTCAAATCAGTAAGTGGTTTCACAATACCAGAAAAATTTCTTATAAATTTATGGTAAAAATTAGCAAAACCCAAAAATCTCTGAAGATCCTTCAATGAAGTGGACTGAACCCAATCAGAAATGGCCTGAACCTTGACTGGGTCCATTTCAATAGCAGACGGACACAAAATGAATCCCAAAAATGAAACCTTCTGTACGCCAAAGAGACATTTTGATCCCTTGACATAGAAAGCAGTTTCTCTCAAAATACGGAACACCATGCGAACATGCTCCACATGAGAATCCCAGTCATTAGAAAAAAATCAAAATATCGTCCAGATAGACGAGCAGAAACTTATCCACAAAATCCCGGAAAATATCGTTCATTAAAGATTGGAAGACAGAAGGGGCATTATTGAGCCCAAAAGGCATCACTAGGTACTCAAAATGCCCCTGAGATGAATAAGAATAAGATTATACGCCCCCCAAAGATCAAGCTTGGTAAACCAACTAGCACCTTTCACTCGGGAGAATAAATCGGAAATCAGGGGTAACGAATACTGATATTTAACAGTGATCTTATTAAGGAGACGATAGTCAATACATGGTCTCAATGAACCATCCTTTTTGGCCACAAAGAAAAAGCAGGCATCCAAGGGTGGAGAGGACGGTCTAATATGACCCTTCTCCAATGACTCCTTGATATAAGATCGCATAGCATCATGCTCAGATACAGACAAATTGAAGAGCCGACCCTTGGGAAATTTACAACTGGGCACCAACTCAATCGTGCAATCATAACTCCTATGAGGAGGCAGACTTACTTTCACTAAACACATCAGAATAATCAGCCAAATAGCCGGGATCTCCTGAGGCTGGGGAGAGGTAGAAAGCACAGGAGTGTCACCATGAACACACTGACAACCATAACTGGCCACAGACAGTTGGGAACTAATGGGTTGCAGATCCCTAAACTAACCGCACAACTAGAAGCAGCCGTGGGACGTACCTACGATGATCTAGACGCCTCGACACAGCCGGAGAGTTAGCTAAGCCTAAAGATAGAAAGGGGAAAGCTAACTGCCCCGGAGTAGCGCCCCAAAGGAATAGGCAGCCCCCACATATATAATGGCGGTTAGACAAGATGAAATACGAACGCAGGCAGAAAATAGAAAAAGAAAACGCTGGGGTCAAAAACTATCTAGATAGTACAGGACAGGAAAGAATACTGTCTGCAACTAGCAAAAACCTAGGAAAAATTCCAACACTTCTGATTCCAAAAATGCTGAGACCACACGATCTCGCCCCCGCTAAATCAGAACTCTGGTGTGAACAAGCAGCTTCCCAGCAGCCACTAAAATAACAGGGACTGAGCGAATGAACAGAAATAAATGAGAAACAGAGACCAGCGCAGGCCCCAGCTGGGGTACCCGGCTGACCTCACTCAGAAGGGCAGCAAAAACAAAGAAAAGCAAAACCACAGAAACAAGCAGAAAATAACTTATCTGAATGTTCGCAGGATACAGCAGAAAACCAGCTGACTTCCAAACTGGACCAGGAAGAGAAACTAATCACCGGCGAGGATCATAGGAAAGTTACTCCCTTAAATCCCCCAGTCATGACTCCCAGATTGCCAATCGTCAGCAGCTGAAAGGTCTCTGTCAGTGAAGACTGGTTCATTAATATCAACAGCCACCAGAGGGAGCCCCAACTCAGAATCCAGAGAATTCCAGAGAATTCACAACACTTATCTACCCTCTTGCTCTTGAACATACTGTATATTAATGTCTTACCTGTCAATCTCTTTCTGATATGTATCACGTTTTTCTATATATTTGTATTTATACACCAGTGCGTAAGATTGGCTCTAGTCATATTTAAAAAGCTCATGTTGTTATAACAACCACTGCCTTATGCTATGGCTTGGTTACAGATTATTTTGTCCTATTTGTTTTTTTCTTGTTGTTTTCTTGTTCTTGATTATTTTTATTTATATTTCTAATGTTTGGGTAATATAATCTCATTTTCTATATTTTTTGTTTTGATATTTGTTCTGTATCTATGAATATGACCATATGTATATTTGTACAGTGTAAGGAGGTGGCAATGGACCTATTGTGCCTTCCTGTTTACCAGCCACATGTAGCCCGTGCGGCACCTCAATGGTTCCCTTATGTTTAATTGTGCTAGTGTGTCATGTCTCATATGTATTGTGTAATGTGAAATGTTTTATGTCTGTCATGTCAATGTATATTGCCATTACACTGTATTGGACATGATTAGTGCAGGGATAGAGAGAGCTAATGAAAGGGGCTGAACTAGCAGCCTCAAAGAAGCAGGAAGCTCTGCTTCTGAAGCGGAGTCCAGGAAGGACTGCCTGAGGCAGGATGTGTGTCCCCGTCTCGGACAAGGGAGGCCCCTGTCTGGGGCATATGTGTGTTCCCATCTGGAATAGTGAGGACCCCCATCTGGGGTATATGAGGATCCCCATCTGGGACAGAATAGACCCCCGGGCTGGGGATTACAGGCTGCCAGGACTGCCAGGCAGTAGACACGGGCATAAGGGCTGTGAGAGTGCACTCTAAGAGACTGTCAGCTCCCAGGAGTAAAGATGAGTGACTTTGGCTCCGGGAGGGTCGAGTCGGGTCGAACGAAGTCAGCCGACTAACAGAAAATGTCGAAAATCAGACCCCAATGCAAGTCAATGGGGACTAAAAGTCGGCAGGGAGTGGAGGACAGTAAACACACCTACAGTGCTCATTTCAATGCCAACGATATCAATTCTTATAACTTAAGCTTGTCAACCTTCATTTACTTTATAATAACAGTTACGCATTGAAAACTGGGGGTTATTTGGCTAAAGTTGTGGGGGGGCAGGGCTGGCTCCTGGTTTACGTGGGCCCGGGAGAAAGAGTCTCAGTGGGCCCCTTTAACACATACCACAATTCATGATGCTCCAATACGGCACAGAAATATAGGTATAGTACAATGAAACATACTTCACTTCTTACATGACATGACTGATATCAATGTTCAAATCTACAATAGCACAAAAACCGGACACTATAGTCCTCCATACATTATTATAGGCACCACATAGTGCGCCATAAAGAATAATGAGCCACATATATTGCTCTATACAGAATAATGAGCCCCATATGTTGCTCCATACAGAATGGGCTCCTGGGCTCCATATAATGCTCCATACAGAATAGGCCCCATATGTGCTCCATATGATGCTCCATATATAAAGGGCCCTATATGATGCCTCATAAATAATGAACCCCATATGATGCTCTAGTATATTATGGGCCCCATATATGATGCTCCAGTGTGTGATGAGCCCCATATAATGCTCCAAATATAATGGTCCCCATATATAATGCTTCATATATATTGGGCTTCATGTGATGCTCCATATATAATGTGCCCCATATGATGCACCATATATAATGGGCCCCATATGATGCTCCAGTATAAGATGTGCCCCATGGATGATGCTCCAGCATATGATGGGCATATATAATGCTCCATATATAATGGGCTCCATATGATGCTCCAGTATATGATGGGCCCCATGAATGATGCTCCAGTATATGATGGGCCTATATAATGCTCCAAATATAATGGGCCCCATATGATGCTCCAGTGTATGATGGGCCCCATGGATGATGCTCCAGTGTATGATGGGCCTATATAATGCTCCATATACAATGGACACCATATGATGCTCCAGTGTATGATGGCCCCATATATAATGCTCCAGTGTATAATGGGCCCATCTATGATGCTCAAGTGTATGATGGGCCCCATATATAATTCTCCATTGTATAATGCTCCCCATATATTGCTCCAACCATTAAAAAAAATGAAATACCTCTCCTCGCTGGGCACTGGTCTACTCTGGACTCCTCAGCGTCGCCATCTTCCAGCTCTCTGCACTGTGACTGTTCAGGCAGAGGGCGCACAGACGTGACATCATTGTGCTCTCTGACCTGAATGTCACTGTCAGGAAACGCGGAAGACGTCACATCGGTGGAGCAGGGAGAGGTAAGTATTGCAAGTGCAGGGGCCCTGAGCAAGCAGGGGGGGCAAACTTGTGGGCGCCGGAACTGGCACAGGGCCCCTCATAGTACGCCGGTGTCTCTGACCGCGAGTGGGCCCTCCCTCCAGCTCGGGGTCTCAGCACTTGCCCGGGTGCGCCACGTGTTGACGCCGGCCCTGGGGGGGACAGCCCACTTAGGGAGGTGGAAAAACTGGCATATGTTGAGGTGTAGGCTGGATGTTCAGCAGCTGCAAATTGAGGAATTGGAGAAGTCAGAGGAAGAGGAGGACAAAGCGAGCCATTTTGCTGGCAACCTATGTGTCATCAGAGGAAGGTGGTACAAAATCTTTGAAACCCAGTCATGGTTCATTTTAATGAAGGTGAGATCACCTACATTTTGGGTCGACAGTCGGGTCCTTCTTTCTGTCAGGATTGATCCAGCAGCACTGAAGTCTCTTTCTGATAGCACACTCCCAGCAGGGCAAGCGAGCTCCTGTAAGGCATATTGTGCCAATTCAGGCCAGGTGTCCAGTTTACAGGCCCAGTAGTCAAAGGGGAATGAACTGTGAGGGAGAACATCAATAGGGGAGTAGAGGTGATTTTGAATCATAGTTGACAACTGTTGTCTCCTGTCTGTTGCCAATCGATTCAGTATTACCAGTCATGTGAGCGTTACTCGAGAAATCAGACCACAACATGGTCATGAAACCCCTGTCTCCAATGCCACTTCAGCTGTGTGCACCACGAACACCTCTTCCATTTGGCCCAGTACGGCTCGTGGTAGAGCCTGCACCGCTGCTGTGTGCTGGGAATGCCTCTAACAAACAGTTTACTAGAGTTGCTTGTTTGTTTGCCAATATTAGCTCTAGGTTCTCCTGTGGCATGATGTTCTGTAATTTGCCTTTATAACGTGAATCGAGGATGCTGGCCAACCAGTAGTCATCATCCTTCATAATTTTTACAATGCGGGGGTCCCTTTTTAGGATCCGCAAGACATAATCACACATGTGGGCCAATGTTCCAGGTGTCAATGATGCACTGCCAGTGGTGGGTGGAGGAGCACTTTCTGCCAACTAAATCCACATCCCTCCAGTCACGCACAAACCCTGTACCTGACCTTGGCAAGCTAACATTTTCTCTTGCCCCCTGAGAAGCATCCTCCTCCCCAAAATAATCATCCCCCTCATCCTCCTCCTCCTCCTCCTCTTCCTCTTCTTCCTCCACCTCGTTGAGGACAGTTCCCTGAGCAGACAATGCCTGACTGCTATGAAGGCTTCCCTCCTCCTCCTTCTCCTCCTCCTCCTCCCCTGCAGACACCTGATCCTTAATGTGCTTGAAAGTTTGCATGAGCAGACGCATAAGTGGGATGCTCATGCTTGTGATGGCATCGTCTGCGCTTACCAGCCATGTGCATTCCTCAAAACACTGAAGGACTTTACAGAGGTCTTTCATCTTTGACCACTGCACGCCCGACAATTCCATGTCTGCCCTCAAACTGCCTGCCCGTGTATCCTTCCACAAAAGCATTACATCCTGCCTCTGTTTGCACAGCCTCTCAACCATGTGCATGGTGGAGTTCCACCTTGTTGCAACGTCTATGATTAGGCAGTGCTTGGGGAGATGGAGCGATCGCTGCAGCCTCTGCATATGACTGGAGTCTACGGGCGAGCGACGGATGTGCAAACACAGTCTTCACACCTTATGGAGCAGGGCTGGTAACATAGTAACATAGTTATTAAGGTTGAAGGAAGACTTTAAGTCCATCTAGTTCAACCCATATCCTATCCTAACATGCCCTAACATGTTGATCCAGAGGAAGGCAAAAAAAAAACAAGTGGCAAACAGTAAGCTTCACATTTGGGAAAAAAATTCCTTCCCGACTCCACATACTGCAATCAGACTAGCTCCCTGGATCAACGCTGTATCTAGTAAAACTAGTGAATATAGCCTGTAATATTATACTTTTCAAGAAAGGCATCCAGTCCCTTCTTAAATTTTAGTAAGGAATCACTCATTACAACATAAGATGGCAGACAGTTCCTTCCATTGTCTCACTGCTCTTACAGTAAAGAATCTGCGTCTGTGATTATGGCTAAACCTTTTTTCCTCCAGACGTAGAGGATGCCCCCTTGTCCCCGTCACAGGTCTAAGAGTAAAAAGATCATTGGAAAGGTCTTTGTACTGTCCCCTCATATATTTATACATTGTAATAAGATCACCCCTAAGCCTTCATTTTTCCAAACTAAATAACCCCAAGTGTAATAACCTGTCTTGGTATTGCAGACCCCCCAGTTCTCTAATAACCTTAGTCGCACTTCTCTGCACCCACTCCAGTTCAGCTATGTCTTTCTTATACACCGGAGAACAGAACTGCACACAGTATTCTAAGTGTGGTCGCACCAGTGACTTGTATAGAGGTAAAATTATGTTCTCCTTATGAGCATCTATGCCTCTTTTAATGCATCCCATTATTTTATTTGCCTTGGCAGCAGCTGCCTGACATTGGCCACTAAATGTGAGTTTGTCGTCCACCCATACACCCAGGTCTTTTTCAGTGACATTTTGCCCAGTGTTTTACAATTAAGCACATAATTATACATCTTATTTGTTCTACCCAAGTGCATGACCTTACATTTATCCCCATTAAAGCTCATTTGCCATTTATCAGCCCAAGCTTCTAGTTTACATAAATCCTCCTGTAATTAGTGTTGAGCGATACGATACCGTAAGTATCGGGTATCGGCCGATATTAGCTCTATCGGCCTTTCGATACTTAGTTTCGATATTTTCCATATATCGTATACCGGAATCGGAAGTTCCCATAATTCTTTGAGAGGCAATGTGATTTTAGTCAGCCAATGAGGAATCCTAAGAAGTGTGGGCACATCCTGTACTGCTGCAGTCATGTAAACTAATGGCATGGCTGTGATTGGATGCTGAAATGATGTCAGAATGCACTATAAAAGGCGCCGCCGCCATTTTAGCGTCACTGTGCTGTGAATTCAGTAAGGGACAGAACGCTGCTGTGCTGACTCTGAGGGACAGTTAGAGATTGCGATTTAGTGTACTGTGCTGTAGGCAGGCTAGCACCAACCGCTGTGTAAAGCTTCCTTTTGCCTGCAGTGTTGTTTTAACAGCTCTGCAAGGTGTGTGTGAGTGCAGGTGACGCTGCAGTTTGCTCTGCATGCAACGCTGTCTGTAGGCATCTGCACGTGTCACTCACAGACTCTTTTTTTTTTCCTCAGTGTAATTCTTGCAGCTCCATGCAATTTAACTATTAGTGTGACGCGCTTCCATCCGTATCCAATACATTGGTTGCAAACACTATAGAAGTAGACAAAGGAGTAGCCTTTCACAGATTGTGAACAGTTGTGTTTCAGTGTTCACTTCAGTCTGTGTTTTTTATTTTTTGAGGTGCACATCACGCTCCAGTTACTTGTTCAGACTGCGCTTGTACTCTGCTGAGCGTGTGTCTCAGTGCCTCATCCTTTTCATTTATCTCCAATTGTTCTGCTCATTCCATTTAAAATATAATCTATTAGTGTGACGCGCTTCCATCCGTATCCAATACATTGGTTGCAAACACTATAGAAGTAGACAAAGGAGTAGCCTTTCACAGATTGTGAACAGTTGTGTTTCAGTGTTCACTTCAGTCTGTGTTTTTTATTTTTTGAGTGCACATCACGCTCCAGTTACTTGTTCAAGCACTGCTGCTTGTACTCTGCTGAGCGTGTCTCAGTGCCTCCTCCTTTTCATTTATCTCCAATTGGTTCTGCTCCATTCCATTTAAAATATAATCTATTAGTGTGACGCGCTTCCATCCGTATCCAATACATTGGTTGCAAACACTATAGAAGTAGACAAAGGAGTAGCCTTTCACAGATTGTGAACAGTTGTGTTTCAGTGTTCACTTCAGTCTGTGTTTTTTATTTTTTGAGTGCACATCACGCTCCAGTTACTTGTTCAAGCACTGCTGCTTGTACTCTGCTGAGCGTGTCTCAGTGCCTCATCCTTTTCATTTATCTCCAATTGGTTCTGCTCCATTCCATTTAAAATATAATCTATTAGTGTGACGCGCTTCCATCCGTATCCAATACATTGGTTGCAAACATTATAGAAGTAGACAAAGGAGTAGCCTTTCACAGATTGTGAACAGTTGTGTTTCAGTGTTCACTTCAGTCTGTGTTTTTTATTTTTTGAGTGCACATCACGCTCCAGTTACTTGTTCAAGCACTGCTGCTTGTACTCTGCTGAGCGTGTCTCAGTGCCTCATCCTTTTCATTTATCTCCAATTGGTTCTGCTCCATTCCATTTAAAATATAATCTATTAGTGTGACGCGCTTCCATCCGTATCCAATACATTGGTTGCAAACACTATAGAAGTAGACAAAGGAGTAGCCTTTCACAGATTGTGAACAGTTGTGTTTCAGTGTTCACTTCAGTCTGTGTTTTTTATTTTTTGAGTGCACATCACGCTCCAGTTACTTGTTCAAGCACTGCTGCTTGTACTCTGCTGAGCGTGTCTCAGTTGCTTATCCTTTTCATTTATCTCCAATTGGTTCTGCTCCATTCCATTTAAAATATAATCTATTAGTGTGACGCGCTTCCATCCGTATCCAATACATTGGTTGCAAACACTATAGAAGTAGACAAAGGAGTAGCCTTTCACAGATTGTGAACAGTTGTGTTTCAGTGTTCACTTCAGTCTGTGTTTTTTATTTTTTGAGTGCACATCACGCTCCAGTTACTTGTTCAAGCACTGCTGCTTGTACTCTGCTGAGCGTGTCTCAGTGCCTCCCCTTTTGATTTATCTCCAATTGGTTCTGCTCCATTCCATTTAAAATATAATCTATTAGTGTGACGCGCTTCCATCCGTATCCAATACATTGGTTGCAAACACTATAGAAGTAGACAAAGGAGTAGCCTTTCACAGATTGTGAACAGTTGTGTTTCAGTGTTCACTTCAGTCTCTGCGTAATAACCACACTTAGGCCTTATAACTTTTCTGACTTTCTTTATCAATCTACCAAGATGAAGAAGTCAGTGAGTAAGGCACGTGGTCGTGGCCGTGGAGTTTCAGCAGGGAGAGGACGTGGGGATTCTGTGGCTGCTGCCGCCCTCAGTGACACAGCATCCACCATTTATCCCCGTGAGCGTTCCTTTATGCGCACTTTGGTAGGAGCTCGGCGTGCCTCCCTGCTGCGGGAAGAACAAATTGAAGCCGTTGTTGGTTGGATGGCAGCCAATGCATCGACTTCAATTCCTTCCACCTCCTCTCAGGAACACAACACTGTTGAGCAACCATCTGTCTGTTCACCGCCTGTCAAATTGCCCAGGCAGTCAGAGAGTTCTGTACAGGAGCCAGCTGAGTCTTTGCTTCTGTTCTCAGAATCTGTTGGCTCGCAAACACGGGCACAGGCAAGCAGCATTCTGCAATTTGAAGAAGAGGGAGTATGCAGTGATGCGCAACAGCTGTGTCTCTCTCAATCTGAAGAGGCGGGTGAGCCAGTGCCGATGGACAGCACACCGCAGAACGCATCTTATGATGATGATGAGACTCAGGTGCCAGGTTTTGTGGAGCATGGTGCTGCCCAGACCATCCAACAGCAGCAGGTGTTGGAAGAGGGTAGTGGAGATGATGAAGTCCGAGACCCAACATGGCGTGAGCAACAGGAAGGTGGTGGGAGCAGCTCTGAGGAAGAGATTGTCCCAACGGTACAAAGAGGAGGGAGAGGTAGGCTGCAGACTCGCTTGCCTGTAGCCTCCAGTTTGGCACCTGTTGGGAGCAGTTCTCTTAGAAATGTCAAAATTGGCGCTCTCATGACTTGCACTACGTGGTTCTTTTTTGACAGACTTGTAGATGATATTTGCTATGTTCAATGCAAGCTGTGTAAGCAAAAAGTTAAAAGAGGTAAAAATATCAGTAACCTGAATACCACAAATATGTGGAAACATGTACGGACAAAGCACGTAGCTGAGTTACAAAGACACACTGGAGATGTAGGCCAACCTACAGCAGCACCTACATCTTCAGGTCGTGTTCGAGCCTCTACCTCCAGCTCACACACACCTGGTTCAGCTTCCTCACAGGATCTCCATGGAAGAACCTCGGTCACTGTTGTCCATAGACAAACTGTTATTCCACCCACAGCAGCAAGTTCACAGTCATCGTCACACTCCCAGAACAAAAAACAGCCATCGGTACAACAGGCATGGGATAAAAGACGGCCATACTCGGCAAACCATCCACGAGCACAGGCTCTGAATGCTGGCATTGCAAAACTCCTGTCCCTTGAAATGCTGTCATTCAGGCTGGTGGAGACTGACAGTTTCAGGAACTTTATGGCATTGGCAGTCCCACAATATAATGTGCCAAGCCGATTTTATTTCAGCAGGCAAGCCGTCCCTGCTCTGCAAAAACATGTCGAGGGAAACATTAAACATGCGCTACTAAACGCCGTCAGTAGCAGGGTCCACCTGACCACCGATGCGTGGACCAGTACCCATGGACAGGGATGATACCTTTCCCTCACTGCCCATTGGGTCAATGTTGTGGAGCCGGGTACAGATCTTGCCAGTGGCGCTGTACGTGTTCTGCCAACTCCAAGGATTGCAGGAATCCAGTCTGTACACATTGATTCCTCCTCCTACTCCAGTTCCTCAGAATCATCGCTGCACGAGCCGTCACGGTATACCTCCACATGGACCCGTGAACGCTTACCTGTTGCGACCGATATGAGCACAGCCGTGGCCAAACGTCAACAGGCCGTCCTGAAATTAATTTCCATGGGGAATCGAAGACACACAGCGCAGGAGCTCTGGGATGCCATCAAGCAGGAGAGCGACGTGTGGTTTTTGTCAGCTAGTCTCCAGCCAGGCTTGGTAGTGTGTGACAATGGCCGAAATCTGGTGGCAGCTCTGGGCCTTGGCAACCTCACTCACATACCATGTCTGGTACATGTGCTCAACTTGGTCGTGCAGAGTTTTTTGAGGGACTATCCGGATCTTGATGCACTGCTGCACAAGGTCCGCCTAGAGTGCGCTCACTTGCGACGTTCCAGCATGGCCAGATCGCGCATTGCAGCTCTGCAAGTCAGATTTCGCCTTCCTGAACATCGCATCATATGTGACGTACCCACCAGGTGAAATTCCACGTTACATATGTTGGAGCGGTTGTGTGAGCAGCAGCCAGCAGTAATGGAGTATCAGCTGCAACAGGCGCAATCAACTCGCAATTTGCGCCGTTCACACTTCACCACTACTGAGTGGGCCTCTATGAAGGACATCTGCGACGTTTTGCATGCGTTTGATGTCTCAACGCGGATGGCGAGTGCAGATGATGCACTAGTCAGCATGACTGTCCCCCTTATCTGCCTGCTTCAGAAATCACTGAAAGCACTAAAGGAAGAGGTTTTGGAAGAGGTGGAGGATGAGGAGTCACAAATTCAATTACCTTCAGGACAGTCAGCGCAACGTGGTTCCTCACAAAGGGCTGGGCAGGGCTCACTTTGTGAGGAGGATGAGGAGGAGGAGGAGTCAATGGAGGAGGAAGAAATCCCTACAGAGGGAGGTACACAACGCTCTAGTCAGTATGTAGAGCGAGGGTGGGGTGATGCAGAGGAGGCAGAGATGACGCCTCTTCCAGAGGACAGCCTTTGTTGGCCAGTTGGGAGTCTGCAGCACATGGTTGATTTCATGCTTCAGTGCCTGAGAAACGACCGCCGCATCGCCCACATTCTCAGCACGTCAGATTATTGGGTGTACACCCTCCTAGACCCTCGCTACCGGGACAACTTACAAACCCTCATCACACCGGTGAACCGGGACCGTAAAATGCAGGAGTACCAAGACACACTGGTGCAATCCATACTGTTGTACATTCCAGCCGAGAGAGCTGCTGCTGCTGCTACTGCTTTACAAAGCAGCTCTGTGCGTCGAGGCAGTGTAGACACCTCTACAACAAGAGGGAGCAGAAGCAGCGCCTCTGCACAGGGCAAGAACTGTATGTTACAAATGTGGCAAAGTTTTGTGACAGCGCCAGCAAGGTCTACACCATCCGAGACGGCTCCAGTCACCAGGAAGAAACGTTTCCGTAAGATGGTGACAGACTACTTGGCTTTCCCTCTAAGTGTACTCCCAGATGCCTCTTCCCCTTTCAAATTTTGGGTCTCTAAGTTGGATACATGGCCAGAGCTTAGCCAGTATGCATTGGAGGTGCTGGCTTGCCCTGCTGCCAGTGTATTATCTGAGCGTGTCTTTAGTGCTGCAGGTGGTGTAGTAACAGACCGTCGCATGCGACTATCCTCAGAGAATGTAGACCGGCTTACTTTTCTGAAAATGAACAAGGCATGGATCTCACCTGAATTTGCCTGTCCGTTTTCAGATTAAATAACTGTTTGGCAACGTTTTCCATGTCTCCTGTTATGTTCATCTTTCTACCACCTGAACTCTACTCCCTGGGCTACAACACCGCCATTTGTTGCTCGTAAGTAATTGGCAGGGGTACTGACTCCTGGCCAGCCTGGTTACAGCACGACAGCTGTTTCCTGGCAGTGTGAACGTCAATTATCCTCCAATAAGTTGTGCTGTCGTGTTGCATTCGGGTTAGCCGACTCTATGGTGCCTGCAGTTTAGGTGATTCCTATGTGTGCTGTGGGATATGTAAATAAAGGCTGTTTCCATTGTGACAATAGGACAAGCACCCACTGTAGGACTGTGTGATTCGGTAAATGCGGACGGCTTGCGTCCTGTCAACTTACATTTTCATGGGTGCGTTCTGCTACCCGTCCGGGGTCCAGTACCGTCAACTGGTTCTCCCCAGTGCCTTTGGCCTAGGTGCCTCCATCTCCGTATCCGAGTTCCACCAACGTCTGCTGGTCCTTGGTAGTGCTTTGGAGCACAGGTACCTCCTGCTTAGTAACCGTGTCACAGTAACGTCAGCTGGTACTCGGTTGTGACATTGCCTCTTTTCCTTCTGCTACCCGTCCGGGGTCCAGTACCGTCAACTGGTTCTCCCCAGTGCCTTTGGCCTAGGTGCCTCCATCTCCGTATCCGAGTTCCACCAACGTTTGCTGGTCCTTGGTAGTGCTTTGGAGCACAGGTACCTCCTGCTTAGTAACCGTGTCACAGTAACGTCAGCTGGTACTCGGTTGTGACATTGCCTCTTTTCCTTCTGCTACCCGTCCGGGGTCCAGCACAGTCAGCTGGTCCTCGTTACTTCCATTGTCTCTTGCTCCATCTGATACCCGTCAGGGTTCCAGTAACGTCAGCTGTTTCTCGGAAATTAGACGACCTTAAAGACCACCCAGAAGAAGATGACGACAACAAGGACGACGAGCATGAAGCCAACCAGCCTGAACACCATCACAAAGAAAAAATAAAAGATTACCCAGAAGAAGATCACCAACAGGACAAAGAAGGTTAAGACAAACTACAAGATACAGAACAAGAGACAGAAGAACAATAAGCAGAAGATCAAAAAGCAGAAGAACATGAAGTATAAGACCAAAATGAAGAGCAAAATATATGCTCTAAATTCTAAGCAGAAGAAGACTAAGCAGTGTATGGGGGTGAGTCCGTTCCTCCTCGTGGTGCCCTGGAAAATGCCTGCTGCTGCAGGCTAAACTGAACACGGACAAATACTGTTGTAATTTAAATCTTTTGTGACAGCAAGAACGGAAGGATGAACAATTCATACTTTTACAGATTACAAGTACAGGAATCTCTGTCACAAATAAGAATATGATGAAGAAGATGAAGAGGAAGAAGATGAAGAATTTGAATATGAAGAAGATTAATTAGTTTAATAATAACAATATGAGTAATGTAAACAAAAACATGAATAGCAAGAAGTTTAAGAAGAAGATTAAGAAGGTGAAGATGAAGAATAATTTGATGAGAAAGATGATGCTGCTGCTGAAGTTTATGAAGAAGAAAGTGTGGCACTGGCAAAAGTTAAAAAGGTGAAGAGCATGGAAGTTGTGAAACATACATATTTGCCAAAATAGAAAAAAGGTTAACAACATTGTCAATTTGTTAGTCAATCCAAACGTATTTCCAAAAAAAAATATATTAATGCTATTCCAATGCATTGGGTTAAACATGTATGCCTTTATTGTCTCCTCAACCTCCCCCAATACATTCTACATTAGTCTTTGTTGTTTTCCTTCATGTACAATTAACCAACAAGGCAAGAATGGTTTTTTTTAATGTCGATATTTGGTTCCCATAGACTTACATGGGACTTCCGGTATCGGAATCGGATATCGACGATATTTAGTGATATCGGCGATACCATTCCGATCCGATATTTTTAGATATCGAGCAGTATCGCTCAACACTACCTGTAATATAAAATTATCCTCCTCTGTATTTATTACCCTGCAGAGTTTAGTGTCATCTGCAAATATTGAAATACTACTCTGTATGCCCCCTACAAGGTCATTAATAAATATGTTAAAGAGAAGCGGCCCCAATACTGACCCCTGTGGCACCCCACTGCTAACCGTGACCCAGTCCGAGTGTGCTCCATTAATAACCACCCTTTGTTTTCTATCTTGAGCCAGTTCTTAACCCACTTACACATATTTTCCCCTATCCCCATTGTTCTCATTTTATGTATCAACCTTTTGTGTGGCACTGTATCAAAAGCTTTTGAGAAGTCAATGAACACCACGTCCACTGCATTCCCTTGGTCCAGTCCTGAACTTACCCCTTCATAAAAGCTTATCAGATTAGTCTGACAAGAACGGTCCCTCGTAAACCCATGCTGATACTGTGTCATGAGGTTATTCAGCTTCAGATACTCCAATATAGTATCCCTTAAAAAACCCTCCAGGATTTTACCCACAGTAGATGTTAAGCTCACTGGCCTATAATTTCCAGGTTCAGTTTTTGCCCCCTTTTTGAATATTAGTACCACATTTGCTATACGCCAGTCCTGTGGTACAGAGCCAGTTATTATGGAATCTTTAAAGATTAAAAATAATGGTCTATCTATAACTGTACTTAATTCCTGCAGTACTCGGGGGTGTATCCCATCCGTGCCCGGGGATTTGTCAACTTTAGTGATTTTTAGACGCCGCCGTACTTCCTGCTGGGTTAAGCAGGTGACATTTAATGGAGAAATTTTTTTTATCTCTGATCATGTTATCTGTCATGGGATTTTCTTGTGTAAATACAGTTGAAAAAAAGTCATTTAGCATATTGGCTTTTTCCTCATCCTCATCCGCCATTTCACCCAGACTATTTTTAAGGGGACCAACACTATCATTTTTTAGTTTCTTGCTATTTATGTAGTTAAAGAATATTTTGGGATTATTTTTACTTTCTCTGGCAATGAGTCTCTCTTCCTCAATCTTTGCTGTCTTGATTTGCTTTTTACAGAATTTATTCAGTCTTCTGTATTTATTTAATGCCTCATCACTACCTACTTGCTTTAATTCCCTAAACGCTTTATTTTTGTCCCTTATTGCGCCCCTTACAGCTCTATTTAGCCATAGTGGTTTCCTCCTAATTCTAGCATGTTTATTCCCATAGGGTATATACTGTGCACAGGTCCTATTCAGGATACTAATAAACGTCTCCCATTTTCTTTGTGTATTTTTATGTCTCAGGATATCGTCCCACTTTATTGCACCAAGATCATCTCTCATCCGTTGGAAATTTGCCTTCCTGAAGTTTAGTGTCCTTGTAACCCCTCGACTACACATCTTATTAAAGGATACATGAAAGCTTATTATTTTGTGATCACTATTACCCAAGTGACCCCCAACCCTTATATTTGATATGCGGTCTGGCCTGTTGGATAATATTAGGTCTAGCAGTGCCCCCCCTCTTGTTGGGTCCTGAACTAGTTGTGAAAGGTAATTGTCTCTCATGGTTGCCAAAAACGTATTACCTTTGCTGGAACTACAGGTTTCTGTTCCCCAATGTATTTCAGGGTAGTTGAAGTCCCCCATAATAATGACTTCTCCTTGAGTTGCTGCTTCATCTATTTGCTTTACAAGGATATTCTCTGTTGCTTCCATTATTTTAGGAGACTTATAACAAACCCCTATCAGTAATTTATTATTTTTCCCCCCTCCCCTAATCTCCACCCACAGAGACTCTACATCTTCATTAGATTCACAGATATCACGCAGGATGGGTTTTAAGGATGATTTTACATATAAACACACACCCCCACCTTGCTTATTTTTACGGTCATTTGTAAACAGACTATAGCCCTGTAAATTAACCGCCCAGTCGTGGTTCTCATCCAGCCAAGTCTCAGATATCCCCACCATGTCATAATTATGTTCCAACAAAATTAATTCTAATTCCGCCATTTTGTTGGTGAGGCTTCTAGCATTAGTATACATGCACTTTATGTATCTCTCTGAACCTCTATTCTTTCTTAAATTATTAACTGTTCTAACCCCACCCCCCATGCCACCCCACCCCCAATTTCATTATTTGTGCCCAGGTCTCTATCTGCACTGCCTTCCCCTCCGATAAAATGAATACCCTCCCCCCAGTCCCTAGTTTAAAGACTCCTCCAACCTTCTAGCCATTTTCTCCCCCAGCACAGCTGCACCCTCCCCATTGAGGTGCAGCACGTCCCTAGCATAGAACCTGTAGCCAACTGAGAAGTCGGCCCAGTCCTCCAGGAACCCAAACCCCTCCTTCCTACACCAATTCTTGAGCCACTTATTAACCTCCCTAATCTCCCGTTGCCTCTCTGGTGTGGCAGGTGGTACCGGAAGTATTTCAGAAAATACCACGTTGGAGGTCCTTGCTTTAAGCTTGCAGCTTAATTCCCTGAAATCATCTTTAAGGACCTTCCACCTACCTCTAACTTTGTCATTTGTGCCAATGTGCACCATGACCGCTGGGTCCTCACCAGCCCCCCCCAGTAATCTGTCAACCTGATCAGCGATGTGTCGGACTCGAGCGCCAGGTAGGCAGCACACTGTTCGACGATCCCTGTCTTTGTGACAGATTGCCCTATCTGTTCCCCTAATAATTGAGTCCCCACTACCAGCACCTGTCTGGCCCTGCTCTCCTAATTCCCCCCTTACTGGAGCAGACACTCCTCCGGCTTTCAGAGGACATGCCTGGCTGCAGCAGTGCTACCCCTGTACTGACAACCCCCTCATCTGCCAACTTTGCAAACTTATTGGGGTGTGCCAGATCAGGACTAGCCTCCCTGGCGCTCTTCCCTCTACCCCGCTTTCTAACTGTCACCCAGCTTCCTACTTCAGTGTCCTGCAGCTCCACCCTAGCATCCCCCCCTCATCTATCCCATTGAGCGTCTGCTCAGTGAGCATAAGACTCCTTTCCATATTGTCTATGGATCTCAGTGTTGCCAGCTGCACATTTAGATCCAAGATTTGGACTTCCAAATGCACAACGTGCTCACATCTCACGACCAGCTGTTCAAGGACTGCATACATGTGGCAAGATGTACACTGGATGGCATTGGCAATAGTGGAGCACATATCTAATGGGGATTTCAACAGACAGCAAAGATAAGTAAAAATAAATAAAAAGTATTAATAAAATATAACAGCAATTCAGTAAATCCTCCCTTGGAAACTCACTGAATCTCAAGCCACACTAACCACCGTTCGCACTTGTGCACCGGTCACACTCAGCTCGCTCACATTCGCTGAAGCAGAAGATTTAAAGAGATTTTTTTTTTTTTCTCCTTCAGCAGCAAATCACCCTGCTGCTCAAATGCACTTCCAAAAAAAAAAAAAGTAACTCCAGATAATTATTTATGAAGCACTGCACCACCAGGTTCAAGGTGTGAGCCAGGCAAGGTATGTATCTGAGTTTTGCCAGGGCTATGGCCGCCACAAAATTACAGCCTTTATCACTGACTACCTTGCCTGGCTCAAGATGTAGACTGCCCAGCCATGACTCAGTTTCTCGCTGCAAGTTGTTGGCCAGTACCTCCGCGTTGTGTCTGTTGTCGCCTAAAGACATAATCTTTAAAACAGCCTGCTGACGCTTACCACTAGCTGTTCGATAGTGGGACACCTCGTGTGCAACCCTGGCAGCTGCAGCTGCAGATGGAGTGCTCATGCGACTGCGCTCTGTCGACGAGTTTTTGCTTCTGGAGGAGGAGGAGAGTCGAACGCCTACAGCCAACTGTTGCCTATACCATGGGCTAGGCAGCACTGCCCCACCGCCGCTGTCCCCTGTAGACCCTGCATCCACCACATTAACCCAGTGCACAGTGATGGACACGTAATGGCCCTGGCCATGCCTACTGGCCCATGCATCTGTTGTGAGGTGCACCTTTCCGATTGTTGAGTGCCTGGACAATGCGGTCTTTCACATGGAAGTGGAAGGCAGGGATGACTTTTCTATAAAAGAATTGCGGACTGGGTAGGTCATAGTGTTGGACAGCATAGGCGATGAGCTCACGGAACGCTGCGCTTTCAACCAAACGGAAGGGCATAATCTCTAATGAGATCAGTTTGGCAATGTAGTCGTTCAAAGCCAGTAAGATTTTGTAGTCCGTCCACGCTTGCAAGTGCATGGCGTTTAAATGTCTAAGCATGCAACTGGTATTCAATTGTCGGAGATTTTTCCCTCGGCTAAAGGTCCTTCCACACTTCTTACAGATAACCTTTGCCTCATCAATAGGAGTTTGGTCAAAAAGTGCCACACTGCACTCTTCCTACTATGGGATACATTTTCAGGGTTTTCACGCTGTGCTAATTTGACTGTCTGGCCAAGCTGTACTGCAACACTTTTTGTTTTTTTAACACGTTAACACATTTTTGTACTGCTATGGGCCTGCCAGAAAACCGCAGCTGCGATGTCGATGCCTGCCGTGGATCCTCCTCCTCTTCTGAGCTATTGCCAGCGGCACCCTCTTCCCCCAATGGATGCCAATGTGGGTCAACAACTGGGTCATCCATCACCTCCTCTTCAATTTCATCTGCACCTTCCTCTGTGTCACCGTGTAAGGTGTTAGAGTATGCGGGAAGGGGCACGTGAGTTTCATCAGGGTCAGATTCTGGCTCAGTAGACTGCGAGCGCAATGCAGTGCTCTGGGTGAATGTACCAGCAGAATCAGATAGCAGTGGCTGTGCATCAGTGCACTCCATGTCATATTCATCTTGCACTGGGGAATTCAGGATTTCACTTGATAACCCAGGCATGGTATGTGAAAAGAGCTCCATGGAGTAATCTGAAGTGTGGCTTGCCGCATCCTTCACTTTTGGAGGGGGTGAATGACACAAGAAAAGATGTTGTTCCTGACCAGGAGCCTGCACTGACGACTCAGTGCTTGCATTTTTTGAAACTTCAGAAGAGGAGGCGATAGAGCGGGAGGCTGTTTCGGCAATGTAAGTCAAAACCTGTTCCTGATGCTCCAGCTTTAAAAGCGGTTTACCTACTCCCAGAAAAGGGAGCCTTCCAGGCCTTCTGGAGCCAGATGATGATGCAGGCTCAACACCTCCTGCCTTAGGTGCTATTGTGCTTTTGGCACTACCAGCAGAAGCACCACCACCACCACCATCATTCCCAGCTGGCCCCCCCCGCCCACGTCCACGGCCTCTTCCACCATACTTTCTCATGTTTGGGAAAATGTACCAAAAATACCAGCAGATATATGGTACTGTATGAGGAGTGTACAGCTGTATATAGTGTAGGGGAAAATTTAAATCTTTATATATATTTTCAGTCACACGCAGACGCTCACTCAGTATGGATTTGACCATAATACAAAGAGCAGATATACGGTACTGTATCAGAAGCCAACAGCTGTATACTGTTTTGGGAAAATTTCATTCTCCGTATATATTTCCAGAGTCACACACAGATAGTCAGCATGTATTTGTCCGTGAGACCAGCCGGTACACGGTAGTGTGTGAGGAGCGTACAGCTCTGTACGGTGTGGGAAAAAATGAACGCTTGGTAACTGTGCTGAAAAAAAGAATAAAAGTATTAGTGCTATGTAGCAAGCAGTCTGCACAGCAGTGTACACACAGCAATACAGCTAGCAGGCAGCCTATTAACCAGCTCTGCTGCTGCACACAAGAAAATCCTCCCCTGTCACTGCACACTAACTGTACAGCACAATTGCTATCAGCACAAGCACAAAAGAAATTCTCTTTACAGCTCTAACTCTCTCCCTACTGATAAACAGCGTCAACAACCTCTTCCTACTGTTAAGATCGGCTGAAGTAAAATGGCGGTCGGCGGTCAGGGCTTTTATATCCACTATGATGCTCCCCAAAGCAAGCCAATCACTGCAATGCCCTTCTCTAAGATGGTGGTGGACATTGCCCATGTCATCTCGTTGCCCACAGTGTACGTCCTTGCTCATTGGCTGAAAAAAGGCGCCTGGGTCAATTATCATTCAGGTCATGACTGCAGAATTTGTCAATCTCCATACATCCTGACCCCCACCCAGGACATGTATTTGGGGGGATAGGATTACCTCCAGATTAAACAGGAGAAGAATATGAAGGAATTTTCCTGAGATAAATTAAGTCAGGCGCTGAAGTCCACTTTGTGCCTGTGGCACATTTGTCTGGAACAGCTTGAAGCTTCGGAAGGTTGAATGTTTCAGCGGTTCCAATACCAGTCTGTCAGGGACTCTTTGCTATTGGCCACAGATGCCCGAAGGTTTGGTTTGCCCCTTTTTTTACCCCCCTTGCTGTTTTGAGGACCTATGAGACATGAGAGGGCTCTACACCCTTTGTCATAGACTTTGGCCAACAATTTGTGGACTTTGCCCTAAGAGGACTATTGTTGGGGGAGTGGGGATGGAATAACTGATGTCCCAACCTTGCTGAAGCCAAAGGGACTGTGTGCTTGTCACGTGGACAGGACTGTAATGAAAAGGATTGTTACTCCATTCGATGAATGTTGATTCTAAGGACTGTTTACCTGTCTCATGGACTGATGGGAGCCTGTGAACTATGTTGTTGGCCTAAGGGCCATTCTTTTATATCCTTGGACTAACCCAATTAACTGATGTTAGGTTAGCACAACAGTAACATAAGTGACGTGCAGGAGAGTGATTCAGAGACTTCTGTGCTAAATGGTCTTGAATGGCGAAAATTTTAAAATTTCAAGTAATGTGCAGGAGGATGTACTGGCATTGGAACATTTTAGTGTACTATAGGTTCGAGGTGGTCGAGGACGATCATCATTAAAGGAGGGGAAATTTAAGATTATAGACAGTAGTGTTGAGCGATACGATAATGCAAATATCGGCTATCGGCCGATATTAGCTCTATCGGCCTTTCGATAATTCGTTTCGATATTTTCGTCTTATCGAATACCGGAATCGGATTTGTCACTGACACTGTCACTGTGAGTGTCCGTCGGTCGGGTCTGTCAGGAGTCAGCGGCACTTACCTGGCAGAAGATCTCCGGCGGTCACGTCCTGGACTGCTTGATGGCCGCCATTATCTTCTCCCTGGCGGTCACATGCAGTTTTTCGCGATAACTGCAGTGACTGCAGGGTAATCCCGGCCGTAAACCAGTCCGATGACGTCACCGCCGGGGAAGCAGGTAATCAGCTGTGCTGCGCCGGGATTCTGATGTAGCAGAGCTGGATCGTCGTGGGACACTCGTTACTATGGACTGCGTCGGTCAGGTGATATACTTTTTTTTTTTTCATTTTTTTACAGGAGATCGATGGCGTCGCAGGATGAGACTGTAATAAAAGTAATGAAAACTGTGTTTTTTTTTTTTTATTAAATTAAAAAACTTTTTTATGAACATTCACCCGTCCGGGTACATAAACAATTTAACTATTTACATACAGGGACCCTGTCCGGGTTATTTATAATTCTTTGGCAGGGGTGTTCCAGGTACCACCTGGTACTCTTCTGATGCTTGCCAAACATCCGAGGCACCAAGGACCACCAGGACCTGATGACGTCGTGTGGCCTGTACAGTGACGTCGTGACCCGCTATCTGGGTCTGTGTGGCCACCTCTTTCGTCTCCCTCCGGGTCTGGACCCCTATGTCCCGGACTGAACGAACCCCAGGGGGCCTAACAGGCGCCGGGTACGGGCCAGCTATACTTATCATGTCCATAGCTGGGGCTGCTGAGGGGTGGGCACTTTTGCAGAGGCCTGGATGTGGGAGGCTGAAGGCTCCGAGGGTCTCACAGGTTCCTGACACACTGGGGAGTAGGGGTCGCACCTGGTAACATTTAGGGCGTACCATCCATTGTAACCCCAGTGTCGGGTGTAAGTCACCAAGTCTCCTGGCAACAGGTCCCTCCCCGGGTGTCCTTCTGGGAGGTGAGCCTCCACGTCCCGCCGGTTCACAAAAACTTCTAAATAAAGTCCAGGCTCCTTGATGAAGCCCCAACCACCTTTCAATTTAAAGCTCCGTACTGCACCCTTACGCCGCGGCTCACACAGGGTTCCTTTATCCTTTCTCATCCGGTCCTTATCTGCCTGGTCCTTCTCCAGGTTACGTTGCCGAAGTTTTTGGGATTCTCGCTGCTCCCTTTGTCGCTCTGCTTCCCGCTCCCAACGTCTCCACTCTTCCTCCTGACGCCGGTTGAAATTCTCCTCCACCAGCTGCTCCATGTCTCCACCACTCCACTGCAGCTTACAGTGTCCGGTTTGCGGCAGCTCTCCTGTCGCCCCCCAGTCCTGGCGGCGCTCCCCTGCGGAGGAAGCAGACGGCTCTAAATCAGATGACAGTCGGGGCTCCGGTACAGGCAGGTAGTGCTCTGGTGCCTGCGCGGCCTCCTCCATGAGGACTGGTGTCGCTTCTTCTGTCTCAGCGACGGGGGCAGACAGCGGGATCTGGGGTGCTGCCGGTGCAGCGTTTTTTGCACGAACGGGTGCCTCCACTGCGACAACGTCAACCGGATCACATTGCAAGGACTCCTCTACTAGAACGGGTGCCTCACCTTCCGGTACAGACACTTCAGGTAAGAGGATTGGCGCCGCTCCAAGTTTAGTTTTAGGGCACACCAGCTCGCTTCCATCCTGGCGACCTCCTCCCGGTGCCGGGCCAGGCCTCTTAGGGTATCCGCCGCTTCTTGCAGCGTAGGAGGGTTTCCAGGCCGGGTGCCCAACGGTGGTTCCGTGGCGATCGGGTCGCTTCCGTGGGGGAGAGCTCTGACTGCTCCATCCCTTCACACTTCTGCTCGTGTCCATTAGCCATCTCTGCCAAGTCACATGTGTCATTAGCATCTGGAGAGGGCCCCTCTTTTGTAGGGAGGCGGGACCTTCGTGTTAGTTTCCGCACACTGAGGAGGATGAGGAGGCGGAACTGAAGAGCTGTGGGGCACGATCTTACATTGCAGTACCATTTAGAGCCATCGTTTTCGCGTCACTGAGTGAGTGTACAGTACACCCATGAAGAGCACGCCCTTCTTCTTCACCAGTGCCTCGTCGTGACGCAGATATGGCGGAAAAATGGCAAATACATTCTCTGATGATTTTAGCAATTCTCAAGCACAAAACCAGTTCAATTCAGGCACACAGGACTCGCTTATAGCGAGCTACAGAATCCTGTTCGTGACGCCCAAGTTGAGTCGCACAGAGCCAGAGGTTTTGGGGGTACTCGGCACCGAGCCCGTCGACTTCTATGGGGTATGTCACGGCTTTACCCGGCAATTGAATCAGAGTCTATTTTACTATGTAGAAGTGTATAAACTATAAATATATGTATATATATGTCACAATGACATGTATATATATATATATATATATATATATATATGTATTCTATGTGTGTATATTTTGTGTTTACAACGTAAGAAAGGGTTTTTTTTGTTGCGATATTTTGTTCCCATAGACTTACATGGGACTTCCGCTGTCGAAATCGGATATCGACGATATTTAGTGCTATCGGCGATACAATTTCGATACGATATTTTTAGATATCGAGCACTATCGCTCAACACTAATAGACAGTGTGGTAAGACGACTCGCTCGGCTCTCCTAAAGGCAGACTCAGGACACACGTTCTCTGGGTTTTCTTTCTGCTGGTTTATTATCAGCCATTAACTCATGCAGGTTTCGCAGGAAAAGTAAACATGACCCTTCGGGGTTAAACAGGAAAAGCATAAAAAAAACAAACAATAACTCAGTCCATAGATGAGTGGGTTCCGCCCGCTCTCGGTAGCATAAACTGCACTTGCTAAAGTCCTTGTGGCAAGCTCTGTAGCTTCCACTATCCTGTCTGGAGTCTTTCCTCTCCAGACTACACCAGAGAAAAAAAAACAGGACTGAGCTTTTATACATTGCTCAGCCACACCCTTTTAACATATAACATGCTGGCAGATAAATGAAGTAGGTCTTAGTTCACACAGGAGAGCATCCTGTGTGACACATACCTCCCCTCACATATAAAACCAGTGACACTGTCACATATTCCCCCCCTCTGCCCAAAGCCGGGGTTTGGGCACCTTCTGACACCAGACAGGGAATCCTAGAGAGGGCATCTGCATTCACATGTAACTTCCCTGGCCTATGCTCCACGTGAAAGTTAAATTCTTGAAGCTCTAGGAACCATCTAGTTACCCTAACATTTTTTCCCCTCTTTTCCCTCAACCATCTCAACGGGGCATGGTTTGATACTAATTTAAACTTCCGGCCTAGTAGGTAATATTTCAGTGTATCCACGGCCCATTTTATGGCTAAACACTCTTTCTCTACTATGGCATAGTTCTTCTCGCAAGAGGACAGCTTTCGGCTTAGATAGAGAATGGGATGTTCTTTCCCATTGATTTATTGGGAGAGTACGGCCCCTAGACCAACCTCTGATGCGTCAGTCTGGACCACAAATTCTTTCTTAAAGTCTGGCGCGACCAGGACAGGCTGCTTGCACAGTGTTAGCTTCAGCTTTTGAAACGCGGTCTCCGTTTCTTCCGTCCATTTCACCATGGTTGATTTGGTGCCTTTTAGAAGATCTGTTAGTGGGGCGGCAATCGTGGCGAAATTCGGGATAAACCGCCGGTAGTATCCCACCATTCCCAGGAATGCTTTCACCTGCTTCTTTGAGAGCGGTTGCGGCCAGGTTTGAATTGCCTCCACTTTCTTGATCTGCGGCTTTATTTCGCCTCTCCCAACAACATAGCCCAGGTACTTGACCTCCTCTTTTCCGATGGCACACTTCTTCGGATTTATGGTAAATCCTGCTTTCCTTAGTGCATCCAAAACGGCCTGTAGTTTAGGTAGGTGACTAGCCCAGTCTGGGCTAAAGACCACAATGTCGTTGAGGTAGGCTGCGGCATACTCCTTATGTGGGGCTAGGATCCGATCCATAGCCCTCTGGAAAGTGGCTGGGGCCCCCTGTAGTCCGAACGGCATCCGTTTGTATTGAAAACAGCCATCAGGTGTTGAGAAAGCCATCTTCTCTTTAGCCATCTGGGACATTGGGATCTGCCAGTAGCCCTTCGTCAAGTCAAGAGTGGTGATGTACCTCGCCGGTCCAAGCCTCTCGATGAGTTCGTCGACGCGGGGCATCGGGTACGCGTCACACTTGGATACCTCATTTAGCCGACGGTAGTCATTACAAAACCTCCACTCTCCATTGGGTTTCGGCACGAGGACGATTGGGCTCGACCACCCACTCTTCGACTCCTCTATTACCCCGAGGTCTAACATCCTCTTCACCTCAGCCGAGATCACCTCCCGGCGTGCTTCCGGAATCCGATACGGCTTCAAATTCACTCGTACATGCGGTTCTGTCAGCACGTCATGCTCTATCACTTGTGTATGCCCCGGCAACTCTGAGAACAGGTCCCGATTCCGCTGTAGCAATTCTCGACACTGTTGCTTCTGGGCCGGTGATAGAGTCTCTGCAATAGTGACCTCCTCCACCTTGCCTTCTGGTGCGGCTCCCAGGCAAGGAGTTTCCACAGGTTCACGGTCCCGCCATGGCTTGAGCAAGTTTATATGATATATTTGATGTGCCTTCCTTCGGCCAGGCTGGTGGACTTTATAATTAACCTCGCTGACTTTCTCCACCACCTCGTATGGACCTTGCCATTTGGCGAGGAACTTGCTCTCGACGGTAGGGATCAGCACCAAAACACGGTCTCCGGGCTGGAACTGTCTTAGTCTCGCCGACCGGTTATAGACTCTCGCCTGGGCTTCCTGCGCCTGGAGGAGATGTTCCTTTATGATGGGCATCACCTTTGACATTCTCTCCTGTAACTGGGCGACATGTTCGATGATACTCCGGTGTGGCGTGACTTCAGCCTCCCAAGTTTCCTTGGCGATGTCTAGGAGACCTCTTGGATGCCGCCCATATAGGAGCTCAAATGGAGAGAAGCCCGTGGAGGCTTGAGGAACTTCTCTGACCGAGAAAAGCAGAAATGGGAGCAGGTAGTCCCAGTCTCTCCCATCCTTTTCAACGACCTTCTTGAGCATCGCCTTTTAGGTCTTGTTGAAGCGTTCCACCAGGCCGTCCGTTTGTGGATGATAAACCGAGGTCCGCAGCTGAGTTATCTGAAGGACTCTGCAAAGCTCCTTCATCACCTTGCTCATGAAGGGGGTTCCTTGGTCTGTTAGAATCTCTTTTGGTAGACCTGTCCGAGAAAAAATATGGACCAACTCTCGGGCTATACTTTTACTGGACATGTTCCTTAGGGGAACCGCTTCTGGATACCGAGTCGCATAGTCCATGACGACCAGGATATATTGGTGGCCCCGAGCTGATTTGACTATGGGGCCCACGAGGTCCATGGCAATCCTCTCAAAGGGAACCTCTATCACAGGTAGTGGAACTAAGGGGCTACGGAAGTGGGAGGAGGGAGCGGTTATTTGGCAGGTGGGGCAGGACCTACAAAAGTTTTGAATTTCTCGATAACACCCTGGCCAATAAAACCTCCTCAGTATCCTCTCCTGAGTTTTCTCGACCCCTAGGTGTCCCACCAGAACATGTGAATGTGCCATGTCTAGCACCCGCCGTCTGTATGGCCCCGACATTAACAGCTGTTCCACTATCTCACCGCCCCTCAGTTTGGCCACCCGATATAGCAACTCCCCCTGTACTGCAAAGTGGGGGAATCTGGTGTCGGCCCCCGGCTCTTGGGCAACCCCATTACATACAGTAACCTGGTCGAACGCCCCTTTTAAGGTCAGGTCTCGAACTTGAGCAGTCCCAAAGTTCTCTCTGGACATATCTAACGCTGGTAGGTCGGTCTCCTCGGTCACCGTCTCACCCTCATCACCGACAAGGACGCACAGTGGGAGCTCCTCACTCTGAGACTCTGTCGGGGGTTCTTCTTCAAGGATCTCGCTTTTCCCCATGCTACTTAGTCCAGTTCCCTTCCCCCACAAGTCCCAGAATAAGGAAAAATCACGGCCCAATATGACGGGATGTATCAGGTCCTTTACCACCCCGACTTCATGGGACTGGGCACCACAGTCTGTCCCCACTGTTACTGTGGCCACGGGATAGTCCTTGGCGTCACCATGGATGCACCGAACACCCAGGGTTTTGGAAGGGATCAACTGGTGGGGAAGGGATGCTCTGATCAAGGTCACCAGACTCCCAGAGTCCAACAGCAAAGCACTTTTATTCCATTAATGGATACTGCACACGCCTGCGGTCCCTTGCCGGGTCGACAGTCCACGCTACAGGCTGGATAAGCATAATAGGAGACTCGTCTGCCTAGGCTGCAGTCCATGGGCTCAGGGGATATTTGACACTTGGCGGCTACATGTCCAGGGTTGTGACATCGCCAGCAAACTATATCTTTCCCATTTGTTCTAAAGGCCCCTTCAATAGGAGTGGGACGCCCCCAGTGGTGGCTCTAAACCCCTTCCGTGGTGAACCCACCCCCTTTTGGGTATCCCAGTAGGGAGAAATGACTGCATCCGGTTTCCCAAGAGATCTCCAACTACCTGGTACCTCTCTACCAGGCCGATAAAGTCATCTGCGTTCTGGGGATCACCCTGGGCAACCCAGGTCTGTACTGACTTGGGAAGGGAATGCATGAATCTATCAATCACCACCCGCTCAACCATCTGGGCCGGAGTGGAGGATTCCGGTTGTAGCCACTTCTGAACAAGATGCAATAAGTCAAACATCTGCGAACGTGGGGTTTGTTGCTAGCATACGCCCAGTGATGAACTCGCTGGGCTCTTACTGCCATATTTACTCCCAGATGTGCTAAGATCTCTGTCTTTAGTTTGGGATACTCCTTAGCATCTTGCAGCGCCAAGTCAAAATACGCTTTTTGGGGTTCACCCGATAAATATGGCGCCAGAACCTCTGCCCACTGTGCTGGTGGAAGTCTCTCCCGATCAGCCACCCTCTCAAAAACAGTCAGAAATGCTTCTACATCATCCCCAGGGTCATCTTCTGCATGGCCCGCCTTACCGCCTTCCTGACGTGAGAATCATCAGTCGGCCCTGGGGTTGGGGTGGCTGCCCGGCTCTGGATGGCGTCCGCCAAAAGCTGTATCTGTTGTTGCGCCTCCTGCTGGTGCTGCTGCTGCGACTTTTGCTGCAACTGGATCTGCTGAAGCAACAGTTTAGTCGTCTCCTGGTGTTGCTGCTGTATGCTCTGCTGGGTCTGGACCAGGTGCTTAACGAGCTCCTCCATGCTGCCGGACTTCTCTAGCTGTCTGGCAGCCTTCACCCAGGACATCCACCGGTCTTTGTGGCAGGTACACGTGTTCCTGGAATCCTGCACGCACTCTCACACCAACTGTGGTAAGACGACTCGCTCGGCTCTCCTGAAGGCAGACTCAGGACACACGTTCTCTGGGTTTTCTTTCTGCTGGTTTATTATCAGCCATAAACTCATGCAGGTTTCGCAGGAAAAGTAAACATGACCCTCCTGGGTTAAACGGGAAAAGCATAAAAAAAAAAAACAATAACTCAGTCCATAGATGAGTGGGTTCCGCCCGCTCTTGGTAGCATAAACTGCACTTGCTAAAGTCCTTGTGGCAAGCTCTGTAGCTTCCACTATCCTGTCTGGAGTCTTTCCTCCCCAGACTACACCAGAGAAAAAAAAACAGGACTGAGCTTTTATACATTGCTCAGCCACACCCTTTTAACATATAACATGCTGGCAGATAAATGAAGTAGGTCTTAGTTCACACAGGAGAGCATCCTGTGTGACACATACCTCCCCTCACATATAAAACCAGTGACACTGTCACAACAGGCTTACCACATTTCCCCCGTGAAGTTTTATTTTGTGAAATTTGTCCTGTGTCTTTTGTAGACATTGCATAAAGTGAATTGTAATGTATTGTGTAGAGTGTGATACGTATTGAGAGTGTAATGTAATATGCATAGTAATATAGGTAATTTTGGTAGTGTTGGTAATGTATAAAGTAGGAAGTGATAATGTAGGGTATTATAATGTGTAGTAGTGCAAGATAGGTAGTGTAAGGGATAAACATGTAGATAATTGATGATAGGTTAAGTTAGAAGTTAGTATTTATGACTAGCCCATAGTGGGAAAGGTTAGGGTTATGAAAAAGGACTGCTTCTTATTAGTTGAAGAGATAATGTTTGGAATGTGAAGTGGACAGTGCTGCAGTGAAAAGGGGATCCTGAGTGAGAGGAGGTCACAGGTGAGGGATAATGTGATCCTGAAGAAAAGTGACAGAAAGAGACAGAGTGGCCTTTTGAAGATGGATCCTAGGAGAGGACGCCTAGCCACAAGACCTGGAACTTATAACACAGAAGATAATGGGCCTTAGCAGGACTGAGAGACAAGGACTAGTGAAGGATCCTGAGCAGTAGATCCAGGGTACCAGTAGTGACAAAAAAATGCGGAATTGGTGAGCAAGTAAAGAAGATTTTTGAATCAGGGCTGTAGTGTTAAAGCTGTATTTTGGCAAAGTAGGGAGAAACAGCGTGCCTTGAAAGCCCTGGAGTGTGCTACAGAGGAAGGAAGCTGTGTGGAATAACAAATCCACACACCAAGCCAGGACTCACACTTTTATGTAAAGTGCTGGGGCACCGAAGCCTAGTGCCTTGCGCACAGCTACCTCTCGGTGCCGCGCTACAAAGGAATAGGGACTTTAGTTGTATGTGGGAGACAGAGTATAGACAGTCTTGTAAATTATTGTTAGTAATTTAAGTTTGCTGGGCAATTAGAAGCCAGTGAATAGATTGGCAGAGGGGAAAGGAGGAGTAGCAAGGGGGGAGGAGAATAAATTGAGCAGCAGAGGTAACAATAAGCTGAAGGAAGAGGTGCAAGTGTATTAATGGGGATACTAAAGAAAAGGATATTGCAGTAGTTGAGGCAGGAGATGATAAGGGTGTGTACTACCATTTTAACTGATTCAAGCTTGAGGAAAGGACAGGAAATATTTTTGAGTTGCCGACGGCAAGAGATAGTAAGGGCTTGAGGGTGTGGTATGAAGGACAAAGCTGAGTCAAGGGTTAAACCCAGGCAGTGGACTTGTGATACAGGAAAAAGCATGGTGTCATTTATTGTGATAGATAGATCTGATTGTGGGATGGAGTGAGATGGAGAGAAGGTGATGAGTTCAGATTTGTACATGCGAAGCCCCCAGGTCCGTAGGTACTCGGTCCGAGTCACACAGTTCTTTTGGGGGAGGGTCAAGGCAGCAATGACCCGGTCTGTGGCCCTGGGCGTGCAATAAAAATGAGGTGGAAAAGTTTATAGTGGATTAAATTGTGACGCCACCCGTGGTATTTGGCGATAGATGGCCAACGCTGCAATTTCGGTCCACTGGGGCGGTTGGTGACACAGCAGAGATATTACAGCGGGTAGAGCTAAGCCCCAGGGTTACTGGTACAGTTATTATAAGGGATCGTGGATGTTGGGGTGCAGGAATGAGGGTGCGAGCAATGACTTGAAGACACAAGTGCTGTAGTTTCCTTTACCTTTACTTGATGGTTCAAGATGCAGACCTGGGCTCTGATTGCAGATGGTAATGGAGATCCGGGCAGCCTGGAAGCAAGTTAGGATCTACTCAGCCAGGTGGTTTTGGGGCCTTACTATTGCACTGTCTTCTGAGGTCCTTGCTACCTAAAGCTATACTCGGGCCTATTTTCCATCTCGACCTTAAGTCCTTGCCTGTATGGCAGGCAGCTCGAGCCTAGCAACGGTATCACTCCTCGTGGTAACTCTGGGCTCTCATATGATTCTGTGCCGCCGGGTCTTAGATGGGGCTAGGAGACCTGCAGTCCCCTGCCCTCCAGATTTAGCTGCTGGGAATTCAGTACCCGCGCAACCATGGACTCCAATGTCTGGTTTCTAGCACTCAACTCTGCGGTGAGCTTGGTTACAGCTCCACTCCCCAGAGCTTCCTACACTTCTTCCCTCTTCTCTCACTCTCCCAGACCCTTCTAACCCTGCTTCCAGGCCGAACTTATAAGGCAGCTCCCCTGAAACCGGGTGTTAGAGCTCCCCCTTCTGGTCTGGAGTCAGGAAAAGTGCTGGATGCTGGTGTTGCCTGGTAAGGGGACCCCTCCTTGATTCCAGGTATGACATCACCCCCTGTGAGGGAGGCAATGTGTCTGGACTCTGAACATTTTTGATCACCTTTTGTGCATTACTGCCCTTTTCCAAGATGGCGTCTTTGGTCTCATGTGCACTGTGTCTTCCTGCTATATAACTCCTAGAGCTAGAGTATTCTGCCTTGCATCCAGCTTCTGACCTCTGGTGGCTCCCTGGCTTTGCACCTGCTCCTGTGAACCTGTTTCATGATCCTGCTACTCTGCTCTGAGTTCCTGCTGCATACACCGGTTTCCAGTAATCCTCCTTCATCTGGCTGCTTGTGTTACTCCCCTCTACATTTGCTGGACATGTAAGCTGTTGCAGCCCTGCGCTGCTTAAAACTGAGACTATCACCCAGGCCTCCCTGGTTGAGCTAAAGATATCATTTGAACTGCCTACCTGTGCTTGGACTAAACTAAGACTTAAGGGTATGCCACACTAAACAATATCGCTAACAGGATCGCTAAAAAACGTCACTATTTAGCGATCCCGTTAGCGATATTGTTCAGTGCGGCAGCTTCCAGCGACGAGCTTCCTGCTGTGATCTCGCTCGTCGCTGGAATCGTTCCGGACCCTATTTTCTCGTCGGCGCTCCCGCTGGGTAAGTATCTTATCGCTGTGTGGCACCTTTTCTTAGCGATTTAGCGGTACTTTTGTACCGCTAAAGTCGTTAAGAAGATCGCTAACGGCGATAGCGTCGTTAACTATATCGCTAAATGCGGCAGCATTTAGCGATATAGAAACAATCCCGCTAGCGATCGCATTAGTATGCGTCGTTATAGTGATCGCTAGCGGGATTGTTTAGTGTGGCAGTACCTTTATTCATGTCAAGTATCCTCAAGTTTAACTGTGCTTCATAGACTCTCTGCTTGATTGCATTTCTCTCTGAAGTTTCCTATAGACTGTTAAGCTGCATTTATTATCTACACCAAGTGTTGTGGACTTGAGCTTTGCTTTGCACCTGTTTGAATCACCGTGTGATAATATAGACTTTTCCACTTATAAGACTGCGTCCTGTAGTTGTCTTGTTCCACACAAGAAGTCTCCTGAGTTATCCCCTATAATTATTACAGGATACTCTAGCCTCAAAAGAGGAGACTGCTGGAACAATGACTGCAGAAGGCAGATTAGAGCAGGTGTTTTCCATAATTAGATCACTGCAGAAAGATGTGGAAGGTCTGCAAAAGAAGTTTGGAAGCTTTGAATGCAATGAACATGTGCTTGGACAAACTTTGCAGGACTTAAGCACCCGCATGGCAGCCCAGGAAAATAAACTTACTGGCATGGAGTCCCAGGATGGACTGGCTTTTCAGGACATAAGCACGCAAATAGCAGCACAACCTTCTGGGCAACCGCCACCAGCTAGCCCACCTAATTTGCCCCCATTCAGATTTAATGGTGATGGCGACAAATTTCATGGCTTTGTCAATCAATGTATGCTATATTTTGATGTGCATGCTGACCGTTTCCCTAAATCTAAAGTATTGTGTGTAATAATGCTGCTGACCGCACGAGCGCTCGCCTGGGCGAATCCGATGATTGAGTCTAGTGACCCGCGGTTAAATAATTTGGATGATTTCTTGGCCGCTATGGCATTAATGTTTGATGATCCTAATCGCCGTGCAACTGCTGAATCTGCTTTATTGTCTTTACGCCAGGCTAAACGTTCTGTTATTGAGTATGCTACCGAATTCAGGAGATTAGCAGTAGATACCAATTGGGACAGTTATGCACAATTGCCTATTTTTAAAAGGGGGCTGTCTAGCAATGTAAAGGATGAATTAGCTCTCTCTGAATCACCACAAGAGCTAGAGACATTTATACAGCATTGTGTGCGCATTGACATTCGCCTTACTGAGCGTAGGCAGGAGAAGTTTGCTGCCTTGAACCGTATCTCTAACTTTTCCCTACCTTCCAGAGAGCCTGCAGGTAAAACATCTTGGGAGGTGGAGGAGGTGCCCATGCAAATTGATTCTGTTCAGAAGCGTGAGAGTAATGAGCGCCGGGAGCATTGACTTCGTGAAAGTCTATGTTTCTACTGCGGCCAGTCTGACCACTTTTTAATCAGCTGTTCCAAGTTTCCCAAGCGGCCTAACACGGTGCTAGCAGCGGTAGGAGAGTATGACTACTGTGATGATGAATCTGACATCTCTGAATATAGCCTGCCTATAAACGCTGTATTCCATTCACTTTCTATGACTTCACCACCCAAGGAGCTGAAGGAAAAGAACTCTCACTGTTCTCTCCCTCTTAAGATCCTGTGTTCTGGACAGTGGATTTCCAGTGCAGCTATGATTGACTCTGGTGCAGGTGGAAATTTTATGGATATCGCATTTGCCAAAGAACATGGTATTGAAATTCAGCAAAGAGCCTCTCCAATTACCATGGAAACAGTGGATGGGTCACCTTTAATCTCCTGGCCTGTGGATCAGGAGACCGCACCCCTTGAGATTTTGTTGGAGCCTAATCATCAGGAGCAACTCTCTTTCCTGCTAATTTCTTCTCCTCATTTTCCTGTGATTTTAGGCATCCCTTGGCTGCGTTCTCAGAATCCAACTATCAACTGGGAGACCAAGGAGATTATCTTTCCAACAATTAGCAACTCAGCATCAACTGAAGTTGTCCCTGAGTCCACTGCTACGGAACCACCTGTACAGGTATTTACTTTACCTTCAGCATGTAAAGAGTTCTCTGACATCTGTGACAAGAAAAATGCAGATCAGCTTCCTCCACACAGGCATTATGACTGTCCCATTGAGCTGCTTCCTGGGGCAGCTATTCCTTTTGGCAACGTATACCCTTTGGCGGCACCTGAGCTCCAAGCCTTAAAGGAGTATATTGATGATAACCTGGCCAAAGGCTTCATATGTCCTTCTTCCTCAAAAGCAGGGGCACCTATATGTTTTGTAAAGAAGAAGGATGGGACCCTGAGACCCTGTGTAGACTTTCGGGAACTCAATAAGGTAACTATATGAAACAATTACCCTTTGCCTCTGATTCCCAAATTACCGAAAGAGTGCGCCATGCTAAGGTGTTCTCTAAACTGGATCTTCGTGGGGCTTATAATTTGGTGCGTATTCGTCCATGGGATGAGTGGAAGACAGCATTCAGATGCCGGTATGGACACTTTGAATATCTCGTGATGCCCTTCGGGCTTTGTAATGCCCCTGCAACGTTTCAACACCTTGCTAATGACATCTTCAGAGATTTGTTGGACCAGTTTGTGGTGATCTATTTGGACGATATTTTAATCTTTTCTGACTCTCTACAGGAACATGAAGAACATGTCAAAGCAGTTTTAAGATGTCTGAAAGAGAACCATCTGTACATCAAGCCGGAGAAATGCGAGTTCCATTGCTCTGAGATACAGTTCTTAAGTTATATCATCTCTCCTCAGGGGCTGAACATGGAATCTGGTAAGATTCAGTCTATCCTTGACTGGCCAGTACCCAAGAACGTTAAGGAGGTCCAACGTTTTATTGGTTTTGCAAATTTCTACAGACGTTTCATTCAAAATTTTTCTGATATTGTCCATCCCATTACTTCCTTGACAAAGAAGGAAAAGCCTTTTAAGTGGTCTTCACAGGCTCAAGAAGCTTTTGATCGGCTTAAGATCTGTTTCACCTCAGCACCGCTGTTGATACACCCAGATCCAACACTGTCTTTCATTGTGGAGGTGGACGCTTCTGATAGTGCTTTGGGGGCTATTCTCTCTCAAAGAACTGGAGAGAAGGGGCTGCTACATCCTTGTGCTTTCTTTTCCCGTAGACTAACCTCAGCAGAGAAGAATTACGACGTGGGAGACAAGGAATTGCTGGCTATTATTGCGGCTTTCAAGGAATGGAGGCATCATCTGCAAGGAGCTGCACAACAGATCGTAGTGCTAACTGACCATCGCAATTTAGAGTTCCTTAGATCCGCTAGATGTCTTTCTCCTCGTCAGGCTCATTGGAATTTATTTTTAAATCAATTTAATTTTGTTATCTCGTACCGTCCAGGTTCTCGTAATGGGAAGGCTGATGCTTTATCCCGAATCCATGCTGTGGATTCCGTACCTGGAGCCCCGTCCTAGACCATTCTATCTGATGCCAATTTCATCGGAGTTATCCACGATCAAGACTTGTGGAAGGAGTGCAGGGAGGCTAATGACGGTGATGTATTTCTGGCCAACCCACCTGTTGATATTAATCTTGTCTTTAAGGGTGGCATGTGGTTCAGAGATCGACGTATCTACGTCCCTGAAGCCGTCCGTCTGCAGATCCTCAAGTTGGTACATGACTCCAAGTTGGCTGGTCACAGGGGGGTACAGAAGACACAAGATTTCCTAAGCCGATTTTTCTGGGGGCCAACTTGCCTGAAGGATACCAACGACTATGTTCTCTCTTGCGAGGTATGTGCTCGCTACAAGACTCCTCATGTGGCACCTACAGGTCTTCTGCAACCATTACCTGTTCCGTCCCAAACTTGGGGGTCTATATCAAGGGACTTTATTGTGGAACTGCCTACATCGGGGGCATGAATATGATCTTGGTGGTAGTTGATCGCCTGACTAAAGCCGCTCATTTTGTTCCATGAACCGGCCTCCCCTCAGCTAAGGATACAGTGAACTTGGTTATACAGAATATCTTTCAGCTGCATGGGGTCCCAGATGAGATCATCTCTGACCATGGAATACAGTTCACTTTAAGATTCTGGAAGGGGTTTTGCTCTGCACTCAATATTAATGTCTGTCTCTCTTCCGCTTACCATCCCCAGACAAATGGTCAGACTGATCGTACCAACCAGACGCTGGAACAATATCTAAGATGCTATGTCAGCCATCTCCAGGATGATTGGTTGGAGTTGCTACCATTAGCCAAATTTTCATACAACCATTCTCAGAGTGCCTCCACTAAGCTTACACCTTTCTTTGCCAATCTGGGTTATCATCCGTGTATCTTACCTAGGTCTCTGATTAATTCTCCGATTCCGGCAGTGGAGGAAAGGCTGACTGCGATGAGGCAAAATTTGGAGGTTCTGAAGGAGTCCCTGATCACAGCTCAAGAACGTTATAAGAGATCGGCTGATAGATTCTGTAAACCTGCACCCATGTTCAAGGTAGGAGATTCCGTGTGGTTAGCAACTAAGAATCTGAAATTAAATGTTCCTTCTCAAAAACTTGGACAGAAGTTCATTGGCCCTTTCAAGATCAACGGTATTGTGAGCTCCGTGGCCTGCCGTCTGAAGCTGCCTAGGACTATGAAGGTACACCCAGTTTTCCATGTATCTTTACTAAAGCCTGTATCTTCTAATACCTTCCAGGGAACGTGTTGTGCCACCTCCGCAGCCTGTGGTGATTGATGGGTAAGAAGAATTTGTGGTGGAGGATATTATTGATTCCAGGATTCGTAGGAATCGACTCCAATATCTAATAAGATGGCAGGGATATCCCCCTGAGGAAGACTCTTGGGAACCGGTGGAAAACATCAATGCCCAACAGAAGATTTCTCGTTTTCATCAGAGATTCCCTGAGAAACCAGGTCCAGGATCGTCCTGAGGCCGCTTCTAAGGAGGGAGTAATGTCAGGACTCTGAACATTTTTGATCACCTTTTGTGCATTACTGCCCTTTTCCAAGATGGCGTCTTTGGTCTCATGTGCACTGTGTCTTCCTGCTATATAACTCCACCCCAGCCTTTAGTCTGTGCTAGAGTAGTCTGCCTTGCATCCAGCTTCTGACCTCTGGTGGCTCCCTGGCTTTGTACCTGCTCCTGTGAACCTGTTTCATGATCTTGCTACTCTGCTCTGAGTTCCTGCTGCATACATCGGTTTCCAGTAATCCTCCTTCATCTGGCTGCTTGTGTTACTCCCCTCTGCATTTGCTGGACATGTAAGCTGTTGCAGCCCTGCGCTGCTTAAAACTGAGACTATCACCCAGGCCTCCCTGGTTGAACTAAAGATATCATTTGAACTGCCTACCTGTGCTTGGACTAAACTAAGACTTATTCGTGTCAAGTATCCTCAAGTTTAACTGTGCTTCATAGACTCTCTGCTTGATTGCATTTCTCTCTGAAGTTTCCTATAGACTGTTAAGCTGCATTTATTATCTACACCAAGTGTTGTGGACTTGAGCTTTGCTTTGCACCTGTTTGAATCACTGTGTGATAATATAGACTTTTCCACTTATAAGACTGTGTCCTGTAGTTGTCTTGTTCCACGCAAGAAGTCTCCTGAGTTATCCCCTATAATTATTACACAATGCCACTGTGACAACCGGACTCCTGGTGTGCCACATTCCCCCCTAGTGAAATTCAGTACTCCCGGACTGAGGAAACATAAACATATTAACAAGTAAACAATCATAACAATTTGCAAGATTTCAAAAATAAAAAATTCCAAAAAGCTCAAAAATAGTCCTGGTGATGATTAGTCCATGCATCATGGTCCATTGTTCATTACTGAGACAGGATGGTAACTATATACAAGTATTATCCTGGTCACAATGATTCCAGTGACTCAATCGTCCATTAAATCAAGTAAAATAGGATTGCACAAAAATTCTTACAGAGTCTCTGTAGGCTCATATGCTTGGCGGTTACGTACTTACATTACATATTTACGTAACTTATTTACATGATTTACTTACATGCGGAACCTTATGGGGATTTGACCTATGGTACTACAGGTAGACATTAGTACCACTGGCACTGGTGTAGTGCACTCTCTATTGGCTTCACTACGGGTGACTCTACGTAGCACAGGTATATCTGATTTTCTACGACCACTGATGCTCACCGTGGGCATGACAGATTTACCTTGACAGGGGTTGGGTTCTCTTGCTTCACTGCTGGTGTGGCATCTGCTGCTTGAGCCTGCTGGTCTTCAGGCTGATCTTGAGTCACATCTCTTTCTGGCACTACTAGCTGGGGAAAGGTCAAAACGGGCACGACTATTGCCTGGTTCACCCTTGTCCAATTTGGATGGAACTCGCCGAGTACTGTGCTGATCTTATACCTCAACCTCTTCCACTGAGGAATATTTTGGTCTTCAGTCCTTTCCTTTAGTTGGTCAGACCATGGTTTCAGATGATCCCTTGACACTGCTGCTGAGGTTTCTCCTCCATCTTTACTGATGAGGCACACCTTGCTGTTATCAAAATCTGAAGGTAAAACGGTGTATGGCTCAGCTTCCCACTGGTCATATAGTTTGTGAACTCATCTCATCCTTTTGAGGACCTGTTCTCCCGGTACTTAAAGGAGTAGTCGAAGCTTGTTGGTTGTAGTTCCTTTCCTGTCTCTACCTGGCTTGGGACAAATTTCGTTCCACGCACTCTTGCACCTTGCGGTATTGCTGCTGCCGCTCTGTATCCCAGTCGGCATCAGGTGATGTCTTCTCAGGTGTTACGACTCCCATGTCCAAGTCAATGGGTAACTTGCCAGGTCTCACTCTCATCAGGTAGTTGTAGATTGTAAGCTCTCACGAGCAGGGGCTGCTTATTTTGCTTTAATTATTGTATTGTTAACGTTGTTACTTATGACTTGTGTTTTGAAACTGTTAAACTGTAAAGCGCTGCGGAATATGTTGGCACTATATAAATAAAAATTATTATTATTATAGGTAGGTCGGGGTACAGTTGGTGGAGTTTACCAGGATATGGTTGTACAGATCTACCTAATCAGGCAACTTCTCTGGCCACTGGTTTCGCTCTTTCAGTGTCAAGGTCTTGAACAGGTCAATTACAACCTGGTTCATTTTCTCACACATGCCATTTTGTCTGTGGATGGTACGGCATCGTCCTGATTTTCTTGCAGCCGTACAGGTTACAGAACTCCTGGAACACTTCTGCTGCAAAGGCTGGGTCTTGGTCGGTAACTCAGGGTAACTATGCGGTCGACAAAAGTGTTCTTGAAATGCTTTGGCTGCTGTTTTCGCTGTTTGGTCTTTGACAGGCACAACTACCAAGAATCTCGAGTAATGGTCAACGATGGTCAGAGCGTAAGTGTAGCCAGTCCTACTCGGAGTCAACTTCACGTGATCCAAAGCTATCAGTTCAAGCAGCTGCTTCGTGATGATCTGCTGCAATGGGGCTCACTGGCTGTTACAGTCTTTCATGCGCAGATTGCATGGCCAACATTCGGCACCACCTTTCGATGACTTTCCTCATACCGACCCAGTAGAGTCTTTCACATAGTAGGACCTCCAACTTCTTCCACTCGAAGTGACCATTGGCACATCCCGCTTCGGGACTACCACCTGCCAGACCAGTTCATGTGTGTGCGAGTTGATGTTCCTTCGACACAGCTTACCCTCATAGATGAAAAGCTTGCCATTCTCCTTCCACAACTGCTGTGTTTCCTGTGGAGCATCTGGACCAGGGTGTGAGTCAGCTTGTGTTAGCAACTTCTTTACAGGCAGACTGCCAGGTCGCTATCCTGCATCTCTGGCCACTCATGGTGGGGCAACGGGTTAAACGTGGCCTGTTGCACGACATAATGCTAGTTACTAATGCAATGTGAGCACTGGGCTGCCTCGTGGCAGTGGAAGGTTGGTAACTTGATTTCTTCTTGCTCTTCCGGGTCTTCTCCCCCGTCTGGTAAATTGGGCATCCTGGACAGAGCATCAGCATTAGTGTTCTTATGCCCCGCTCGGTACTTGATGGTAAACTCATAGTTGGACAGCCGGGCCATCCATCGCTGCTCCAGTGCACCCAACTTTGCCGCTTCAAGATGGGTTAGCGGATTATTGTCCGTATAAACGGTAAACTTTGCTGAAGCCAGATAGTACTTGAAGCGCTGCGTTACAGCCCAGACTATGGCGAGGAAATCCAGTTTAACCCCTTCATGACCCAGCCTATTTTGACCTAAATGACGTGGTCATTTTTTTCAATTCTGACCAGTGTCCCTTTATGAGGTAATAACTCAGGAACGCTTCAACGGATCATAGCGATTCTGAGAATGTTTTTTCGTGACATATTGGGCTTCATGTTAGTGGTAAATGTAGGTCGATAATTTTTGCGTTTATTTGTGAAAAAAATGGAACTTTGGCCAAAATGTTGAAAATTTTGCAATTTTCAAATTTTGAATTTTTATTCTGTTAAACCAGAGAGTTATGTGACACAAAATAGTTAATAAATAACATTTCCCACATGTCTACTTTACATCAGCACAATTTTGGGAACATTTTTTTTTGTTAGGAAGTTATAAGGGTTAAAATTTGACCAGCGATTTCTCATTTTTACAGCAAAATTTACAAAACCATTTTTTTTAGGGACCACCTCACATTTGAAGTCACTTTGAGGGGTCTATATGACAGGAAATACCCAAAAGTGACACCATTATAAAAACTGCACCCCTCAAGCTACTCAAAACTACATTCAAGAAGATTATTAACCCTTCAGGTGCTTCACAGGAACTAAAGCAACGTGGAAGGAAAAAATGGACATTTTAATTTTCCAACAAAATTTTTCTTTTAGCATCAATTTTTTCATTTTTGCATGGGCAACAGGATAAAATCGACCCTAAAATTTGTTGGGCAATGTATCCTGAGTACACAGATACCTCATATGTGGTCATAAACCACTGTTTGGGCGCATGGCAGGGCTCAGAAGGGAAGGAGAGCCATTTGACTTTTTGAATGGAAAATATGCTGGAATATTTAGAGGTTGCCATGTCGCATTTGGAGAGTCCCTGTGTGCCTAAACATTGGAGCTCCCCCACAAGTGACCCCATTTTGGAAACTAGACCCCCCAAGGAACTTATCTAGATGCAGAGTGAGCACTTTGAACTCCCAGGTGCTTCACAAATTGATCCGTAAAAAAAGAAAGAACTTTTATTTCACAAAAATTTTCTTTTAGCCTCAGTTTTTTCATTTTCACATGGGCAACAGGATAAAATGGATCCTAAAATTTGTTGGGCAATTTCTCCTGAGTACACCGATACCTCATATGTGGTCATAAACCACTGTTTGGGCGCACGGCAGGGCTCAGAAGGGAAGTAGCGTCATTTGACTTTTTGAATGGAAAATATGCTGGAATATTTAGCAGTTGCCATGTCGCATTTGGAGAGTCCCTGTGTGCCTAAACATTGGAGCTCCCCCACAAGTGACCTCATTTTGGAAACTAGACCCCCCAAGGAACTTCTCTAGATGCATAGTGAGCACTTTGAAACCCCAGGTCCATCACAAATTGAGAAAGTACTTTTTTTTTCACAAAAATTTTCTTTTAGCCTCAGTTTTTTCATTTTCACATGGGCAACAGTATAAATTGGATCGTAAAATTTGTTGGGCAATTTCTCCTGAGTAGTGTTGAGCATTCCGATACTGCAAGTATCGGGTATCGGCCGATATTCGCGTTATCGGAATTCCGATACTTAGTTCCGATATTTTTCCTATATCGTATACCGGAATCGGAAGTTCCCATAATTCTTTGAGAGGCAATGTGATTTTAGTCAGCCAATGAGGAATCTTATGAAGTGTGGGCACATCCTGTAATGCTGCGGTCATCTTAACTAATGGCATGGCTGTGATTGGCTGCTGAAATGATGTCAGAATGCACTATAAAAGGCGCCGCCTCCATTATAGCGTCACTGTGCTGTGAACTCAGTTAGGGACAGAACGCTGCTCTGCTGACTCTGAGGGACAGTTAGATATTGCGATTTTGTGTACTGGGCTTTAGGCAGGCTAGTTTACCAACCGCTGTGTAAAGCTTCCTTTTGCCAGTGTTGTTTTAACAGCTCTGTGCAAGGTGTGTGTGAGTGCAGGTGACGCTGCAGTTTACTCTGCATGCAACGCTGTCTGTAGGCATCTGCACGTGTCACTCACAGACTCTATTTTTTTTTTCTTCAGTGTAATTCTTGCTGCTCCATGCAATTTAACTATTAGTGTGACGCGCTTCCATCCGTATCCAATACATTGGTTGCAAACACTATAGAAGTAGACAAAGGAGTAGCCTTTCCCAGATTGTGGACAGTTGTGTTTCAGTGTTCACTTCAGTCTGTGTTTTTTATTTTTTGAGTGCACATCACACTCCAGTTACTTGTTCAAGCACTGCTGCTTGTACTCTGCTGAGCGTGTCTCAGTGGCTCATCCTTTTCATTTATCTCCAATTGGTTCTGCTCCATTCCATTTAAAATATAATCTATTAGTGTGACGCGCTTCCATCCGTATACAATACATTGGTTGCAAACACTATAGAAGTAGACAAAGGAGTAGCCTTTCACAGATTGTGGACAGTTGTGTTTCAGTGTTCACTTCAGTCTGTGTTTTTTATTTTTTGAGTGCACATCACGCTCCAGTTACTTGTTCAAGCACTGCTGCTTGTACTCTGCTGAGCGTGTCTCAGTGCCTCATCCTTTTCATTTCTCTCAAATTGGTGCTGCTCCATTATATTTGAAAAAAAACTAATCTATTAGTGTGACGCGCTTCCATCCGTATCCAATACATTGGTTGCAAACACTATAGAAGTACAGAAAGGAGTAGCCTTTCCCAGATTGTGAACAGTTGTGTTTCAGTGTTCACTGCAGTCTCTGAGGAATAACCACACTTAGGCCTTATAACTTTTCTGACTTTCTTTATCAATCTACCAAGATGAAGAAGGCAGGGAGTAAGGCACGTGGTCGTGGCCGTGGAGTTTCAGCAGGGAGAGGATGTGGGGATTCTGTGGCTGCTGCCGCACCCAGTGACACAGCATCCACCAGTTTTCTCCGTGAGCGTTCCTTTATGCGCACTTTTGTAGGAGCTCAGCGTACCCCCCTGCTGCGGGAAGAACAAATTGAAGCCGTTGTTGGTTGGATGGCAGCCAATGCATCGAATTCAATTCCACCTCCTCTCAGGACCACAGCACTGTTGAACAACCATCTGTCTCTTCACCGCCTGCCAAATTGCCCACGCAGTCAGAGAGTTCTGAACTGGAGCCAGCTGAGTCTCTGCTTCTGTTCTCAGAATCTGTTGGCTTGCAAACAGGGGCCCAGCCAAGCAGCATTCTGGAATGTGAAGAAGAGGCAGTATGCAGTGATGCGCAACAGCTGTGTCTCTCTGAATGTGAAGAGGCGGGTGAGCCAGTGCCGATGGTCAGCACACCGCAGAACGCATCTGATGATGATGAGACTCAGGTGCCATTTTCTGTTGAGCATGGTGCTGGCCAGACCACCCAACAGCAGCAGGTGTTGGAAGAGGGTAGTGGAGATGATGAGGTCCAAGACCCAACATGGCGTGAGGAACAGGAAGGTGGTGGTAGCAGCTCTGAGGAAGAGATTGCCCCAACGGTCCAAACAGTAGGGAGAGTTAGGCTGCAGACTCGGTTGCCTGTAGCCTCCAGTTTGGCACCCGTTCGTAGCAGTTCTCTTCCAACAGCAAAAACGGGCGCTCCCAGGACTTGCACTGCGTGGTCCTTTTTTGACACACTTGCAGATGATATTTGCTATGTCAAATGCAAGCTGTGTAATCAAAAAGTAAAAAGAGGTAAAAATGTCAGTAACCTTAATACCACAAATATGTGGAAACATGTGCGGTCAAAGCACGTGGTTGAGTTCCAAAGACACACTGGAGATGTAGGCCAACCTACAGCAGCACCTACATCTTCAGCTCGTGTTGGAGCCTCTTCCTCCAGCTCACACACAGCTGGTTCTGCTTCCTCACAGGATCGCCATGGAAGAACCTCTGTCACTGTTGTCCAGAGACCCAGTGTTATTCCACCCACAGCTGCAAGTTCCCTGTCATCCTCACACTCCCAGGCCACAAAACAGCCATCGGTAGCACAGTCATGGGATAAAAGACGGCCATACTCGGCAAACCATCCACGAGCACAGGCTCTGAATGCTGGCATTGCAAAACTCCTGTCCCTTGAAATGCTGTCATTCAGGCTGGTGGAGACTGACAGTTTCCGTAACTTAATGGCATTGGCAGTCCCACAATACAATGTGCCCAGCCGATTTTATTTCAGCAGGCAAGCCGTCCCTGCTCTGCAAAAGCATGTTGAGGGAAAAATTAAACATGCGCTACTAAACGCCGTCAGTAGCAAGGTCCACCTGACCACCGATGCGTGGACCAGTACCCATGGCCAGGGACGATACCTTTCCCTCACTGCCCATTGGGTCAATGTTGTGGAGCCGGGTACAGATCTTGCGAGTGGCGCTGTACGTGTTCTGCCAACTCCAAGGATTGCAGGAATTAAGTCTGTCCACATTGACTCCTCCTCCTACTCCAGTTCCTCAGAATCATCGCTGCAGGAGCCGTCACGGTCTACCTCCACATGGACCCGTGAACGCTTACCTGATGCGACCGATATGAGCACAGCCGTGGCCAAACGTCAACAGGCCGTCCTGAAATTAATTTCCATGGGGAATCGAAGCCACACAGCGCAGGAGCTCTGGAATGCCATCAAGCAGGAGAGCGACGTGTGGTTTTTGCCAGCAAATCTCCAGCCAGGCTTGGTAGTGTGTGACAATGGCCGAAATCTGGTGGCAGCTCTGGGCCTTGGCAACCTCACTCACATACCATGTCTGGCACATGTGCTCAACTTGGTCATGCAGAGTTTTTTGAGGGACTATCCGGATCTTGATGCACTGCTGCACAAGGTCCGCCTAGAGTGCGCTCACTTGCGACGTTCCAGCATGGCCAGATCGCGCATTGCAGCTCTGCAATGCAGATTTCGCCTTCCTGAACATCGCATCATATGTGACGTACCCACCAGGTGGAATTCCACGTTACATATGTTGGAGCGGTTGTGTGAGCAGCAGCCAGCAGTAATGGAGTATCAGCTGCATCAGGCGCAATCAACTCGCAATTTGCGCCGTTCACACTTCACCACTACTGAGTGGGCCTCTATGAAGGACATCTGCCACGTTTTGCGTCCGTTTGATGAGTCATCGCGGATGGCGAGTGCAGATGATGCACTAGTCAGCCTGACTGTCCCCCTTATCTGCCTGCTTCAAAAAAAAATTCAAACACTAAGGGATGAGGTTTTGGAAGAGGTGGAGGATGAGGAGTCACTAATTCCATCACCTTCTGGACAGTCAGCGCAACGTGGTTCCTCACAAAGGGCTGGGCAGGGCTCACTTTGTGAGGAGGATGAGGAGGAGTCAATGGAGGAGGAAGACATCGCTCCAGAGGGAGGTACACAACGCTCTAGTCAGTATGTAGAGCGAGGGTGGGGTGATGCAGAGCAGGCAGAGATGACGCCTCTTGCAGGGGACAGCGTTTGTTGGCCAGTTGGGAGTCTGCAGCACATGGTTGATTTCATGCTGCAGTGCCTGAGAAACGACCGCCGCATCGCCCACATTCTCACCACGTCTGATTATTGGGTGTACACCCTCCTAGACCCTCGCTACCGGGACAACTTACAAAGCCTCATCACACCGTTGAACCGGGAGCGTAAAATGCGGAAGTACCAAGACACACTGGTGAAATCCATAATGTTCTCCATTCCAGCCGAGAGCAGTGCTGCTGATACTGCTTTACAAAGCAGCTCTGTGCGTGGAGGCAGTGGAGACAGCTCTGCAACAAGAGGGAGCACAAGCAGCGCCTCTGCACAGGGGGGCAAGACCAGTATGTTCCAAATGTGGCAAAGTTTTGTGGCAGCGCCACCAATGTCTACACCATCCGAGACGCCTCCAGTCAGCAGGAGGCAACGTTTCCGTAAGATGGTGACAGACTACATGTCTTTCCCTCTCAGTGTACTCCCAGATGGCTCTTCCCCATTCAAGTTTTGGGTCTCTAAGCTGGATACATGGCCAGAGCTTAGCCAGTATGCATTGGAGGTGCTGGCTTGCCCTGCTGCCAGTGTATTATCGGAGCGCGTCTTTAGTGCTGCAGGTGGTGTACTAACAGACCGTCGCATGCGACTATCCTCCGATAATGTAGACCGGCTTACTTTTCTGAAAATGAACAAGGCATGGATCTCGTCAGAATTTGTCTGTCCATTTTCAGATTAAATAACTGGTTCGCAACGTTATCCATGTCTCCTGTTATGTTCATCTTTCTACACCTGAACTCTACTCCCTGGGCTACAACACTGGCAGTTGCTGCTCAGAAGTGTCGTGTCCACAGACCAATACACAAGCTATAGTGTTACTGGCGTTCAGTAATGTCAGCTGTTCCCTTGCTGTGTGAACGGCAAAAATTTATGCTGCCTCCACCCTGTTGTCTTCTCATCCCTGGACTTCAACACCGCCAGTTGTTGCTCGGAAGTGTCATTGGCACGGGTACTCACTCCTGCCCAGACTGGTTACAGCACGCCATCTGTTTCCTGTCAGTGTAAACGTCACTTAGCCTCCAATAAGTTGTCCTGTCGTGTTGCGGTCGGGTTAGCCGACTCTATGGTGATTGGAGTTTAGGTGCTTCCTATGTGTGCTGCGGGATATGCAAATAAAGGCTGTTTCCGTTGTGACAATAGGACAATCACCCACTGTAGTACTGTGGGATTCGGTAACTGCGGCCGGCTCGCGGCCTGTCAACTTAAATTTCCATGGGTACCTTCTGCTACCCGTCCGGGTTCCAGTACCGTCAGCTGGTTCTCCGCAGTGCCTTTGCCCTAGGTGCCTCCATCTCGGTATCCAAGTTCCAGCAACGTCTGCTGGTCCTTGGTAGTGCTTTGGAGCACAGGTACCTCCTGCTTAGTAACCGTGTCCCAGTAACGTCAGCTGGTCCTCGGTTGTGCCATTGGCTCTTTTCCTTCTGCTGCCCCTCCGGGTTCCAGCACAGTCAGCTGGTCCTCGTTACTTGCATTGGCTCTTGTACCTTCTGCTACCCGTCCGGGTTCCAGTACCGTCAACTGGTTCTCCGCAGTGCCTTTGGCCTAGGTGCCTCCATCTCGGTATCCGAGTTCCTGCAACATCTGCTGGTCCTTGGTAGTGCTTTGGAGCACAGGTACCTCCTGCTTAGTAACCGTGTCCCAGTAACATCAGCTGGTACAAGGTTGTGCTACAAATACAAGATACAGAACAAGAGACACAAGAACAATAAGCAGAAGATCTAAAATATATGCTCTAAATTCTAAGCAGAAGAAGACTAAGCAGTGTATGTGGGTGAGTCCGTTCCTCCTCGTGGTGCCCCTGGAAAATGCCGGCTGCTGCTTCAGGCTAAACTGAACACGGACAAATACTGTTGTAATTTAAATCTTTTGTGACAGCAAGAACGGAAGAATGAAAAATTCATACTTTGACAGATTACAAGTACAGGATTCTCTGTCACAAATAAGAATATGATGAAGAAGATGAAGTACAATATGAATAAGAATAATAGTTTAATAAGAAGAATATGAGTAATGTTAACAAAAAGATGAATAGCAAGAAGTTTAAGAAGAAGATAAAGAAGGTGAAGATGAAGAATAATTTGATGAAAAAGATGATGCTGCTGAAGATTATGAAGGAGAAAGTGTGTCAAAAGTTAAAAAGGTGAAGAGCATGGAAGTTGTGAAATATACATATTTGCCAAAATAGAAAAAACGTGAACAACATTGTCAATTTCTTCGTCAATCCGAACATCTTTAAAAAAAAAAAATTTATGCTATTCCATTTGATTGGGTTAAACATCTATGCCTTTAATGTCTCCTCAACCTTCCCCAATACATTCTACATTACTCTTTGTTGTTTTCCTTCATGTACAATTAACCAACAAGGCAAGAATGGGGTTTTTTTAATTCCGATATTTTGTTCCCATAGACTTACATTGGATTTCCGGTATCGGTATCGGGTATCGCCGATATTTTTGGGGTATCGGCGATACCATTCCGATTCCGATACTTTTGGATATCGGAAAGTATCGCTCAACTCTACTCCTGAGTACACCGATACCTCATATGTGGTCATAAACCACTGTTTGGGCGCACGACTGGGCCCAGAAGGGAAGGAGCGCCATTTGACTTTTTGAATGGAAAATTGGCTCCAATCCTTAGCGGACACCATGACGCCTTTGGAGAGCCCCTGTGTGCCTAAACAGTGAAAAAAACAACATGTGACACCATTTTGGAAACTAGACCGCCCAAGGAGTTTATCTAGATGAGTAGTGAGCACTTTAAACCCCCAAGTGCTCAACAGGAGTTTATAAACGCAGAGCAGTGAAAATAATAAAATCATTTTTGTTTCTCAAAAATCATTTTTTAGCCCACTATTTTTTATTTTCCCAAGGGTAACAGGATAAATTGGACCCCAAAAGTTGTTGTCCAGTTTTTCCTGAGTACGCTGGTGCCCCATATGTGGGGGAGAACCTCTGTATGGGCGCACGGCAGGGCTCAGAAGGGAAGGAGCGCCATTTGACTTTTTGAATGGAAAATTAGCTCCAATCGTTAGCGGACACAATGTCATGTTTGGAGAGCCCCTGTATGACTAAACTTTGGAGCTCCCCCACAAATGACCCCATTTTGGAAACTAGACCCCCTAAGGAACTTATCTAGATACACAGAACCCCCAGGTACTTCACAGAAGTTTATAACGCAGAGCCGTGAAAATAAAAAATCATTTTTTTTTCTCAAAAAATGATTATTTAGCCCACTATTTTTTATTTTCACAATGGTTACAGGAGAAATTGGACCCCAAAAGTTGTTGTCCAATTTGTCCTAAGTACTCTAGTACCTCACATGTGGGAGGGAACCACTGTTTGGGCACACGTCAGGGCTCGGAAGGGATGTAGTGACGCTTTGAAATGCCGACTTGATGGAATGGTCTGCGGGCGGGCAGAGCCCCTGATGTGCCTAAACAGTAGAAACCCCCCACAAGTGACCACATTTTGTAAACTAGACCCCTCAAGGAACTTATCTAGATGTGTGGTGAGCACCTTAAACCCCCACGTGCTTCACAGAAGTTTGTAATGCAGAGCCGTGAAAATAAAAAATCATTTTTTTCCTCAAAAACTGATTTTTTTAACCCGCAATTTTTTATTTTCACAAGGGTAACAGGAGAAATTGGACCACAAAAGTTGTTGTACAGTTTGTCCTGAGTACACTGGTACCCCATATGTGGGGGGAACCACTGTTTTGGCGCATGGGAGAGCTCAGAAGGGAAGGAGCACCATTTTGGAATGCAGACTTGATGGAATGTTCTGCGGGCGTCATGTTGCGTTTGCAGAGCCCCTGATGTGCCTAAACAGTAGAAATCCCCCACAAGTGACCATATTTTGGAAACTAGACCCCCAAAGGAGCTTATCTATATGTGTAATGAGCACTTTGAACCCTAAAGGGCTACACTGAAGTTTATAATGCCGGGGCATGAAAATAAAAAAATCATATTTTTTACACAAACATGATCTTTTAGTTCCCAATTTTTTTATTTTCCCAAGGGTAACAGGAGAAATTAGACCTCAAAAGTTGTTGTCCAATTTGTCCTGAGTACGCTGATATCCCATATGTGGGAGAAAACTACTGTATGGGCACACTTCGGGGCTCGGAAGGGAAGTAGTGACGTTTTGAAATGCCGACTTGATGGAATGGTCTGTGGGCGTCATGTTACGTTTGCAGAGTCCCTGATGTGCCTAAACAGTAGAAACTCCCCACAAGTGACCCCATTTTGGAAACTAGACCCCGCAAGGAACTTATCTAGATGTGTGGTGAGCACTTTAAACCCCCAAGGGCTACACAGAAGTTTATAATGCCGGGCATGAAAATAAAAAAATCATATTTTTTCCACAAACATGATCTTTTAGTCCCCAGTTTTTTTATTTTCCCAAGGGAAACAGGAGAAATTAGACCCCAAAAGTTGTTGTCCAATTTGTCCTGAGTACGCTGATATCCCATATGTTGGAGAAAACTACTGTATGGGCACACGTCGAGGCTTGGAAGGGAAGTAGTGACGTTTTGAAATGCCAACTTGATGGAATGGTTTGCGGGTGTCATGTTACGTTTGCAGAGCCCATGATGTGCCTAAACAGTAGAAACCCCCCCCAAGTGACCCCATTTTGGAAACTAGATCCCCCAAGGAACTCCTCTAGATGTGTGGTAAGCACTTTGAATCTCCAAGTTCTTCACAGAAGTTTATAACGCAGAGCCGTGAAAATAAAAAATCATTTTTTTTCCACAAAAATAACTTTTTTAGTGCCCAATTTTTTTTTCACAACAGTAACAGGAGAAATTAGACCCCCAAAATTGTTGTGCAATTTTTCCCGAGTACGCTGATACCCCATATGTGGGGGTAAACCACTGTTTGGGCAACGTCGGGGCTTGGAATAAAGGGAGCACTGTTTGACTTTTTGAACGCAAAATTTGAATCAATGGTGGCGCCATGTTGCGTATGGAGACCCCTGATGTGTGTAAATAGTGGAAACCCCTCAATTCTAACTCCAACCCTAACCCCAACACACCCCTAACCCCTACACACCCCTAACCCTAATACAAACCCTAACCATAACCCTAACCCCAACACACCCTAACCCTAATCCCAACTCTAACCATAAACCTAACCACAAGCCTAACCCTAATCCCAACCCTAACCCCAAAACACCCTAACACTTATCCTAACTCTAACCCTAACCACAAACCTAACCCTAATCCCAACCCTAACCCTAATTCCAACCCTTACCCTAGTTCTAACCCTAACCCTAGTTCTAACCCTAACCTTAAGGCTGGGTTCATATTGCGTTTTAGCAGCCCGTTCAACACGTAGCGTTGACGGGCTGGTAACGGTATAGCATAACGCGATCGTGTTATGCTATACCCGCTAGTGCAGAGGAATCAGCGATGATTCATCTGTGCTAGCGGTGAAGGAGCCCAGACGCTGCAGCCTGCGTCCAAGGCTCCGTCACTGAATGACGACACGTCGCGAACGCATGCCGCTTCACGGCATGCGTTGCGATGCGCACACAAATTGGGTGAATGGCAGCGTTAACGGACTGCGTTACACCGCGGTGAAACGCAGTCCATCTAACAGACTGCCATAATGCAATATGAACCCAGCCTAACCCTGAGGCCCCGTGCACACATTGCGGATTCACTTGCGGATTTTTCTAAAATCTGCAGGTAAAATGACCTGCGTTTTACCTGCGTATTTAGCGCCGATTTACTATGGTTTTGGTGCGGTTTTTCCCTGCGGTTTTACACCTATAATGGAATAGGTGTAAAATTGCTGCGGAATCCGCACAAAGAATTGACATGCTGCGGATTTAAAACTGCAGCAAATCTGCGCTGAAAAATCTGCAGCATGTGCACAGCGTTTTTTACCATTTATTTGCATTGTACTGTACATGGTTTCTGGATCTGCTGTGGATCCGCAGCGCGAAATCCGCTGCGGATCCGCAGCAAAATCCGCTGCTGATCCGCAGCAAAATCCGCTGCTGATCCGCAGCAAAATCCAGCAGCGCCCATGAAAAATCCCGGGCAGCCGCCGGACGGATCCAGGGACATCGGTGGACCGGGAGAGGTGAGTATGGGTGTCGGAAGGTGAGGGGGGGTTATCGGAAGGTGGGGGCAGCGGAGGCCAGGACGAGGGGAGCTGTTAGTGACGGCGTGTGACCGATCGCTGCCATGAAATCGGTTGCGGCGGCCGATCACCGCCGTGACATGGTGTGGGGGGGTCGGTTCTCAGTCTCCAGCCATGGCAGATGCTATTGCAGCATCGGCCATGGCTGGATTGTAATATTTCACCAATTTCATTGGTGAAATATTACAGATTGCTCTGATTGGCTGTTTCACTTTTAACAGCCAATCAGAGCGATCGTGGCCACGGGGGGGTTAAGCCAACCCCCCTGTGGTGAAGCACAAAGGGTCCTGTGCCTGCGGGTCGGGTGACCTTTCAGTGACCCCGGTCACCCGGCCCGCAGGAACGCGATCCTTTCATGACGCCACATAGGCGTCATGGGTCGGATTGGCACTGACTTTCATGACGCCTACATGGCGTCACAGGTCGGGAAGGGTTAAAGGAACCATAGTTGTCGAGGTTCCTTTCAGTGGGACGAA
>JARQOD010000002.1:397819885-397911204 GCA_033576555.1 Oophaga sylvatica
TGTCTAAAACCAGCTCTTTGAACACAACTATACAAGTTGACCCCACAAGAATGCACACCCAATTACACTAGTCAGCACTAAAGGGTCTAACTGCATTATATTCAAAATGAAAAATGGGCAACAAAAACATGAAAAATATGCATTAATTGTATCAGGCATTGGTATTTTGGCCAACATGCGCAAGCTCACAACCAACATCAAGGTTGCTCATTGTCTCATGAGTGACTACAGTAAAATTAAAGTGACTCTGTCAGTGTCAAGATCCCGTCTGGGTTGGAGCCGATGTTACTGCAAACACTAGGGGAAGCAGAGGCAGGTAGCGTAGTCAGGTGGCAGCCAGAGGTCGGTACACAGGAGAGCAGTGTTTGTAGCAATGGATCAGGCGGATAACGTAGTCAGGTGGCAGCCGGAGGTCGGTACACAGGAAAGGCAGTTCGGTAGCAGAGGAGCAGGCAGATAACGTAGTCAGGTGGCAGCCGGAGGTCAGTATACAGGAGAGCAGTGTTTGTAGCAATGGATCAGGCGGAGAGCGTAGTCAGAAGGGCAGGCCGAGGTCAGTTCACAGGAGATCAGTGTTTGTAGCAGCAGGAACAGCAGGAAACGCTTGACTAAAGGCTAAGAGCACAATAATCTCGCAATGACACACCCACAGGGCCAGGTTTATATAGGGTGTGTAATTGGCAATCAGAGGCCAATCAAGAGAGCACTGGGTGGAGCCGATCAGGAAGAACAGTCAATGGTATCTGGGTTCAGCAAGGAACCTTGCAGCCAGCAGAATAGCTCAGATGGTAGAGCTGCTGGCCGGTGGACAAGAGGCACTGGGTTCGATTCCTGACAGTCAGCTTGTTTTTCCACAATAAGTTGCGGCCACTGCCTTTCAGGGATTATCAACAGCATTCTATAATGCTGTAGCTAAGCCCCGATCTAACCTGAAAGAGAAGAAAAACAAGTTATATTATACTCACCCGAGGGCGGTCTGGTGTGGTATTTGCAGGTACGTGGGATGCAGTGATGAGTTGGAGACAGGGCAAGCTTTAACTATAAATTTATAAGGGGAGTTTTTGTATGGAAAACAAGCAGAAAATTGGTTCTCCACGCAGGGCATCTGTACAAAAGCACAATATAGAGAACTGACGAATACTCGATGAAAGTCAGGGCCTATAGAGCTGCGACATGGCCGTCCAATGCCCTCAGGAAATAAACAATGGTAACAGAGTGTCACTTAGCTTCTCGGACGTTCTGCGGAGTTGAGATCCGGCAGTTGTCGCAGCCGCTGGGCCCAGCCGATTAGGAGCTGACGTAAGCCTCGAGCGTTCCCATGCTCAGGCGCAGATGGGGCACAACAGGCCCTGGAGCAATCCTCCGGCGTAGAGTTCACCCCTCCAAGAGGCGGGATGGCGGCAGCTGTCAGGTAGGCCGCAACCGTGGACTGGAGCGGGACCCTAGCGACCACAGGAGATCGGACACAGGCCGCAGCCGTGGGCTCAGGTGAGACAATAGCGGTTGCAGCTATGGGTGGGCAGGCCGCAACTGTGGGCTCGAGTTTGGCAGTGGCGGCTGCAGCTGACAGAACTATCCTGCCTCTATAGTTCCTGTCAGCGAGGTCCCGCTTCCTCCTACTCAGTCTCTGCATCCTGTCTCTCCTGCGTCTCTCTCTCACTCCTCCTCCAGTTGTCCGCCCCCTTTTCTTCTAGAAACATCTCCCAGGCATCCTGCCATTTCTTCCCCTGGGAACCTTTCCCCTGGGAACCTAAATGACAGCCCCCTTGGTTCTGGCCTGGGCACATAGCAGGGGCTCCCTCCCCTACACTGGTCTCATGGGTGTCGCGGGTCCGGGATCGACGCCTCCCATCTTCATGCGATGATGTCCTTCTTGCTTCTTGTCGCAGCTCCTGTGCAGGCGTACTGATCTGCCCTGTTGAGGGCAGAGCAAAGTACTGCAGTGCATAGGTGCCTGGAAAGGTCAGAGAGGCCCAGCACCTGTACACTGCAGCACTTTGTTCTGTACTCAACAAGGCAGATCAGCTGCAACACGAAGCAAGGAGGAGGACGTCATCACATGAAGATGGGAGGCGCCGGACCCGGCCTGTGACGCCCATTGGACTGCCCCCTGGGTGAGTATAATATAACTTGTTTTTCTTCTCTTTCAGGTTAGATCGAGGGCTTATCTACAGCATTATAGAAAGGTAACTGGGGGCTCGAGTGTGGCAGTGGCGGCTGCAGCTGACAGAACTCTCCTGCCTCAATAGTCCCTGTCAGCGAGGTCTCACTTCCTCCTACGCAGTTTCTGCGTCCTGTCTCTCCTGCGTCTCTCTCTCGCTCCTCCTCCAGTCGCCCCGCCCCCTTTTCTTCTAGAAACATCTCCCAGGCATCTTGCCGTTTCATCTCCAGGGAACCATTCTCCTGGGAACCTAAATGACAGCCCCCTTGGTTCTGGCCTGGGCACATAGAAGGGGCTCCCCTACATTCGCCCACCGTGTGAGCTCGCCAGTCCTCGGACGAGAATTTGGAGGATTTTGTGCTAATAACTGGGCACTGAAGTTTTCTCTGCCACACAAACTGATCCTATTCATGTCGCTTCAGGGGGTTTGCCTGTTGTAAACTGCTCAGAGTGTCGCGGTCCAATGGTCGGGATGAGTCCTCTGGGGTGGTGGCAGATGGCTGAGCAACTAGAGTTGCCGGGGCACAGGCCATGGAAGTGTCCGCTTGTCTCTCAGGCAAGTCCTCTTCATCTTCATCGTCCCAAATGGCTGTTGGAGTGGCTGAGGCCTGCGCTAAAGAGTCTGGAGTCTGCAAAGAAGCCTCACCCTGCGTGGGATCTGTGGACATACAGGGCCATAACATATTGCGGTGCACAATCCGGGTGGGTTGATTCCCCCCTTCCTCTGATTGTATCTCATATACTGGTCCGTCTGGATTTACTCGGCGTATAATTTTGTAGGGACTGTTCTCCCATCGATGGCTCAATTTGCTTTGGGGTCGTTGATCTCGTACAAGCACGCGATCTCCTTTTTGACATTCAATGGGCTGTGACGTGGGCTTTTCAGGGTGTTCAAGTTCTTGGAGCTTAGTCTGCACTAATCTGTGTAGGGTCTGCAAACGATACCGGTGGTCCCGGACCCAGTAATGAACCCCCGCCCATAACCGTTCTTCCTCGAGGTCCAGCTCCACCTCAGTAATTCCCCTGCCTTCCCGACCAAAGAGTAGCGTGTATGGGGTGTACCCGGTGACCCGATATACCTGGTTGTTATATACCCAGACCAATTCAGGGACGTATTCAGGCCAACGGGCTTTCTAGTCATCTTGCAGGGTCCGTAACATTTGAATAAAAGTCCAGTTGAACAGTTCGCAGGCCCCATTCCCCTGCGGGTGATATGGTGTGGTCCGGGACTTGTCAATGCCGTACAGGCGGTGCAGTTCCTCCATCACTTTTCCCAGGAAGCAGGCCCCTTGGTCTGAGTGGTTGCGTTGCGGGCAGCCATACACTTGAATAAAGTTTTTACAGATAGCATAAGCGGCCGATTCTGCTGTTTGATCTCGGGTGGGGACCGCTACCGCAAACTTGGTAAAATGGTCCACCACACCATGACTAAGCAGTGTTGATATCCCTGATGAGCCGGACCAATGGTTAAGTAATCCAACATTAACAGTTCAAGGAAAGCGGTGGTTACAATTGTTTGTAAGGGGGCTCACTGTTCTGGTGGTTTAGTCAACTCACATAAGCAGCATGCTCGACACACTGTTTCTATTACGACTTGTAACCGGGGATGGTAGGCTATTCGCTGTATCCACTGGAAAGTCTTTTGTTTGCTAAAATGAGCCCTTTTCTCATGAGCCTCCCAAGCAACGTCAGTCAGTAGGGCTCCCGGCACCACCACTTGCCAAGCTACGGTGGGTTCGGTGTGTAGAGTTGTTTTGCGATACAATAGTCCCTTTTTGAGCACCAGTTTTTACCATTGACGGAGCATTAGCACAGCGTCCTTAGAAAGTCTTTTTCTTTGAGCGTCATTGGGAAGTTCTCCTTGGGCGAACCACTGGCGAAGGGCGCTGATTTCAATATCTAAAAGGGATGTGTATAGTGGCGCTGGTGCACATATATCCAATAAGCAGCAAGTATAAATGGGCCTTCTACCACAGAGAAAGCATAGGAACAAGGGGAATAATATTTCTATAGGTATACTCGCGCTGTAATTGGAATATATAAACACAACTGATATACCCTTACCTTTAGATATGTGTGGCATACAGGATGTAAAAAGGAATGCAGAATAAAAACCAGGTATGAATGCGCCTTTTTCAGGTTTTTTTCAGGTTTTTTCCTTCATCTGGGTGCACCAGAAGCGCGCCACCGGCCGGGGCCACTTTCCGGAACCCACGCTGTGCTGTGAAGACCCCCCGAACTCCATCGTTGTGATCTCCATTTTTTCCTCAGATAAGTACTGTTTTACTGCTGTTAATACGTATCTCCAAGGCACCAGCATACCGCCATAGCGCTTCACTAGCAATACGCTCGGATGTGCCGCCTTTTATTGACACTGAACTATCACTATATTGTGCTTTAGAAAGCACTTATGTTACATTCTCTTTGCGCATGTATGTGGGGATTTCTGGTTATTTACCCCCATATGTTTGCAGCTGGACCTTTTATCATAACACTTGTTCACTAAATATATATAGGACCCCTGTGCACTTTATATAACAGAATATTTTGTTCACCATTTACTTTTTGACATATCTTAGTATTCTCTTGTCTCTCTGGAAGCCATTTCTTCACGGTACTCTTATATTGTTCTTTATAAGAGGGATCAGCCCATCACTGTTATCCTTTTATACACTGAATTCTCAGTATTCAACCAACACCTATCCCCCCTTTGGTAAATGCACATAATTATAGCTTTTGGCATAACCAACTTATCTTATATTATCTGACCTTATTTTTCCCCCCTTTCTTTATGGTAACACCTTTACCTTTTATGAGTACTTTTACCTTTGGATAGATTCTTTTAAATGTTTACTCTCTTTTTAGCCTGCTGAAAATATTCTGAAAAAACCTGAAAAAGGCGCATTCATACCTGGTTTTTATTCTGCATTCCTTTTTACATCCTGTATGCCACACACATCTAAAGGTAAGGGTATATCAGTTGTGTTTATATATTCCAATTACAGCGCGATGATTTCAATATCTGCTTGTTGCTGGAATATCCATTCATCCCGGGATTGATCGGCGATGCCCCCAGTGGGTTTTGCACAGGACTGCTCTCTTGTCACTGCTGTGTTCTCGTCGGGTTTCAGGAAACACAGTGTTTCCTCTCCCTCTAGCTCTTCATCCCGGCTCTGTCCTGGGATTCTCTGCCTCCAGATCAGGGGTCATCGGGTGCATCCTGAACAACCCCCGCATGCGCTCTGTCCAGTTCCACAGCATGGTATTACTGCCGGTGAACTTGGGCAAGTTGTTCAGCATGACCCCCAACGACAGACTGGCCGGGGGCCACTATCACCCCCCTGATCTGCGGCTTCCCCGCTCAGGCTCGGAGACTGCATCCTGCCGACTACGCCAAATGTGGTATTTGCAGGTACGCGGGATGCAGTGACGAGTTGGAGATGGGGCAAGCTTTAACTATAAAATTGTAAGGGGAGTTTTTGTATGGAAAACAGGCAGAAAATTGGTTCTCCACGCAGGGAAACCGTACACAAACACAATATAGAGAACTGACGAATACTCGATGAAAGTCAGGGTCTATAGGGCCGCGATATGGCCGTCCAATGCCCTTAGGTAATAAACAACGGTAACAGAGTGTCACTTAGCTTCTTGGACATTCTGTAGAGTTGAGATCCGGTTGTTGTTCGGCTGTTGTCGCAGCCGCTAGGCCCAGCCGATTAGGAGCTGACGTAAGCCTCGAGCGTTCCCACGCTCAGGCGCAGATGGGGCACAACAGGCCATGGAGAAATCCTACGGCGTAGAGTTCGTCCCTCCAAGAGGCAGGATGGCGGCAGCTGTTGGGTAGGTTGCAACCACAGACTGGAGCAGGACCCTAGCAACCACAGGAGATGGGACACAGGCCGCAGCCGCGGGCTCAGGTGAGACAATGGCGGTCACAGCTATGGGTGAGCAGGCCGCAACTGTGGACTCGAGTGTGGCAGTGGCTGCCGCAGCTGACAGAAGTCTCCTGCCTCTATAGTCCCTGTCAGCGAGGTACGGCTTCCTCCTACACAGTCTAAGGGTCCTGTCTCTCCTGTGTCTCTCTATCGCTCCTCCTCCAGTCGCCCTGCCCCCTTTTCTTCTAGAAACATCTCCCAGGCATTCTGCCGTTTCTTCCCCAAGGAACCGTTCCCCTGGGAACCTAAATGACAGCCCCCTTGGTTCTGGCCTGGGCACATAGCAGGGGCTTCCTCCCCTACACTGGTCTCATGGGTGTCGCAGGTCCGGGATCGGCGCCTCCCATCTTCATGCGATGATGTCCTCCTCCTTGCTTCGTGTCGCAGCTCCTGTGCAGGCGTGCTGATCTGCCCTGTTGAGGGCAGAGCAAAGTACTGCAGTGCGTAGGCGCTGGGAAAGGTCAGAGAGGCCCAGCACCTGTGCACTGCAGTACTTTGCTCTGCCCTCAATAGCTCATATCAGTACGCCTGCGCAGGAGCTGCGACACAAAGCAAGGAAGAGGACGTCATCACATGAAGATGGGAGGTGCCAGACCCGGACCTGTGACGGCCATTGGACCGCTCCCTGGGTGAGTATAATATAACTTGTTTTTCTTCTCTTTCAGGTTAGATCGAGGGCTTATCTACAGCATTATAGAATATAGATAAGCCCAGAAAGGCAGTGGCTGCAGCTTATTGCGGAAAAACTAGCTAACAGGTTCCCTTTTAAAGCAACTCACCAAAAAGGAAAAGATATTAAAAAAAACTTTACAGATAAAAGCAAGCTGTATTTGCCAACACTACATCACAATACTATTGTCCTTCAGGATGCAGCGAGTCCCCATAATAAAGGCAGAAGCAGCACAGGTCCAAAATACTGATAAAACAACCACTTACACATCTACTATCCATGGAGGGGGTGGTTGGACAGTATTATAAATGTACACGGATAAGGCTTTGATAGGGCACTTTTCTAGTGCTTGGCAGCTCGCTTGATATAGTAGTATGGGTGTCAATAATAGTCTATAAGACAGACACCATGACCTACACTTAACTGTCTTACTGGCGCTCTTTACAAGCCTTATCCATGTGCATTTATAATACTTGGCAACAACCTCCTCAATGAATGGTAGACATGAGTGGTTGCTTCATCAGAATTTTGCACCTACGCTGCCCCCTTTTTTATGATGAGGGTCTGCTGCATCCTAGAGTGCATTAATTCTTTGACCTGAAATTGGTAAGTATGGTTGATTTTATCTATAATGTATTTTGAATGTCATGTCTTTTTCGGTGAGTTGTTCTTAATTTTAATGTGCAAAAAAACAACAATTGTGGCTCTGATTTTCTTTTTTACAGTCTTCACTTGGTCGGATAAATAGCATGCTCATTGACAATACCAAATAATTATTGTTTATTTATTTTATTTCTTGCTTACAATTATATCTCATTTTGAAAAAAAAAATGTGTCACCATTTTGTAAAAGGTGGAACGTTTTTTATTTTTTTTATGGTGTTGTATGTGGGCTGGAGAGTTTGTTTTTTAATGGACAAACTGCTATAATTCTTGTGTTTAAGTAACGTGTTGATTATTTTTTATTACATTTTTGAAGCAGGGTGACACAAATATAGCAATTTTAGCTTTGCTTTCATTTGTAATTTGTTTTACAGCATTTAGCAGAAGGGTTAAATGACATGATAGTCTTATAGTTCAGTTTATGGACGCTACAATAACAAATATGTGTCTATTAATACTTTTATTATTTATCAGGAATACAGGACCTAAAAAGCCAAAAAGGGAAATTTTGTTTTTTCAAATGGATTTTCTTATTTTTCTATTTTTTTAAGATTTTTTTTTACTTACTCCCACTGTAGGACTTGAACATTTACTCACTGCTATACGTCTTCTTAAAAAAAAAGAACAAAATAAGTCAATATTTCAATATCCCCCTTTCTACACCAAACATTGATACAAACATATTAACAGAAGAATGATAACAAAGCAACAATTATTTCTCAGCAAACCAAATAAACAGCTTTGAATGTTAATACAAGCTGTGCATAACATTTATGTGTTGAAGAAGCAATCCAGCTTTAATGTTGAAGAGTACTAATAGGCAGAATGGTTTGAGTGTTTCTTATAATACGTAGCTGTTATCACACCATTAATGACTAAATTATGCTTTCTCACGCACTTGGTAAAAGGCGTAAAAGTACACACCTACAAGAATATCTCTTTACCCTATAGTGCAATTACGTGATGTCTTTGATATTAGCCTGGTAACAGCATTTCAAAGCTACAGAATCTAGCACACGTTTGTAGTTTACATTTCATTATATTTTCCACTGAAGCTGAGCCATATTGTAAACATCTGTGCCCCAACTCCAGGAACTTGCGCTTGCCAAAATTTGATTCTTTCATTTATTGCTTTAAGCTTATTGGGCAGATTAATGTAATTGAAACTCATAAAAGTTGGTAATAGAGCAGGAATTTGAATATTATTCGTTTAGGACAGGTGGTTCACTCAAATCATAACTTAGTAGAACTTCACTGAGCCAAGCTATGCTACAATCACAGCAAATTGCTCATTAATTAACTATTCTACTGGAAATACATAGTTCCCACACCAATAGTGATACCAAAAATACACTTTAAAGGCAGTTATATACAACCCTGTAGAAATATAGTCCATGCATTGGCACTAATTTTATCTTTTGTTTCAATTTGAAGTGGTCAATTAATAACCCCAAAAAACCTTTTTTACTCCTTGGTATTAATATTTAGAAATTACCGTATTTTCGGACTATAAGACGCACCGGACCATAAGACGCACCCCAAATTTTCAGAAGGAAAATTGGGAAAAAAAAATAATGTGTCAAATGGGGGTCCGTCTTACAGTCCGAATTTAGCTTACCACTGTGTGGGGTGGTTGGGCACTGTGGGGTGGCTGTGTTATGTGGGGTGGCTGTGTTCTGTGGGGTGGCTGTGTTCTGTGGGGTGGCTGTGTTCTGTGGGGTGGCTATGTTATGTGGGGTGGCTGTGTTATGGGGTGGCTGTGTTATGGGGTGGCTGTGTTCTGTGGGGTGGCTGTGGTCTGTGGGGTGGCTGTGTTATGTGGGGTGGCTGTGTTATGGGGTGGCTGTGTTCTGTGGGGTGGCCATATACTCACAAATCCGGTTGTGGCGGCGGCGCTCCCAATGCAGCTTGGCTGCGATGCGGTGGTGGTGTCCGGGCAGCAGCGGGCCTCTGGGCTGCGTGGGGGGCTCCGCCGGCATCTCGTCCCAGCCAGAAAGCCCCCCCGCAGCTGCGACGCGGTGCCTCCGGTGTGCGGTCCCGATCCAAGGTGCGGTGGTGGTGTTCGGGCAGCAAGCGGGCCTCTGGGCTGCGTGGGGGGCTCCGCCGGCATCTCGTCCCAGCCGGAAAGCCCCCCCGCAGCTGCGACGCGGTGCCGGCATGAGGAATGGCCGCCTGGGGCCTCCGGCAAGATGGCCGCCGCATACTCTCGTTCAAATCTCGGCAACGAGATCTTGTCCTCGGGAAGAGATCTCGTTGCCGAGATTTGAACGAGAGTATGCGGCGGCCATCTTGCCGGAGGCCCCAGGCGGCCATTCCTCATGCCGGCACCGCGTCGCAGCTGCGGGGGGGCTTTCCGGCTGGGACGAGATGCCGGCGGAGCCCCCCACGCAGCCCAGAGGCCCGCTTGCTGCCCGAACACCACCACCGCACCTTGGATCGGGACCGCACACCGGAGGCACCGCGTCGCAGCTGCGGGGGGGCTTTCCGGCTGGGACGAGATGCCGGCGGAGCCCCCCACGCAGCCCAGAGGCCCGCTGCTGCCCGGACACCACCACCGCATTGCAGCCAAGCTGCATTGGGAGCGCCGCCGCCACTGAACTTTCCGGTATGTTGGGACCATAAGACGCACCCCCATTTTCCCCAAAAATTTTGGGGGAAAAAAGTGCGTCTTATGGTCCAAAAATACGGTAATAAAAGCTTCCAGAACCTTTAGTCCAAATGAACAGAGCTGAGTGAGCACTAACATGCTCGGATGCTCGTTAGTCAAGCTGAGCAGTTTCTAATACTCACATGCTTGTTTCGAATATGAGTATAATGGGAGTCAATGGGAATGGCAGACCCTGCAAGGAGGTCTGAAGGGCAATGAAAATGTTCAAATGGATGGAAAAAATGCTTTATGCTTTACCTTCTTTGTAAACATAAATTGTTTGATACTTTCCCCGCCTCTTATCCCTCCCTCCCACTCTTCTCCCTCTCCCTCCCTATCTCTTCCCTTGTTGTAAAAGAAAAAATCCTTCAATAAAAACTATTGGAACAGCAAATGGATAAAAAAAAGTGCTGAATTGAAAGAAAATAACATAGGGAAGCCCCTTGGAAGCATCTCTGGCTCCCACATCACTGCTGAGAACAATGGTGTCACACTTTACTCCACTTTCAAGACTGACAATAAAACATTCAAATTTGGTTCGAAATAGGAGTTTACAGGCAAAAAAAATATTAAGAAACTTTTTCTCCTGTAAAATTACTTGTATATAAGGATAAATTTATAAAGGATTTTAAACTTATAATTTAAGTAAACCAAAATTTACATTTTTATTACGAAATTGGAAATTTCAATGTAATTTATGAAGGAAGCAAGAACTGCTAAAATCTTGATGAAAGAGGGACTCAGGTACACCATGTATTAGACATAAGCCTCATAGCAATTATATTCAAATTGTCATGCAGTGGTATTGTTAGACACAACTGTAGTGCCTCCTAAAAAAAATTAAGAAACTGTAGCTGTGGCACTTCTACACTTATAAAAGATTTGCAAAAATGAAATTGATAAGAAGGGTAATACAGTCATCCATAGATCACTGAAGGCAACAAATATCGAAGACTAAAAACACTTTATGTGCTGGTGTCATTTGGTGTTGTGGAAAAGAAGCTGTTAATCCAGGCTTTATTCATTTTTATCAGAGTGAGTCTGCCAGCACTTTCTGTTGACAGGTGAAAGCACCTGTTTTTTATGATCCCTCGATAGCACTGAAAACCCGCTCAGACAAGACACTAGCGGCAGAGCAGCACAACACCTTCAAGGCATAGAGAGACAGCTCATACCAGGTGTCCAGCTTTGAGACCCAATAGCTGAATGTCGTAGAAGAATTATGGAGTACGTTTTTTTTGTCAGATAGGCATTGCTTGACCATCTTTAAAAACATTTCCCTCCTTGTCAAAAATATCCAGTCATCAGGGCCAGGATGCTGGCAGGAAGTCATGAAATTGACCCAGCCCTTTGAAAACGTATCCTTGTCTCTGCTGTACCTGGTGTGTGTCTCCCTGGCCTCTACTCCTTGGTCAGGCAAGGAAGCTTGCCCCCCTGCCGCTAGCTTTACCTAATTTGAAATTTTTCAACATATTTTTCACAATGGCCTTCTGGTATTGCAAAATTTTAGGAGTCCTCTCCACCTCAGGAAGGAGAGCTGCAAAGTTCACCTTGTAGCATGGGTATAGCAGGGTGAACAACCAGTACGCTTGATGATGGTATCATCGCTGCTCACCATTTTTGTAGAGGCCTCAAAGTTTTGGAGAACCACAAAAATGTCAGACGTCCATGTCCACTCTTCAGTTGTTATGTGCGGAGGCTGACCATAAAACTAATGGAATAATGGACGTGTTGGAGCTGGTAATCTAAAACTGTCCTCTGCTGCTCACAAAGCCTTGCCAGCATGTGCATTGTGGAGTTTCAGACCGTGGTCATGTCGTACACCAGTCGATGAGCTGGCACTTGCATGCGCTGCTGCAGTACTGCCAGAGTGGTAGCAGCTATAGCTGACTTGTGGAAATTGGTGCTCATGTTGCGTATCTTGCCAAAAAGCTCTGACAAATCTGGGTAGGTTTTCAGAAACTACAGAACTATCAAATTCGTCATATTGCCAAATTTAGGAGCGGTGGAGGTGATGTTCTACTCCTTCACACCCCAAGTGGTAAAATGTATTTTATATTAATGTATGTTATTCGACAGTAAAACCCTCCTGAGTCTTCAGTCTAGTCTACACAGGGTTAACTGTAATGGCCTGCAAATATTAGGGAGGGGGAACTGAAGGTTAGTACTAGGATCAGGAAGTGTCAAGTTCAGCTAGAGAAAGTGTGAAGTGACATCAACAGTTACAGGCAATAGGCTGCTAGGGACAGCAGGAGCATGTTTCTCGGGGCAGTGGATTGTCAAAGAACCCATTGTGCAAATCCATTTGTCGGCCTGGGAACATTGAGATAGATATCGTGGCCTTTGGGCACACTAAACCTACTGAGCTACAGGGAAAGATAGACTCAAACTTTCAGAGGCAGGAAGTGATGGAATCTGAGTGCACTGCTTTTAGTGGAGAAGAATTCCTAGTGAGAGAAGAGTCAGCAAGAGGGATGCTCTACCCATACCAAGAACAAGGACTGAAGTTAAGTCCGGTACCTGTGGTAGAGAATGTAATCTGTTGGGCCCTATTTTATATGCCTGATTGTAATGACCAAAAGCTGCCAAGTAAAAGTTTGACTGTTTCAATGAATTCAGTGTCCCCTAGATTGTTTGCTGCAAAGGTTTTGGAAGATGAGAGCCTGGAGCCAGTGGTGACCTATGGCCACAAGTAAGTGTGATGAACCCCATATAGAGCAGCACACCTGGACTGGGACACGTTTTGTCTGTAGGGTGCCAGAGAGTGCTGAAGCAGCAGCTCACTTACGAGTACCTTGCTCAGGATCCTTACACAAGCATGGTACGTGTGTGAGCTTGCCAAACTTCACATCCCCCACCAGTTTACGCTCATTATCACTAACCACCATGTCTGGGTGTAGGTTCAGCTACAAAAGCCAAAGATCTCCTCTGGTCTGTTATTCATTTCAGTCACTTTGCCACGTTGTGTGGATTGTTTCCAAGACAAATTAGCTTCAGCAAAGCCTGTTTCAGCTTTGCTAAGATAGTGCTGCAGAGCTTCCAGTTTCCAGATGACATGAACGATGTGCTCTGAAATAGCACATCGGATATGGCGGATGAGCAAGAGGGGGTGCAGGAACTGGTGTAGGAAGTGTAGGAAACACTGAGATAGAAATAGGGTCAGTAATCCTCGGCTTCAGGAGCACATGTGCCGTGCCAGGGTGGGACTCGGGCCCGGCATCCACAATGTTCACCCAGTGTGCCATTAGGGAAATGTACCATCCCTGGCCACAAGAGCTTGTCCACGTGTCGGTGATTAAGTGTAAAATCACAGTAGACATGTTGGTAAGGGCACGGGTGATGTTCCTGGAGATGTGATGGTCTAAGGCTGGGATGCCACACGTACGAAATAGTAGTGGCTAGGGACCGAGTACCGAGGGACCAAATATGTACATCTGTATCAGGTAATTTCTTGTATTTATTTCTAACAAACAAAATTTCACACAAACCAAGTTCTACAGTCTTTTTGACAATAGTCAATTTTTGAATAACCAAATTTGTACACCTGCAGATGGGCTTATTTTCTAATTAAATTTCACACAGCAGGTTCTACAGTGTGCATGAGTATATTTTTGGAACAAAAGTATTTTGTGAACGCTTTTTTGGATGCTTGTTTGGAAGTTTATACACCACCTAAATGTACACTAGAGCACGTAATACTCTATGGATGAATACCAAAAATGTTTTTAATGCTTTGTTGGAGGGTAATATACCACAGAAATGTATCTCAGAGCATGTAATAATATATATTGATGAGTAATTCAACACACAAAAATTTTCAGTGTTATATGTCACTAAACTGTACCCCAGAGGACGTAACACTCTATGTATGAGTAATTGGATACTGAAAATGTTTTTAATACTTTTTAGTAGGATTATATGTTAGGGACTGTGGAACGCACCTAATAGATATAGTAGAGAGGTGCGTTCGCAGCCCGGGGTCCACCGTGCAGGCGAAGCCCGCTGATAGTAAGATGGCGAAAGTAGCGAACTCTGTTATCCCGCAGAGTCGCTAAAATAAACGCCGTAGCGCGCTGTGGCAGTAAGTGTGACTCTGTTAATCCCCAGAGCCGCTAACGGGAATGCCACAGCGCTATATGGCGATAAGTGCGAACTCACTTAGCTTCAGTTAGCCGCAAAGTAAAACGCTAGGGCGCTGAACCAGCATTATAAAGCGAACCCTGTTGCGTCACAGAGCCGCTGAGAAAAAGACTGTCCTGTTAACACCACAGGGATACACAGATAACTGCTGTGCGGATAGCAGTCCGTGATCCTGCAGACAGCAACGCAATCAAGCAATCTCCTCACCGGAGAAGCCGGTATTCTAGGGGCTTATTTCAGCCAAGCCCTAACCATGTGCACTCAAATCTCCTCACCGGAGGTGCCAGTATTCTAGGGGCTTATTTCAGCCGAGCCCTAACCACATGCGTGCATGATCACACTGGCGCAAAGCACATAATGCAATTGATACTAGCGCATGGCGGCCCAGCCATGCCACCTTTTTTAGTAACAGCTACAGGACCTGCCAGAAACAAGGACCAATGAGAAACTGTTCCAAAACACATGTAGTTTCAGGACCTTACTGGCGGACCAATAGAAGCTGCTGCAGTACCTGAACATGTGACCCCTGATCTCCAATGAGAGATCTTACCCTGGGCATGCTCAGAAGGGGAAACGAAGGACTTCATCCCAAAGACATCTGCTCCAGCACTGGCTATAATAGAAGATCCAGGAAGGGTAGCAGCAAGTCTCTGCACAGTATTGGAATGAGCAAGATGCTGGGACCGACGTCTCTGCTGAGCAGGCTCCACTGAGGACGGAGATGGATGGGGGACTGCAGTGGGACTGGTTCGAGACTCCCCTTGTGCAGCAGCGGGAACTTGAACCCTAACATTATATACCATCAAAATATACCCCAGAGCATGTAATACTCCATGGATGAGCAATATAATATAGAAAAATGTTTGAATGCTTTTTGGAGTGTTATACACCACCTAAATGTACACCAGATCACATAATACTCTATGGATGACTAATTGAATCCAGAAATTTTTTTAATGCTTTTTTGTAGTTTTACGTACCATGGTAATGTAACAATACCTGCATTCAACTGTATGATTAACTAGTTGAATCCAGAAAATAACTTTGAAAGAAAATATTTTGACAATGTAGTTGATGTACTTTTACACTCAGAATTGCTTTGCAGAAAGTGCAAAGCAAGGAAAAAATTATAAATGAGGGTAATACAGTAATCCTCTTCAGGTGTCCGCTTTGTCTTCTCCTTCTTCAGGAGATTGGGAGACAGAGAGCCCGATTCCCAGGTACATTGGCTGTATGTGACCCGGCTTTGGGTAGTGCTGAAGCCCCCAACATATAGAAATGGTTGATAGCCCCATGTCACCTGCACCATTGTCTGCTCCCGCATAGGAGGCGGAGAAACCCAAGGATAGTATGATCTCTCGGGGGGGTAGCAACCTCTTCTTGAGCAACATCAAGGAATCTCTCCCATGCCTGTCATCCTACTCCCTTTCTTCTTGGATCACACCCATCGCATTCTAGCAATATTGCCCCTTCATTTTGAGGAAAGTGATCCTGGTTTCAGCCATTAGTTCTTGGAGCCTTTGAGGCAAGTTTTCCATATTTCCCTTCCTCTGGTTGAACTAGATGTGATGACTGGTTCCAAACTCTTCTATGGACCCCAATCTCTGCTGCCGATCATACGTAACGACCTCCCCATGGGATGCCGACTGTCAGTACTTTGTGGCTTGTGGGCCCGATAGCATTTCTCCAGCCTTGGTTCTGGTTCACCTCCTTGTCTCTTCCAACCGGCCTAGGCCCTGCAGTCAGCTCGCCAGTTTCCGGCTCCGCAGTCAGCAAAAACCTGAGTGGTGAAGGCTGCAGTCTGAGTTTGGGCCTTAGTGGTTTCGGGAAGGCATCAGGTTCTGGATCACAGTCTTCTGCCACCTCTGCTGTCACATCAGCTTCCTCTGGCTTTGACATTCCTCTGGTCAATTCCTCTAGAGTCTCACGTGAATCTACCATCTTTGTTGTGTACTAAGTACGTTACACTGTATAGATGACTAATTGTATCTAGAAAAATATTTCAACTCTTTTTTGGAGTGTTATATGCCACAGAAATGTACCCCAGAGCACAGAATATTATATGGATGAGTAAGTGAATACAGAAAAACTTTTTAATACTTTTTTTGAGTGTTAAATATCACATAACTATAACACAGAACATGAACAAAAAATATTGGGAAATGGCGGGATGGCAAAAAAATGGTGGAATACAAGAAAATGAAATTGAATGAATTAAAACAATAAAATTGTCTAAAATATGAAAATACACATAAAATAGGAATAAAAAATAGGCCTTTATTAACACATAGCTGAATACAGATACCACAAATAATAATAAATAAATAAAGATTAATACAAATAATCACAAATAATAATATATAGATAGACAATGGCACACTCACAATTCGAATGTATAGCCAAATAGACTGAATTGTAAAGGCTAATAGGTATAACCAGATGGTAATATACTCATATGTTCACATTGGGGTTTTTTTCAACAAATAAATAAAAATTAATAATTAGGTGAAAGTGAGCAATAGCCCAAATTGTGCACACTAAGCCTAAGTAAAAAACGATATGTTTGCAAAAATAATAATAATATATAAAAAAGAGTGCAACAGGCAAAAATAATGTGCACAAAAAATGAAAAAAAACTGGTGTCATATGAATAAACCAAAACAGTGTACTGCGTGCAAATAATGAGTTAATCACTGAACATATGATGTGCGAAACACCACTGCACATAAAAGAGGTGTCCAAATAAATCAAATAACATCAGAGCACATTGAGAAAAAGTGCAATGTGCATTGTGCTGAAATATACCTAGTGAAAAGGAACAGATCCTCAATGTATTATGTGCCAACGATATACCTTTAAGCCAATAAGATACTGGAGTGTGCCACAAATCGTGCCCCTACGCACGTTTTGGAACTTGTTTCCTTCGTCTTCCCCCTGAAGACTTTTTCTCAATGTGCTCTGATGTTATTTGATTTATTTGGATACCTCTTTTTATGTGCAGTGGTGTTTCGCACATCATATGTTCAGTGATTAACTCATTATTTGCACACAGTACACTGTTTTGGTTTATTCATATAATTGGAAAAACAGCCGCACTCAAACAATCTTTCAATGCAAGTGAAAAAAGTTTTATTTGAAAACACCACAGCATAAAAAACGTGTAGAGGTAACGTTTCGACCCTGCAATGGGTCTTTCTCAAACCTTAAGGAAGATAACGGGAAAGGAACAGAGGAGACCACTGTGGGATATGAAAACTTGAAAAGGCTCCAGGCCATATATACGGAAATCCGACAGGGCAGGGACCAACTGAAGGTCCTGATAGGATGAAGGTTCAGGTGCCGTCTGTGGTGGTGCGTCGGCACCTGAACCTTCATCCTACCAGGACCTTCAGTTGGTCCCTGCCCTGTCGGATTCCGCAGCTATATATTTAGCACAGCCTTAATCACTGTATACAGACTGTATTCAGACCCTCTATCTGCTCCTGCAGCTCTCTCTCCCTCCCTATGCTAAGTATTGTTAAAATCATTTATATGAAATGTTTTATTCAATCTTATGCTTTAAATATTAGAAGATAAAATATATCATCTTTAAGTGAGGTTTAACATTTTTTTCATTATTTTAGGCAATGCAAGTAGTGAAGACATTTTCCCATAATTTATACTGACTGGCCATAATATATTTAACTTTACAAGTGGAAATAGAACCAAGTTAATTATATATCCCGATTTAATTGATGCTTTCTTCCCTTTTTTGATGGTGTTTCAGCAGTGTTTCCTATAATTAAGAAATCAAAACTTTTTACTAACATTTGTCTACATGTGAATCTTATATATTCATATTATGATGTAAGTGCATCATACTTTTTTTTTTATTTATAACCGTCTTTATTGAGAAAGAAGATAGCTGATCATACAAAGAAGGCATACAGTAAAGTGTACAATTAAAAAAAAAGGTCAAGTACAGAGTCAAGTATGGCCAAAGAAAGATGGGGTTTTTCCTTTTTAGCCAGCTAAATAAGAAACTCTTACAACAACAAACCCCCCACCCCCTTCCCTCTCCCCCGGCACAGAGTAAGCTAGAGATGCTTATTTAGTGTAGTCTTACCGGCATTTCACCATCAATAAGCTATTTCATATACCACTCAGTGAGTTGGAAGCAGTTATGTATCGACTGGCGTATAGAGAGTGGTTGCGTATCAATATAAGAAGACCAGGTGAGGAAAAAAGGGCCCGTGCGTGATTCTTTATGTATCAAAGCCTCAATCAATTCCATATGGAATAAGTAGTTGACCTTCTTAGAGATGAATGACAAAGTGGGGATGGTGTCCTGCGCCCACAAATGAAGGATGCTTTTCCGAGTAGCCGCAGCACAAATAACTAAGATGCGTCGTTGCTGAGCGGAAAGCCTAGCAAGCTGGGTTGGTGGTAAAATGTTAAACAATGCCCATTCAGGTGATAGCGTAAGAGGAATATTAAACATGTCATTAAGATGGTCACAGAGCTGATCCCATACCTCTCGTATTTTCGGACATAGCCATAGACAATTAAAAATGTCCGCTGGGGAATGGGAGCATTTAGGACAGGATGAGTCAGCCATGGAGGACATCTTAGACTTAACTTCGGGTGATATGTATGCCCTGTGAAAAATCATGAGAGCCATGGTAGAATAACTATCTGCATCTTACTTTTTGATAACCCTAAATTACTTTATTTCTATTGTAATTTTTTTTATACATTCATGTTTGAAAGTCAGTGAGTTGCAATACAATTCAGTCATTAAAGGGTTTTTTGTAGAGATGAGGAAATATTTCAATGTTCGGTTCAGCTCTCGATCGCCAAATTTGCAACATACGCCGATTTAATCACCGAATATAGCCGAACATATACAGCATAAAAGCCGGTGTTTCGGCGTGCAACTGCGTGGGAAACACCGGCGTAGCGTTTCTGATTGGCGGTGAAATCATCCCCGCAGGTTAGAGAGCCGCAGACATACATATATATATATAGATAGATTAAAAATCGGCAGATGCTGTGTACAGTATAGAATAGAATAGGTTAGAATAGATAGGATAGATATATACACATAGAATAGGTGTCTATATATATATACACTGCTCAAAAAAATAAAGGCAACACTTAAACCACAGAACATAAATCCAAGCAAATCAAACTTCTATGAAATCAAACTGTCCACTTAGGAAGCAACACTGACTGACAATCAATTTCACATGCTGTTGTACAAATGGAATAGACAACAGATGAAAATTATTGGCAATTATCAAAACACCCTCAATAAAGGAGTGGTTCTGCAGGTGGGGACCACAGACCAAATCACAGTACCAAAGCTTTCTGGCTGATGTTTTGGTCACTTTTGAATGTTGCTGTGCTTTCACACTCGTGGTAGCATTAGACGGACTCTACAACCCACACACTTGGCTCAGGTAGTGCAGCTCATCCAGGATGGCACATCAATGCGAGCTGTGGCAAGAAGGTTTGCTGTGTCTGTCAGCGTAGTGTCCAAAGGCTGGAGGCGCTACCAGGAGACAGGCCAGTACACTAGGAGATGTGGAGGGGGCCGTAGGAGGGCAACAACCCAGCAGCAGGACCGCTACCTCCGCCTTTTTTCAAGGAGGAACAGGAGGAGCACTGCCAGAGCCCTGCAAAATGACCTTCAGCAGGCCACAAATGTGCATGTGTCTGCACAAATGGTTAGAAACCGACTCCATGAGGATGTTCTGAGTGCCCGACGTCCACAGATGGGGGTTGTGCTCACAGCCCAACACTGTGCAGGATGCTTGGCATTTGCCACAGAACACCTGGCTTGGCAAATTCACCACTGGTGTAATGTGCTCTTCACAGATGAAAGCAGGTTCACACTGAGCACATGTGACAGACGTGACAGAGTCTGAAGATGCCGTGGAGAGCGATCTGCTGCCTGCAACATCCTTCAGCATGACCGGTTTGGCAGTGGGTCAGTAATGGTGTGGGGTGGCATTTCTTTGGAGGGCCGCACAGCCCTCCATGTGCTCGCCAGAGGTAGCCTGACTGCCATTAGGTACCGAGATGAGATCCTCAGACCCCTTGTGAGACCATATGCTGGTGCAGTTGGCCCTGGGTTCCTCCTAATGCAGGACAATGCCAGACCTCATGTGGCTGGAGTGTGTCAGCAGTTTCTGCAAGATGAAGGCAATGAATCTATAAACAGGCCCGCCCGTTCCCCAGACCTGAATCCAACTGAGCACATCTGGGACATCATGTTTCACTCCATCCACCAACGTCACGTTGCACCACAGACTGTCCAGGAGTTGGCGGATGCTTTAGTCCAGGTCAGGGAGGAGATCCTGCAGGAGACCATCCGCGCCTCATCAGGAGCATGCCCAGGCGTTGTAGGGAGGTCATACAGGCACAGGGAGGTCATACTGGCACGTGGAGCCACACACACTACTGAGCATCAATTTTACTTGTTTTAATGACATTACATTCCACTTTAATTTTGTGGGTGACTGCAAATCCAGGCCTCCATTTATTAATAAATTTGATTTCCATTGATGATTTTTGTGTGATTTTGTTGTCAGCACATTCAACTTTGTACAGAACAAAGTATTCAATGAGAATATTTCATTCGTTCAGATCTAGGATGTGTTATTTGTGTGTCCCCTTTATCTTTTTGAGCAGTGTATATCTATAATATAACGGTGGGATCGTCACTCTGTCTGAAGCCTTTATAGACTGCGCAAGCGCGACACACCTGCGCAGTCTGGCTCCAGACAGAGTGAGGCATCCAGAGCGGTGAGTACTCTGTATGGCGCCGGAGATCGCGGTATGCATACTGGATGCATACCGCGATCTCCGGCGCCATACTCACATACTTACCTGACCGGGAGGAGCGTTGCCACGGCGCTTCTCTTCTCCCGGGGCAGGAGACCTGGAGTGCGCATCGGATCGCGCATGCGCAATAGCGCTATCCGGCGCCATTTTGCTGAAGACACGTTTACAGTGTGTCTTTAGCAATATGGCGCCGGACCGCGCGGTATGGGCATGTGCGTACTCCGGCGCCGCTCTCCTCCCCCGGCGTCCAGCTGAACGGAACAGCGCTGGAGCACAGGGATGAAAGGTGAGTACAAATGTTTTTTTTTTTGGGGTATCTGTGCAGTTTAATAGCGGTGAGGGGGCCATGCACATCAGGATAGGGGGGCCGTGAGGGGACCATGCACATCAGGATAGGGGGGTGAGGGGACCATGCATATCAGGATAGGGGGGTTGAGGGACCATGCACATCAGGATAGGGGGGTGAGGGGACCATGCACATCAGGATTGGGGAGTGAGGGGACCATGCACATCAGGATAGGGGGGGTGAGGGGACCATGCACATCAGGATTGGGGGGTGAGGGGACCATGCACATCAGGATAGGGGGGGGTGAGGGGACTATGCACATCAGGATTGGGGGGTGAGCGGACCATGCACATCAGGGTTGGGGGTGTGAGGGGACCATGCACATCAGGATTGGGGGGTGAGGGGACCATGCACATCAGGATTGGGGGGTGAGGGGACCATGCACATCAGGATTGGGGGGTGAGGGGACCATGCACATCAGGATTGGGGGGTGAGCGGACCATGCACATCAGGATTGGGGGGGGTGAGGGGACCATGCACATCAGGATTGGGGGGTGAGCGGACCATGCACATCAGGATTGGGGGGTGAGGGACCATGCACATCAGGGTTGGGGGGTGAGGGGACCATGCACATCAGGATTGGGGGTGAGGGGACCATGCACATCAGGATTGGGGGATGAGGGGACCATGCACATTAGGATTGGGGGGGTGAGAGGATCATGCACATCAGGATTGGGGGTGAGGGGACCATGCACATCAGGATTGGGGGTGAGGGGACCATGCACATCAGGATTGGGGGGTGAGGGGACCATGCACATCAGGATTGGGGGGTGAGGGGACCATGCACATCAGGATTGGGGGGTGAGGGGACCATGCACATCAAGATTGGGGGGTGAGGGGACCATGCACATCAGGATTGGGGGGGTGAGGGGACCATGCACATCAGGATTGGGGGGTGAGGGGACCATGCACATCAGGATTGGGGGGTGAGGGGACCATGCACATCAGGATTGGGGGGGTGATGGGACCATGCACATCAGGATTGGGGGGTGAGGGGACCATGCACATCAGGATTGGAGGGGTGAGGGGACCATGCACATCAGGATTGTGGGGTGAGGGGACCATGCACATCAGGATTGGGGGGTGAGGGGACCATGCACATCAGGATTGGGGGGTGAGGGGACCATGCACATCAGGATTGTGGGGTGAGGGGACCATGCACATCAGGATTGGGGCATGAGGGGACCATGCACATCAGGATTGGGGGGTGAGGGGACCATGCACATCAGGATTGGGGGGTGAGGGGACCATGCACATCAGGATTGGGGGGTGAGGGGACCATGCACATCAGGATTGGGGGGTGAGGGGACCATGCACATCAGGATTGGGGGATGAGGGGACCATGCACATCAGGATTGGGGGTGAGCGGACCATGCACATCAGGATTGGGGGGTGAGGGGACCATGCACATCAGGATTGGGAGGTGAGCGGACCATGCACATCAGGATTTGGGGGATGAGGGGACCATGCACATCAGGGTTGGGGGGTGAGAGGACCATGCACATCAGGATTGGGGGGTGAGGGGACCATGCACATCAGGATTGGGGGTGAGGGGACCATGCACATCAGGATTGGGGAGTGAGCTGTCAGGGACACCGCACTGCACTTGCTCACTGAGCCAGTGCGTGTGTCCCGAGTGAACAAACTATGCTCAAAGATACCTGTAGCAGAGCCGCAGCAGAGATGACGTGTGTTTCTCAGTAACAGGACCTTCCACATGTGACTGCTAATGGGCGGAGCCGGCCACACGTCTCTCAGAGGCAATAGCAGCAGATAGAGAATGCTTCAGACCAAAGGACCTGCAGGCACGTGACTGCTAGTGGGCGTGGTCTAAGCTCCAGAGAGCTATGAGGTGAAGGAAAACTCCTAGAAGGGTAACTACGGGACACAGTTACCAAGGGGCAAATACCGAACGGATAATTCACTATGTAACAAATTTTTTTTTTTTTTTTTCCTGGGTCCAAAGTGTGTTTTCCTAACCCGTTATGCCTAAAACAAATAGAAAATAGTTGTTGTTCCACAAAAACTTTGCTTTTGTGATCAGGACAATGAAATTTTAAAATATGTCTGTTTTCGGGAAAATTCTCGATTCTTATTCAATACGAAGTAGTCTTCTAGATTATTGTTTAACTGCTAGAATTGTGCAGAAGTTTCTACAATTTTCCAGAATTATCTGGAAGTGTCTAGAAAATTTTAGAACTTTCTAGAACGTTCTTGGACTGTTCAATAGTAGTCATGCAAGTATGAAAGCAAAGGTGACTCGATCCAACATTTCGGTTTATGTTATTGCTGAGTAAGAGAATAACGAATCATAGTTAAAGAGCAATTATTTGTTTAAGATGGCATCAAGATGTTGTTTGCGCCCAGAAGACACATTTTGCAACGTGTGTGGACAATTTCTAAAGACGAGTGAGAAAGTATTCAGTGAAAGCATGTCGTATGATGTGCGAGGCCTACAAGGCATATTTCGGCATGCCTGTCAGGGATCAAAACAAGTCCTGGGCACCTCATTTCACATGCGAATATTGCAAGAAAACTCTTGAAGGTAAGGTGAATAATTGCTGCTCGTTTACATGGCAGTGCTTTATTTTGTAGAATTTCAATGATTTAGATCGAGTACAGTTTAACCCCTTACTGCCCTCGGACGGAATAGTACGTCCGTAGCCAGTATCCCCCCGATTTGATGAGGGCTCCGGCAGTGAGCCCGCATCAAAGCCGGGACATGTCAGCTGTTTTGAACAGCTGACATATGCCCGCAATAGGCACGAGTGGAATCGCTGACCCCCGTCATGTGATCAGGGGTCATCGGTGCATCGGCATAACAATCAGAGGTCTCCCTCTATGGCTGTTATGCCGGATTGCTATGAGCACAACCCTGTTGTCTGCGCTCATAGCAATGCAGTAATTCTGCTACATAAAGGTGATCTGAGCATCACCTCTATGTAGCAGAGGCGATCGAGCTATGGCATCTTCTAGACTCCCATGGGGACTATTGAAGCATACTAAAAGTAAAAACAAATGTTTTAAAAAAAAAAAAGTTCAACTCACTCCATTTTTGCCCCATTCAAAATAAAACAATAAAAGAAATCAAACATACACATATTTGATATCACCGCGTTCAGAATCGGCTGATCTATCAATCAAAAAAAGAATTAACCTAATTGCTAAACGGCGTTGCGACAAAAAAAGTCAAAACGCCAGAATTACCTTTTTTTGGTCGCTGCGACATTGCATTAAAATGCAATAATGGGCAATCAAAAGAACGTATCTGCACAAAAGTCATGTCATTAAAAACGTCAGCTGGGCACGGAAAAAATAAGCTCTCACCTAACCGGAGATCACGCAATTTTTTTTAGCAAACTTAGATAAAGGAGAACCTAGACATGTTTGGTGTCTATGAACTTATAATGACCTGGAGAATCATAATGGCAGGTCAGTTTTAGCATTTAGTGAACTTAGCAAAAAAGCCAAGCAAAAAAACAAGTGTAGGATTGCACTTTTTTGAAATTTCACTGCACTTGAAATTTTTTTCCTGTTTTCGAGTACAAGACATGCTAAAACTAATTGAGTCTTTCAAAATTACAACTCGTCCCGCAAAAAGTAAGCCCTCACATGGCCATATTGATGGAAAAACCTCTGAAGGTGCTGATGCCACCACTGCATATCAAGTTAGGCCTCATCAAGCAATTTGTCACGGCTCCTGACAAGGAGTCAGCTGCTTTCAAGTACCTCCAAGATCTCTTTCCAAAGCTGTTCGAGGCAAAGGTCAAGGCTGGTATCTTCGTCGGACCACAGATCAAGAAGATCATAGAATGTGACGAGTTCGCCAGGCTGCTGAACAGGACCGAGAAAACAGCTTGGAATAGTTTTGTTGCAGTGGTTCATGGCTTCCTAGGTAATCACTAGGCTGAAAACTATGCGCAGTTGGTTCAGACTCTCATAAAGAATTACGCCATAATGGGATGCAGAATGTCTCTCAAAGTCCATATCCTTGACGCTCATCTTGACAAGTTCAAGGAGAACATGGGCTCTTACTCAGAGGAGCAAGGCGAGCGCTTTCATCAAGATATATTGGACTTTGAACGTCATTACCAAGGACAGTATAACGAAAACATGATGGGGAACTACATTTGGGGCTTCTTCGATTAAGCGATTTGCTGTACACTCACAAATCTAGAAAAACTACTCATTTCTGAACCTTTTTGAGTGAGTTTTGATTGTCTTTATCTATTTACCATGCAAGTGTTGTTTTTTATTAGACCGCATGAACGAAAATATAATAATTTCCTTTTTTTGACACAATAAATACAAAATTTTCTGGCCTGTGGTCATAAAATCAAAGTTTGTGCTGAATGTAGTAGTTTTTCCATAGTCTTTAAACATAAGCAGTTGAAATATTACACTTGGAAGCCAGGAACAAAAATTGTGTTACATAGTGAATCAGAACGTAGCCAAGGGGTCATACACATAGAGGGCGACGAAGTACAAGAGGAGCAGGCAGAGCGGAGTCAGAACATAGCCAAGGGTCATACACGTAGAGGGCAGCAGAGTACAAAAGGGACAGGCAAAACTCGAAACAGGGACACAGCCAAATCAGAACCAGACAGACAGAACATAGCACAGGCACAAAGCACTGGCACAAGCACAACAGGGTCACACACACTCGGCCAAGGGTCAGAGTATAAGCGACAGAGGATGGCCCCACAATGAGGCTATAAAAAGCCTCCCAGAATCCCAGAGTGAGGCCATCCCGGTTAACCCTAAAACCACTTAATCCCAGAAACTCAGCAGACCAATGACATGAGCGGACCATGCACATCAGGATTGGGCGATGAGGGGACCATTCATACCAAGATTGGGGGTGAGGGGACCATGCATTCCAGGATTGGGCGGGAGGTGACCATTCATATCCGGATTGGTGGGTGAGGGGACCGTGCATACTGGATTGGGGGGTGAGGGGACCATGCATATCAGGATTGGGGGGGTGAGGGGGCCATGCACATCAGGATTGGGGATGAGGGGACCATTCACATCAGGATTGGGGGTGAGCGGACCATGCACATCAGGGTAAGGGGGTGAGAGGACCATGCACATCAGGGTTGGGGGGTGAGGGGACCATGCACATCAGGATTGGGGGTGAGGGGACCATGCACATCAGGATTGGGGGGTGAGGGGACCATGCACATCAGGATTGCGGGGTGAGGGGACCATGCACATCAAGATTGGGGGGTGAGGGGACCATGCACATCAGGATTGGGGGGGTGAGGGGACCATGCACATCAGGATTGGAGGGTGAGCGGACCATGCACATCAGGATTGGGCGATGAGGGGACCATTCATACCAGGATTGGGGGGTGAGGGGACCATTCATACCAGGATTGGGGGGTGAGGGGACCATTCATACCAGAATTGGGGGTGACGGGACCATTCATACCAGAATTGGGGGTGAGGGGACCATGCATTCCAGGATTGAGCAGGAGGTGACCTTGCATACCAGGATGAGGAATGGGGTGCCATGCATAGTAGATTTGGGTGGGGGTAGGGGACCATACATACCAGGATAGGGATGAGGGGTGCCATGCATACCAGAATAGGAGGGGGGAAGCACATACCAGAATGGGAGACCATGTACCTATAAAAATGCTTGCCACCCGGGCGTAGAACGGGTTCATCACTAGTATAATATATATATATATATATAATGTCAAAGTCACGTATATATATTTTTGTTTCATAGCGATATATATAGCAGAATAGGCGATAATTCAATTGTCGGCTTCTGTAAATCATTGCAGAACCGACAGGATATGACACATGGTTTAAATACAGTAAACCATTGCATATCATTTTGATTTATATAGTATATGTCCCTGACTACTAATGTTATTAGTGTATGTGTGTAAAAATTTGGAGATGTAGGTGTTAAATTAAAGTATTTAGTCACGGAAAAATATTGTGTGAGCTCCTGCGCAATTTTCTCCGCCAGAGAGGGAAAGCCAGTGACTGAGGGCTGGTATTAAGAGCCTAGAAAGGGACCGTTGTTATTGGTCCCCCCTGGCTAAAAACATCTGGCCCCAGCCACCCCAGAAAAGGCGCATCTGTAAGATGCGCCAATGCTGGCACTTGACCTCTCTCTTCCCATTGCCCTGTAGCATTGGCATATGGGGTAATAAGGGGTAAATGTCACCTTGCTATTGTAAGGTGACATTAAGCCTGGTTAATAATGGAGTGGTGTCAATAAGACACCTATCCATTATTAATCCAATAGTCTGAAAGGGTTAAAAAAACACACACATTAAGAATACATTCTTTTAATGAAATAATAAAACACAGGTTTTCCATCTTTATTAAACTCCCAATCATTTCAAAGCCATCAGTCTCCTGGAAAAAAAAACATAAAAAAGCAACTATATACCCTTTCCAAAAAAGGGGTCACTTGTGGGGGTTTTCCCCTGTTTGGGGTCATCGGGGCACTGCAAAGAACTTTACCCCCACCAAGCTGCTTCCAAAAGTTATTACTTCCTTTCCAACCCTGCGTGCCCCAAAAAAAAAGTTTCCCCCCCCCCCATATTTGGTACCAGCGTACTCAGGACAAATTGGACAAAACTTTTGGGGCCCAAATTTTCCCTTGTGAAAAAATCAAAAATTTGGCTAAAAAATCTTTTTTTGTGGAAAATTGATTTTTTTTTTTTCAACCCCAGGCATTAAAAATTTTGGGGAAACACTTGGAGGTTCAAAGTGTCACCACAATCTAGATAATTTCCCCTTATGGGGTCATTTTTCCAAAATGGGGTCACTTGGGGGGGTTTTTTCCCCACTGTTTAGGCTCATCGGGGCACTGAAACGGAACATGACCCCCACCAACGTCGTTTCCAAACTTAATATTCCCTTTCCAAGCCCTGCTGTGCCCCCAAAACATTTTCCCCCCCCCCCACAATTTGGTCCCAAGGTACTCAGGAAAATTGGACAACAACTTTTGGGGTCCAATTTCCTTGTAAAAAACAAAAATTTGGGACTAAAAAATCATTTTTGTGGAAAATTGTTTTTTTTTTTTTTCACACCCAGGCATTATAAATTTTTTTGAAACACTTGGGGGTTCAAAGTCCCTCACAGCAGATCTAGATAAGTTCCATAGGTGGTCTAGTTTCCAAAATGGTGTTATTTGTGGGGGGTTTCCACTGTTTAGGCGCTCAGGGGTCTCCAAACGCGACAGGTGTCCAATCTCAATTCCACCAATTTTGGTTTAAAAAGTCAAACGGTGCTGCTTCCTTCCAAGCCCTGCCGTGCGCCCAAACAGTGGTCCCCCCCCCATATATGGGGTATCAGCATACTCAGGACAAATTGTACAACAACTTTTTGTGTCCAATTTCTCCTTTACCCTTGTAAAAATAAAAAATTGGGGACTAAACGATAGTTTGGGGAAAAAAAAATATTTTTTTTTTTCCCCGCCCGGGCGTTATAAACTTCTGGGGAAGCACTTGGGCTTCAAAGGCTCACCACACATCTAGATAATTCCTTAGGGGTCTAGTTTCCAAAATGGGTCCTTGTGGGGGGTTTCCATGTTTAAGACACATAGGGCCTCTACAAATGCGCAGGAGCCAGCCAATTCCGCGTTGAAAAAGTCAAAGGAGCCCCTTCCCTTGCACCTTTTGCCGTGGCCCAAAAAGTGGTTTACCCCAACATATGGGGTATCGGCATCTCAGGGACAAATTGCACAAAAACTTTTGGGTCTTGTTACCCTTGGGAAAAATAAAAATGGGGTGAAAAGATATTTTTGTGGAAAAAATATGATTTTTTATTTTCACGGCTCTACGTTATAAACTTGTGTGAATCACTTGGAGGTTCAAAGTGCTCCCACACATATAGATAAGTTCCTTAGGGGGTCTAGTTTCCAAAATGGGGTCACTTGTTGGGGTTTCCACTGTTTAGGCACATCAGGGCTCTCTAAAACGGCGACATGGCATCCAGCCAATTCTGCGTTGAAAAAGTCAAACAGCGCTCCTTCCCTTGCGACCTCTGCCGTGCGCCCAAAAAGTGGTTTACCCCCACATATGGGTATACAGCATGCATCAGGACAAATTGCACAAAAACTTTTGCGGTCTTATTACCCTTGGGAAATTAAAAATTGGGGTGAAAAGATCATTTTTGTGGAAAAAAAATTTTTTTTTTTTTTCACGGCTCTAGGTTATAACTTGTGTGAAGCACTGGAGGTTCAAAGTTCTCACCACACTCTAGATAAGTTCCTTAAGGGGTCTTGTATCCAAAATGGGGTCACTTGTGGGGTGTTTCCACTGTTTAGGCACATCAGGGGCTATTAAACGCACATGGCATTCAGCCAATTCTGCGTTGAAAAAGTCAAACGGCGCTCCTTCCCTTGCGACCTCTGCCACGCGCCCAAAAAGTGGTTTACCCCCACATATGGGTTATCGAAGTATTCAGAAGAAATTGCACAACAAATTTTGTAGTTCATTTTTTCTTTTAACACTTGGAAAATAAAAAAACTTGGTTCCGAAAGTAAAGCTTTTGCAAAAAAAGTTAAATGTCAATTTTTTCCTTCCACATTGCTTCAGTCCTGTGAGCACTTGAAGGGTTAATAAACTTCTTGAATGTGGTTTTGAGCACCTTGAGGGGTTGCAGTTTTTAGAATGGTGTCACTTTTGGGTATTTTCTATCATATAGACCCCTCAAAGTGACTTCAAATGTGATGTGGTCCCTAAAAAAAAATGGTGTTGTAAAATGAGAAATCGCTGGTCAACTTTTAACCCTTATAACTTCGTAACCAAAAAAAAATTTTGGTCCCAAAATTGTGCTGATGTAAAGCAGACATGTGGGAAATGTTTTTTATTAAGAAATTTGTGTGACATATCTCTCTGATTTAAGGGCATAAAAATTTAAAGTTTGAAAATTGTTAAATTTTCAAAATTTTCGCCATATTTCCGTTTTTTTCATAAATAAACACAAGTCATATCAAAGAAATTTTACCACTAACGTGAAGTACAATATGTCACGAAAAAACAATCTCAGAATCAGCGGGATTCGTTAAGCGTTCCAGATTATAACCTCATAAAGTGACAGTGGTCAGAATTGTAAAAATTGGCCCGGTCATTAACTGCAAAATGGCTCTGTCCTTAAGGGGTTAATAAAGATGGAAAACCTGTGTGTTTTATTATTTTATTAAAATAATTATTCTTAATGTGTGTGTGTGTTTTAACCCTTTCAGACTTTTGGATTAATAATGGAGTGGTGTCTTATTGACACCACTCCATTATTAACCATGCTTAATGTCACCTTACAATGCATGGAAACATGAACCACTTATTACCCCATATGCCAACGCTACAGGGCAATGGGAAGAGAGAGGTTCAAGTGCCAGAATTGGCGCATCTTACAGATGCGCCTTCTCTAGGGTGGCTGGGGCCAGATGTTTTTACCAGGGGGGGCTATTAACAATGGGCCCTTTCTAGGCTCTTAATATCTGCCCTCAGTCACTAGCTTTCCCTCTCTGGCGGTGAAATTTTTTTTTCCTGAATAAATACTTTCAGTTAACACCTTCATCTCCAAATTTTTACACACATACACTAATAACATAAGTTAGGCATAGGATGGTGGATCAACCACAAAACCTGAACACAGATCCATTTAAACAATTGTAGAAAATTTTATTAAAGTGCAATACACACAGGTAAAATGTAACGCTGAACAAGATGGCACAAGTGCAAGAAAATCGTGCAACCCTGGAGAAAGGCGCATGCAACCACCAAAAATCCTGAGAATATAATCAAATTACAATGCGACGCTGTACTATACTATTATGCACAATATCTATATGTTCAATTTGTCTGCATACATAGATAATATGAGCCATCAAAGAATACAAAATTATCACCATATATCCAGATCACAGGATAAGCTCATACATAACGGTCTGGGCTGCTGGGAAAGAAACAAAGTTCTCTCTAAATATAAATGTGATACTACAGATCTAAATAGACCCAGCCCAGCGCCAGATGAAGTCAGCGTTGCTACCAGTTCATTACTAAAACTGCCCATAGCAAAATAATATTAACCCATAATGGTATATACCTGATATAAACCTTCAAGGGCACACTTATGAAGACTGGTGGTCTGTGCGTCTGCCCGAACTCACGTTTCGGATCTCGTCCTTCGTCAGGGGGCACTGTTTTGTAATGAATTGGTAGCAACGCTGACTTCATCTGGCGCTGGGCTGGGTCTTTTGGATCTGTAGTATCACTTTATATTTAGAGAGAACTTTGTTTCTTCCCCAGCAGCCCAGACCGTTATGTATGAGCTTATCCTGTGATTGGATATATGGTGAAAAATTTTGTAATTCTTTGATGGCTCATTATTATCTATGTATGCAGACAAATTGAACATATAGATATTGTGCATAATAGTATAGTACAGCGTCGCATTGTAATTTGATTATTAGCTCAGGATTTTGGTGGTTGCATGCCCTTTTCTCAGGGTTGCACGATTTTCTTGCACTTGTGCATCTGGTTCAGCGTTACATTTTACCTGTGTTTATTGCTATTTGCACTTTAATAACATTTTCTACAATTGTTTAAATGGATCTGTGTTCGTGGTTTTGTGGTTCATCCTCTGTCTAATATTTTCAAGTTAGATTCGTATATACAAGTCCATTACTACGACCTACATTATATTTGATACATGATTGTATATATATTTTGGTTGTCTATCATTAGTCTGCTTATATAATAACATAAGTTGTCAGGGACATATATAAATCAAAATGATATGCAATGGTTTACTGTATGTAAACCATGTGTCATATCCTGTCGGGTTCTGCAATGATTTTACAGAAGCCAACCAATAAATTATCAACCTATTCTGCTATATATATAGAACACCTATTCTATGTGTATATATCGATTCTATTTTTATATTATAACATGTTGTTAAGGGCCTGCGGAACGCACCTAATAGATATTCAGGAGAGGCGCGTTCGCAGCCGGGGCCACCGTGCAGGCAAAGCCTGCTGCTAGTAAGATGGCGCAAATAGGCAGTATGGCGAACTCTGTTATCCCGCAGAGTCGCAGATCTAAACGCCGTAGCATTATATGGCGGTGTGGGCGGACTCTGTTATTCCACAGAGTCGCTAACTAAAATGCTGTAGTCTATATGGCAATATAAGCGGACTCTGATAATTCACAGAGCCGCTGTGACAAAGACTGTGTCCTGTTAGAACTCACAGGGGACACAGATGACTGCTAAGGGATTGCAGTCTGTGGTCATGCAATCAGAAAACAAGCAATAATCTCACTGGAGTAGCCGATATTCTAATGGCGTTTTCAGCCGAACCCTGAACACGTGCATACAAAACTCCTCATCAGAGGTGCCGGTATTCTAGGGCTTATTCAACCGGACCTAACCACATGCATACATGACCACACTGGCGCAAGCACGTAACAGATTTTGATACTAGCACATGGCCATGCGGTTATGCCACATTTTTATAGAAGCAGCTACAGACCTTCCAGAAAAGGACCAATGAGAAACTGTTCCAGAACACAAGCATTTCAGGACCTTCCTGGCGGCCAATGGGAGTCGCTGCTGTAACCGAGCATGTGACCCCTGATCTCCAATGGGAGATCTTGCCTGGGCATGCTCAGATGGAGAAAGAGAGGACTTTATCCCAGGACTGCCTGCTCCAGCACTGGTTATAATAGAGGAACCAGGAGAGGCAGCAACAAGCCTCTGCACAGCATTAGACTGAGCGAGACGCTGGGACCGACTGTCACGCGGTCTTATGATATGTTCGATGTCAGTAAAACTATTCTTAAAAGAACAACACTCTATACAACATATAGATTAGCAACTTCAGCATGAAAATATAGAAATAGATTTACCTGACACGATATTCGTTGAATCAGGGTTAATCTTGAGGACTTGATACACTGTCACAGGAAAGAGGAGGACCGGGGGTCTACCTGACCCTAAACTGGGGTCCTAACTAATCCCTCACCTTGGAGGTATGATAATGGTTCAGAGGTCCAAGTCTCCAGCCTAACACCTGTCTCCTATCAGTCCTGAACCCTGTAATCAGCCCTAAGAAGGATACTGATTACCACCAAAGGATATGGGCTGATCTCTGCTAATACACAGATTAGACATATTAGACAGACTGGAGAAAACACGACTTGCATACACACTCAAACACAGAAGGAACATAAATGATCTGGGATATTAAACTCTAAGCAAGGTGAGCTTTAAAACAACTAAGGACTCTTTAACTTAAGTCTATACAGAATACAATCCTATCTGTGGTCTGCATGAAAATTTCACTGGCAACTCCCAACACAGACAAACCAGAGATTTAAAGGAAACCAATCAACAAATAATTAATTGCAGCTGGGAGAAACTGCACCCAGTCCCAAACTGAGCACAGACAGAATTAACTCCCTAACTGCCAAACACAAAGAAACAGAACTCAGCTGTGAGAAGTCAGAATGTGCAACCGCGACGATCTTCGTGGCAATGCACACATGACAGTACCCCCCCCTTCTACGAGGGGCCCGGACCCTCAGGCCAGGTTTGCCCGGTGAGTTCTGTGGAAGGTCCGCACCAAACGATCTGCGTTAATGTCAGACGCAGGAACCCACGTCCTCTCCTCTGGACCATACCCTTCCAATGCACCAAGTACTGAAGGGACCGGCGATTCAGACGTGAGTCAATGATCTTTGACACTTGAAACTCCAAGTTACCATTGACCACCACTGGAGGAGGAGGTAGAGGTGATGGTATGACTGTGCCACGTACCTCTTAAGTAAATGACTTGTGGAACACATTGTGGATTTTAAACGTAGGAGGGGTCCAGACGAAATGCCACAGGATTATTATGGAACTGATCCTGTACGGCCCGATGAATCTGGGGCCAGCTTCCAGGAGGGAACTTTAAGTTTTATATTCTGGTAGACAACCATACCAGATCGTTCACATTAAGATCTGGACCAGAAATCTCCTCCTATCAGCCATACGTTTATAACGGTTCCCCATAGCACTCAGATTATTCAATACACCTCTCCACACTGAAGCAAGTGACGACGAGAAACGCTCCTCCTCAGGAACCCCAGAAGGGACCCCCCCATTGAATGTACAAAACTGGGGATGAAAACCATATGCCCCAAAAAACGGGGACTTACCAGTGGACTCGCTCCGCCTGTTGTTAAGAGCGAACTCTGCCAGAGGCAAGAAAGAAGACCAGTCCTCCTGGTTCTCTGAGACAAAACACCGAAGATAAGTCTCTAGGCTTTGATTCAGACGCTCTGTCTGACCATTGGTCTGCGGATGAAAAGCCGAGGAAAATGACAATTGCATCCCCCGACGTAAACAAAATGCCCTCCAAAACTTGGACACAAACTGAGACCCCCTATCTGACACCACATCAGAAGGCAACCCATGAAGTCTCACAATCTCCCCAATGAACACCTGCGCCAGAGTTCTAGCATTAGGGAGGGCAGGAAGAGCAATGAAATGTGCCATCTTACTGAACCTGTCAACAACCACCAGTATGACAGTCTTCCCTGACGACTGAGGAAGGTCCGTGATGAAGTCCATAGACAAATGAGTCCATGGACGCTCCGGAAGTTTCAAGGGTAAGAGGGTCCCAGACGGACGGGTATGAGGGGTCTTAGAGCGAGCACAAACCCCACAGGACGCGACAAAAGTTAAAACATCTTTATTAACGTTAGGCCACCAAAACCGGCGAGAAAGGAGATCTAAAGTAGCCTTACTCCCTGGATGTCCTGCTAAAGCAGAATTATGATGTGCCTCAATAACCTTTTGTCTCAACTGATTTGGGACAAACAGTCTCCCTGGAGGTCCTGCAGGGGCGTCCCCCTGAGCCTCTAACACCTCCTCCTCAAGCTCAGAACATACAGCCGACACTACCACCCCCTCCTGAAGGATAGGAATCGGGTCATCCATTTTCCCGGCCCCTGGGAAACTGCGAGACAAGGCATCCGCCTTAACATTCTTAGATCCAGGGCGATAAGTGACAACAAAATTAAACCTGGTAAAAAACAACGACCATCGAGCTTGTCTGGAATTCAGACGCTTAGCAGATTCCAAATACAGCAGGTTCTTGTGATCAGTAATGACGGTGACCGGGTGGACTGCCCCCTCCAAAAAGTGACGCCATTCTTCAAAAGCCAACTTAATGGCCAAAAGTTCCCTATTGCCGATATCATAATTCCTTTCGGCGGACGACAATTTTTTAGAAAAGAAAGCGCACGGATGCCATTTACCAGGGGACGGACCCTGGGACAATATTGCACCCACCCCTACGTCAGACGCGTCCACCTCCACAACGAACGGCTGTGATGCATCTGGTTGGATGAGAACGGGTGCCGAAGCAAAACATTTTTTCAAAGAGGAAAAAGCTTGGCAAGCTTTGTCCGACCATTTAGAAAAATCCGTCCCTTTTCTTGTCATGTCAGTGAGAGGTTTGACAACAGATGAGAAATTACAAATAAATTTCCGGTAGTAGTTAGCAAACCCCAGAAAACGCTGCAGAGCCTTAAGATCCTCTGGCTGATCCCATTCAAGCACTGCTCTCACCTTTTCAGGGTCCATACGGAAACCGGAGGCTGACACCAAGAAACCCAAAAACTGAAGTTCCTGTATGGCGAATACACACTTTTCCAGTTTGGCGTATAGTTTATTGTCTCGCAAGATCTGCAACACCTGTCTCACATGCTCCTGGTGAGACACAAGATCTGGTGAGTAAATTAAAATGTCATCCAAATATACGACCACAAACAGCCCCACCAGATGACGAAAAATGTCATTAACAAAATGTTGGAACACTGCTGGTGCAGTAGTCAGACCAAAAGGCATGACAAGGTTCTCATAATGTCCCTCCGGCGTGTTAAACGCCGTTTTCCACTCATCCCCCTCTTTTATCCTAATCAGATTATACGCCCCCCTGAGATCCAATTTAGAGAACCATTTGGCGCCAACAATTTGATTGAAGAGATCAGGAATCAGAGGGAGTGGATACGGATCTCGAACAGTAATCCGATTAAGTTCGCGGAAATCCAAGCAAGGGCGTAGGCCTCCATCTTTTTTCTTCACAAAGAAGAACCCCGCGGCCACTGGGGAAGATGAAGGTCTAATATGCCCTTTGGCCAGACTCTCCGAAATATAATCTTTCATAGCCTGCCTCTCAGGACCAGAAAGGTTATATAACCTAGCTTTAGGTAACTTAGCATCAGGAAGTAAATTAATAGAGCAGTCATACACGCGATGAGGAGGCAACTCCTGACACCCCTCCTCAGAGAACACATCCCCAAAGTCCTCCAAAAAAGGAGGCAAAGTACTAGGCACGACCGCACTGATGACTGTGTTCATGCAGTTACTTTTGCAAAACTCCCCCCATTGGCTTATATCTCTGGACTGCCAATTAATCACAGGGTTATGTTTAACCAACCAAGGAAGTCCCAACACAATAGGAGTAGGTAGACCCCCAACACATAACAAGATAATAGTTCCCTATGTATTGCCCCTACCCGAAGGTCAATGTTATGAACCTCATGAACAAAGCTACCTTGGCCGAGAGGCCTGGCGTCAATGGAGAATATAGGGATCGGTTTGACCAATACACTCAGATGCATACCTTGAGCCTGAGCAAACTGAGCGTCAACCAGATTAGCCCCGGACCCACTATCAAGAAGAACAGAAAATCTCTCCACTCTCGTACCAACCACCACCTCCACTGGTACAAGGAACTGAGAAGAACTAGCGGACGAAATACATACTCCCAGGTTGTCGTCCACCACACAACCTGGGATTAACAGTTTTCCGGCGACTTTTTGCTCAACAAGGCACGGGATGGACATCCCCCAACAAAATGTCCCTCTTTCCCGCAGAAGAAACACCTTCTAGTCCTGCGGCGTACCGCCAATCCCCTCCTACGAAATGATGTCCCTCCCAACTGCATAGGCTCCTCCGAACAGACAAGGGGAACCTCAACATAAGGGACTTTAGTAGTAGGTGGAGTAACAACAGAGGGCGGAGTTACCTCGCACCTCTCCCGGAGCCGTCTATCAGTACGGATAGCTAGGGCCATAGCAGCCTCCAGTGATGGAGGAGAATCATACTGAGCCAAAACGTCCTTTAATTTGTCAGAAAGCCCATGACAAAACTGGCTTCTAAGAGCTGGGTCATTCCACTGAGTATCTGTGGCCCATCTACGGAACTCAGAAGCAAATTCCTCCGCCGGACGATCTCCCTGCTGTATCTTACGTAATTTTGTCTCAGCAAGAGAGACCCGATCTGGGTCATCATATACCAAACCCAGGGCAGTAAAAAATCGATCTACTGACTGTAGAGCCGGGGATCCCGGAGGAAGGGAGAAGGCCCAGGATTGAGGGTCCCCTTGTAGGAGCGAGATAACAATTCCCACTCTCTGCTCTTCACTCCTGATGATCGAGGCCGAAGCCGAAAATACAATTTACATGCTTCCCTGAAGGTAAAAAATTTGTCTCGCCCACCAGTGAACCTGTCCGGGAGAGCTACTTTAGGTTCAAATCTGGTTTGCTCCGAGGGAGACAAAACTTTGGACTTAATGTCCGTCAGCTCCATGGATAATCCCTGCAACTGCAGAGCCAGCTGGGCTACTGGATCCATGGCAACTGGGAATAATTTTATGGCCAGTGAAAATGTCACGCGGTCTTATGATATGTGTACGATGTCAGTAAACTATTCTTAAAAGAACAACACTCTATACAACATATAGATTAGCAACATCAGCATGAAAATATAGAATAGATTTACCTGACACGATATCCGTTGAACTCAGGGTTAATCTTGAGGACTTGATACACTGTCACAGGAAAGAGGAGGACCGGGGGTCTAACCTGACCCTAAACTGGGGTCCTAACTAATCCCTCACCTTGGAGGTACTGATAATGGTTCAGAGGTCCAAGTCTCCAGCCTAACCCTGTCTCCTATCAGTCCCTGAACCCTGTAATCAGTCCTAAGAAGGATACTGATTACCACCAAAGGAATATGGGCTGATCTCTGCTAAATACACAGATTAGACATATTAGACAGACTGGAGAAAACACAGACTTGCATACACACTCAAACACAGAAGGAACATAAATGATCTGGGATATTAAACTCTAAGCAAGGTGAGCTTAAAACAACTAAGGAGCTCTTTAACTTAAGTCTATACAGATACAATCCTATCTGTGGTCTGCATGAAGAATTTCACTGGCAACTCCCAACACAGACAACCAGAGATTTAAAGGAAACCAATCAACAAATAATTAATTGCAGCTGGGAGAAACTGCACCCAGTCCCAGAACTGAGCACAGACAGAATTAACTCCCTAACTGCCAAACACAAAGAAACAGCAACTCAGCTGTGAGAAGTCAGAATGTGCAACCGCGACGATCTTCGTGGCAATGCACACATGACACCGACGTCTCCGCTGAGAAGGCTCCACTGCGGCCGGAGATGGATGGGGGACCGCAGTGGGACTGGTTCGAGATTCCCCTTGTGCAGCAGCGGGAACTCGATCCCTAACACATGTCAGTGTGATTTTACCATATAGCTGCATATGAATTGCCGGCTTTTCAAATGATACCGGTGCGTAAAAATCAGACAGCACTTTCATGGTGCGAGAGCTGTCGTTTTTTTTTCTCGCTCCCATTGACTTGCATTGGCAAGTCTCGTCCGAGATACGCAGCAATGCACAGCGTGCTGTGATTTTTTTCTCAGTCCGATTTCAGCTGAGAAAAAAATCACAGATGAGATGTCAGCTATTGAATAACATTGGTCCGAGTGCAATCCGATTTTTTATCGGACTGCACTCGTCCGTATTTCTTGCAAGTCAGTATGAGCCCTAACAGTGAGAATAGGTGTTAGGGTCTGCGGAACGCACCAGATAAAAATAAATAGTGGGTGCGTTCGCAGCCCGGGGTCCACCGTGCAGGCAGAGCCTGCTGCTAGTAAGATGGCGGTATAGGCGAACTCTGTTACTTCACAGAGTCGCAAATATAGATACTGTGGCACCATATGGCGGTATAAGCGAACTCTGTTTACACCACAGAGTCGCTGAGGTAGAGACGCAGAAATAGGGACTGTGTCCTGTTAACTCCACAGGGATACACAGATAACTGCTGTGCGGATAGCAGTCCGTGGTCATGCAGTCAGCAACGCAATCAAGCAACTCCTCACCGGAGAAGCCGGTATTCTAGGGGCTTATTTCAGCCAAACCCTAAAGACGTGCATACAAATCTCCTCACCGGAGATGCCGGTATTCTAGGGGCTTATTTCAGCCGAGCCCTAACCACATGCGTGCATGATCACACTGGCGCAAAGCACATAATGCAATTGATACTAGCGCATGGCCATGCAACCCTTTTATAGTAGCAACTACAAGACCTGCCAGATAAGGACCAATGAGAAACTGTTCCAGAACACATGTAGTTTCAGGACCTTCCTGGCGAACCAATAGGAGCTGCTGCAGTACCTGAGCATGTGACCCCTGATCTCCAATGAGAGATCTTACCCTGGAAATGCTCAGAAGGGGAAATACAGGACTTAGTCCTAAAGACGTCTGCTCACTGCTGACCAGTACTGGCTACAATAGCAGAACCTGGAGAGGCAGCAGTAAACCTCTGCACAGTACTAGGCTGTGCAAGATGCTGGGACCGATGTCTCTGCTGAGGAGACTCCACTGCGGCCGGAGACGGATGGGGGACTGCAGCAGGAACGGCTCGAGATTCCCCTGTGCAGAAGCGGGAACTCGACCTCTAGCAACAGGAGCCGCAGATGGGAGTATTCATCAGCTGCTTCTGCTCTTTGAATAAATAATTTAAAAAAAACCTGCGTGGGATCCCCTGTATTTTTGATAACCAGCCACCCAAAACTCACAGCTGGGGGCTGCCACCCTCAGCTGTCAGCTTCAGCAAGGTTGGTTATCAAGATGAGAGGGGTCCCCATGCCGTATTTTTAATTAGTTAAATAATTTTAAAAAACGGCATGGGGTCCACCCCATTTTTTGACAACCAGCCTTGCTAAAGCAGACAGCTGTGGGTTGTTATTCTCAGGCTGGTAAGGGGCCAAGGATATTGACCCCCCTGCCTAAAAATAGCAGCCCATAGCTGCCCAGAAAAGGCGCATCTTTGCCAGGTTCTTCCCACTTGCCCTGTAGCGGTGGCAAGTTGGGTTCATATTTGTGGGGTTGATGTCACCTTTGTTATAGATGTGCTTTTTCTGGGCAGTTGCGGGCTGCTATTTTTAAGCTGGGGGGGCCAATATCCATGGGCCCTTACCAGCATGAGAATATCAGCCCCAAAATGTCTGCTTTAGCAAGGCTGGTTGTCAAACATAGGAGAGACCTCATGCTGTTTTTTTTTATTATTTTTTTTAAGTAATTAAAAAATATATCGTGGGGACGGACCCCTCTATTCTTGATAGGGTTGCAGCCCCCAGCTGTGAATTCTGCCTGGCTGGTTATAAAAGATGCAGGGGAACCCATGCTGGATTTTTTAAAATTATTTATTTACAGCGCAGGAGTGGCTGATGAAGGCCAGCGTCACACTATGACAGAATACGGGCTAGTGCTATGCAAGGAAAACATCGCATAGCAGTCGGCCCAGTGTTACTCTATGGGGCAGCTCACATCACCGTTTATTTTCTCGGGCGTATTCAGCGTGCGTGTAAAATCTCAGCATACTGCGTTTGTCACTGAGACTCGCAAATGCAAGGCTATAGGTGCGAGAAAAAAAATCGCACACCATGCGAGTGCTGTTTGATTTTTACTCACCGGTGTCCTTTGAAAAGCTGGCAATTCATGTGTCGCATACAGTAAAATCACAGACTGACAGGTTAGAATACGTAGAATAAATGGACTAGATATAGACACACAGAATAGATAGGTGTATAGATGTCAGTGACACACATATATATGTGTATTTATATTGCATAGATAGATAGAAACAAGAAAAGCCGGCAATTCATGTGTACTGTAAAATCATTGCAGGAGAATGATATTTGAACATTACTGTGTTTTATTCTCAGCACCATCGTTTGTTGCTTTTTGTATTCAGTTTGCATTAATATTATGTGGGCATCATAATATATATTGTTCATTGTTAGCCATTGTATAAATTATAGTTTATAACTTACATTGTTATATATACTTACCTGATTACATATATGTAGACCTGGAAATTGGGTACTATAAGGGTGGTGTTCATGCTTCCTTTTTAAATCTTGTGCTATGTTTTTATGTTTGTAATTATATCAATAAAACCTTTACATTGTTTGCTTCACCTGCCTCAGTTTGTGGTTCTTCTTTTTCCCCCTGTCTCTCATGCACCTTGGTGTTTGTTTTTTCCTCTACAACATTGGCAAGATCAAAGAGCTTTCTAAGGATGTCAAGGACAAGATCATAGACCTGCACAAAGCTGGAATGGGCTACAAAACTATAAGTAAGACTATGATTGAGAAGGAGACAACTGTTGGTGCAATAGTAAGAAAATGGAAGAAATACAAAATGACTGTCAATCGACATCGATCTTGAGCACCATGCAAAATCTCACCTCATGGGCTATCCTTGATCATGAGGAAGGTGAGAGATCAGCCTAAAGCTCCATGGGTGGAACTTGTTAATGATCTCAAGGCAACTGGGACCACAGTCACCATGAAAACCATTGGTAACACATTACGCCGTAAAGGTTTAAAATCCTGCAGTGCCCACAAGGTCCCCTGCTCAAGAAGGCACATGTGCATCAGCTCGAGAAATTTATGGCATCTCTTAATTCAAATACATTTAACATCAAATTGACCTATAAGTTTGACTCCGGCAAAATCGACATCCAGATGAACGTCTATAGAAAGCCAACCTCGGTCAATGCTCTTATACGTGCCGATTCTTCACACAGCCCTGCTACCATTAGGGCCATCCCGGTCGGACAGTTCATAAGGATGAGTCGGATCTGCTCCACTGAAGACCAACTTGAGAAACAAGCTTTGGACCTTAAGACACATTTCAAGAATTGTGAATAAAGTAACAGGTGTATAAAGCGTGACTATGACAGTGTGAGGAAGACCCCCCGTAATGATCTTTCGTATCCACGGGAAGGGAAAAAAATGAGGAATGGAGACGGGGATGATATAATCCGTTTCATCTCCACATTTAACCATGAATGGTTCAATATGAGACACATCCTCTCAAAACATTGGGCTATTCTCAGTGCCGAGCTCTCCCTGGGCCCCTCGATTGGTAGCTTTCCATCTATGACTTCCAGAATGTCTAAAAATCTTAAAGGCCTTCTGGTCAAGAGCCATTATATTCTGGAAATTCCTAATCCATTTGGTACGAAGTGCCCTGTTCCTGGTTCCATCCCTTGAGGCCATTGTCTCGCCTGCTCAAATGTGATGCGCTGCTCAACCTTCCAGTTGTCGGATGGTTCTAAACAATTCAACATTAGACAGCATATATCATATGGCAGCACCAATGTGATTTATTATGCTATGTATGAGTGCCCCATGATATACGTTGGTCTGACCCCTAGGGAATTACGTGTACTGATGCGTGAGCATGTGTGGGACATTTGTGCGGCCAAGACAGTGGCCAACCCCTCTGAGCTTAAAACCATCCCCCTCCATTTTAAGGCATACCATGATTGCGATGGCAAAACACTTATGGTCAGGGGTATTGACATCATCCATTTGGGAGTTAGAGGGGGTAACTATAAGAGACTTCTCGCTCAGAGAGAGACTAAATGGATTGTGACTTTGGGTACTATGGCCCCTAAGGGTATTAATGAGTCCTTAAGCTTTGCCTTATTTTTATAAAAAGTGATTAGTGTTGTTCCCTCTGCCTACTATCTTCCCTGTACCTACCTTGTGTACCTTCATTCCAGATGGTTTTCCTTTTTGTTTTTAACTCAACTTATTATTCTATTGTGTTTCTGTTTATTATTTAGAGCCATTAGTGATCTATGGAGTGGTCAAGTTCCTTATTTTGCCTCATCATTTATCATCTTTGCCAGTGAATTACTTCGCAGCATTGTTTGCATAATACCACTACGGCCGAAATCAGATTACTCTTGGATGTGACATCATATAATGTTTACATTGTTTGTTGTTGTTATGCATTCTCTTTTCATGGGCCTTTAACCTTATATGCACTTATATGCCACTTCCTAGTCAGGCTTTATACATGTGTAATATTTACCCTGTCATTTGTGCGGCCAAGCGCATGTGTGGTGTTGCCCTTAGCGTCCCACACAAAGCCAGACATTTTTATGCTTCCTGCGCACACCTAGGGACTTTTACCTTCCCGTGAGTGCGCAGCGATGCTTGACACCCTGTGCTCTGGATGGTGGGACCTTTCGGACGCACCGCACATGCGCCAGCAGCGCTGCTTTTCATTGGCCGGTCTGGACCAGATGATCGGCCATGTGACTAGTTTCCATGGCTTTTTATGGTCCTTTCCACATTACCCACCGCATCCCCTTGAGAAAGCGGCCTGTGTGTACGCGAAACAGGTGTCAGGGTTCCTGCCATTTGGCTTGGGTTCCGTGCATGCATCTACTGGTAAGCTCTGCCCTATCAAAGTATTTTGATACCCCACTTTGGGAAAAATCTTTGTATTATCCCAGTGTTCACATTCATTCCCGGGCTATTCATGCCAGTATACCTTCACCAGCTGATCTCCAATGTCACACTATGTAAATATATGTGTTGTATTATAATTTACTACAACTTTTGCTCGTGACCCCATTTTTCGGTGTCTGTCTTGTTCTATTGCCTTTTATTATCTTTTATAATATTTACGTGATAATACTTTAATACAATTTGTATTTTTTCCCTTATTGATTTGATACTCCATGGTTTTCTCCTATTTTTTGCTTGCATTTATGGAGTTAAAATATCTTCCTAATGGTGGCTTACTGCTCAAGAATGCTACTGGGTTTTTTCTGTTTAAAACCATAAGTAAGACTCTGAATGAGAAGGAGACAACTGTTGGTGCAATAGTAAGAAAATGGAAGTGTCACGACGTATAACAGATATATTCTATGATAGTAACATATATCTAATGTGACAACATTCTATATTTCATATAATAGAAAATATCAACATGTATACATAGTATCTGCCAGCAATGTCTTACCTGACATAATATCCTATGTATTGTGGGTCTATACTGTGTACGTGTCACGCTGTCTCAGGATAGAGGTGGACCGGGGTCTATGCTGACCCTGAACTGGGGTCCTGACTAGTCCCTCTACCTGGAGGTACTGTTAATGGTACAGAGGTCCAGGCCGCCAGCGTAACCCTGTCTCCTGTAGATCCCTGACCACTGTAATCTAGTCCTGAGAAGGACCCTGATTACCACCACAGGGAATAGGCAGGTCACAGCTTACACACAGTCTAAGACAAACGAGACAGACAAGGGGTAAAGAAAACACTGCCTTGCATACAAAACTTCCACTACAGAGGAACACAAAAGGTTAAGGAGATAAACAATAAGCGAGGAGAGGAAAAACCACAACAGGCACTCTTAGCTTAAGTCCTCTAAGAAACGATCCGCTCTGCTGGTCTGAATGAATGCTTTCACCGACAACTTCCCCAGCAGACCAGCAGGTATATGAAGGAAGCTAATTAACAAAACATCAATCGCAGCTGGGCGAGGCTGGTCAGTCCAGCACCGAGAGAGAAAGAATTAACTCCCTCAGTGCCGAAAAACACCCAGCACCAGAAACTCAGCTGTGCGAAGTCAGGGTGTGCAATCGCGACGATCTTCACCGCGACACACCCGTGACAGTACCCCCCCTTCTACGAGGGGCCTCTGGACCCTCAGGGCCTGGTCTATCTGGGTGAGTAGTGTGGAAGGCCCGAACCAATCGGTCTGCGTTAATATCCGACGCAGAAACCCACATCCTCTCCTCAGGACCATACCCCTCCAATGAACAAGGTACTGAAGGGACCGGCGATTCAGACGTGAGTCAATGATCTTCGATACCTGAAACTCCAAATTACCATTGACCACCACAGGAGGAGGAGGTAGAGGTGACGGTATAACTGGTGCCACGTACCTCTTAAGCAACGATTTGTGGAACACATTGTGGATTTTAAACGTAGGAGGGAGGTCAAGACGGAAAGCCACCGGATTAATTATTGAACTGATCCTGTATGGCCCGATGAATCTGGGACCGAGTTTCCAGGAGGGAACCTTAAGTTTTATATTCTTGGTAGACAACCATACCAGATCATTCACACTTAGGTCCGGACCAGACACTCTCCTCCTATCAGCCATACGTTTGTATCGGTTCCCCATAGTGCTCAGATTATTAAGCATTCCTCTCCACACTGAAGCAAGTGACGACGAAAATCGTTCCTCCTCAGGAACCCCAGAAGAGCCCCCCCATTGAAAGTACAAAACTGGGGGTGAAAACCATATGCCCCAAAAAACGGGGACTTACCAGTGGACTCGCTCCGCCTATTGTTAAGAGAGAACTCTGCCAGAGGCAAGAAAGAAGACCAGTCCTCTTGGTTCTCTGAGACAAAACACCGGAGATATGTCTCTAAGCTGTGATTCAGACACTCTGTCTGACCATTGGTCTGCGGATGAAAAGCCGAAGAAAATGACAACTGCATCCCCTGACGAGAACAAAATGCCTTCCAGAATTTGGACACAAACTGAGACCCCCGATCCGACACCACATCGGAAGGCAACCCGTGAAGTCTCACAATCTCCCAATGAACACCTGCGCCAGAGTTTTAGCATTAGGAAGAGCAGGAAGAGCAATAAAATGTGCCATTTTGCTGAACCTGTCAACTACAACTAGTATGACAGTTTTACCTGAAGACGGAGGGAGGTACGTAATGAAGTCCATAGACAGATGGGTCCATGGACGCTCCGGGATTTTCAACGGTAAAAGGGCCCCAGACGGACGGGTATGTGGGGTCTTAGAGCGCGCACATACCCCACAGGACGCGACAAAAGTTACCACCTCTTTATTTAAGTTAGGCCACCAAAACCGGCGAGAAAGGAGATCTACAGTTGCTTTACTCCCTGGGTGTCCTGCCAAAGCAGAATTATGATGTGCCTCGATAACCTTTTGTCTTAACTGATCTGGAACAAACAGTTTCCCTGGAGGTCCTACAGGGGCATCCCCCTGAGCCTCCAATACCTCCTCCTCAAGCTCAGAGCATACAGCCGACACCACAACTCCCTCCTGAAGGATAGGAACCGGGTCATCCGTCTTCCCGGCCCCGGGAAACTACGAGATAAGGCATCAGCCTTTACATTTTTTGACCCAGGACGATATGTGACGACAAAATTAAACCTGGTAAAAAACAACGACCATCTAGCTTGTCTGGAATTCAGACGTTTTGCAGACTCTAAATACAGCAGGTTCTTGTGATCAGTAATGACGGTGACCGGGTGGACTGCCCCCTCCAAAAACTGACGCCACTCTTCAAAAGCCAACTTAATGGCCAAGAGTTCCCTATTGCCGACATCATAATTCCTCTCGGCGGACGACAATTTTTTAGAGAAGAAAGCGCACGGATGCCATTTACCAGGGGACGGACCTTGAGATAATACCGCACCCACCCTACGTCAGATGCGTCTACCTCCACAATGAACGGTTGTGATGCATCAGGTTGGATGAGTATGGGTGCTGAAGCAAAACATTTTTTCAAGGAGGAAAATGCTTGACAAGCTTTGTCAGACCACCTAGAAAAATCCGTCCCTTTTTTTTTGTCATGTCAGTGAGAGGTTTGACAACGGATGAGAAATTACGAATAAATTTCCGGTAGTAGTTAGCAAACCCCAGGAAACGCTGCAGTGCTTTAACCCCTCTCTGCCATCAGACGTACTATTCCGTCCATGTGACCCTGGACCTAATTCCCATGGACGGAATAGTACGTCATGCCCTTTAATGCGACATCGCGACTAAAGTCGCGGTGATCGCATTAAAATTCCGACGCCATCTTACCTCTAGGAAGATGACGTCGGCATCCCGGGCTGCGTCCTCCCCTCTCCGGCCTCCCGATCGCTGTGATTGGCTGTTCAATTCTGAACAGCCAATCGCAGCCTTTCTCACTGTTTCAGCCAATCAGATGGGCTGAAACAGTGAGATCCCAGGCTAGGATCGAGTACCGATGTACTCGATCCTAGGCCTGGGTCTAGCACTATTCAGACCCCCCTGGATTGGCGCGATCGCCGATCATATCGATCGCGCCAATCGCAGGGCACAGAAGCGGTATTACCGCGCTGTGCCCTGCCGGTTCCTGCTGGATCGGTGCTATAAAAGCACCGATCCTAGGCCGGAACATAGGACAGGCCTAGCAGGGCCTGCAGGAGCTGATTGGCGCGATCGATGTTATCGTCGATCGCGCCAATCGCAAGGCACAGCCGCGGCGCAGGAGCGCTGTGCCTTGCTGCTGACCTGCCGGATCGGTGCTGTAATAGCACCGATCCTGGCTGGATCGGTGCTGTAAAAGCACCGATCCGGCTGTGGAGGCTCAGGACAGGCCCTGTAGGGCCTGCAGGAGCTGATTGGCGCGATCGATGACATCGTCGATCGCGCCAATCACAGGGCACAGCAGCGGTCTGATCGCTGTGTGACCGCGCTGTGCCCTGCAGGTGACCTGGCTGCTGCCCTGGCTGTGACCTGCCTAGGATCAGAGCTGTGAGCTCCGATCCTGGGCAGGTTGCCAGGGTAACCAGGAGAGCTCTGATTGGTGGGATCTTGTTATGATGGATCCCACCAATCACAGGTCACAGAAGCGAATTGACCGCTCTGTGACCTGTCTCACCTGGCTCTGACCTGTGAGTGACCGTTCTGCAGGGGTCCTCACACTTGCTGAGGATTCCTGCAGAGCGGTCATACAACAGATCTCTCCTGTGCTGGGCCTTGTAGTGCTGAAGACAGAAGAAAAGAAGACAGAAGAAAAGAAGACAGAGAAGAAAGAAGAAAGAAGATAGAAAAAAGAAGAGAGACTACAACCGTAAGTGTTGATCCCTCTCTTCCTCCCTCCCCATCCCCCTTCCCCCTCTTTTTACCCCCTCCACCCCCCCTTTGCGCCGCCTCCGTGTGCACACCCAGCCGCCGAGCGTTGATTGGTGACGCATTTCACCGATCAACACTCGTGCTCTCAGCCCCCTTTGCGCCACCTCCGTGCGCACACCCTGCAGCCGGCGAACTTTGATAAGTGACGCAGTTCACTTATCAGAGCTCGCGTCCGGCGGGTTTCCTTTTTTTCACCCCCCCTTTGCGCCGCCTCCGTGCGCACACCCAGCCGCCGAAGCGTTGATTGGTGACGCATTTCACCGATCAACACTCGTGCTCTCAGCCCCTTTGCGCCACCTCCGTGCGCACACCCTGCAGCCGGCGAACTTTGATAAGTGACGCAGTTCCTTATCAGAGCTCGCGCCGGCTGTTTTCCTTTTTTTTTTTTTCACCGCCTTTGCGCCGCCTCCGTTTCCACATCTAGCAGCCGCCGAATTTTGATAAGTGACTCAGTTCACTTATCAGATCTCGTGCCGGCTGTTTTCCTGTTTTTTTTTTCACCCCCTCCCTGCGCCACTCCCTTTGCGCCACATCTAGCAGCCGCCGAACTTTGACAAGTGACACAGTTCACTTATCAGAGCTCGCACCGGCTGTTTTCCTTTTCTTTTTTTTTTTTTTCCTTTTTCTTTTTTGTCACCCGCCTTTGCGCCGCCTCCGTTTCCACATTTAGCAGCCGCCGAACTTTGACAAGTGACACAGTTCACTTATCAGAGCTCGCGCCGGCTGTTTTCCCTTTGTTTTTTTTTCACCACCCCTCCCCTGCCGCACTCCCTTTTGCGCCACATTCTAGCAGCCGCCGAACTTTGACAAGTGACACAGTTCACTTATCAGAGCTCGCACCGGCTGTTTTCCTTTTCTTTTTTTGTTTTCCTTTTTCTTTTTTCACCCGCCTTTGCGCCGCCTCCGTTTCCACATTTAGCAGCCGCCGAACTTTGACAAGTGACACAGTTCACTTATCAGAGCTCGCGCCGGCTGTTTTCCTTTTTTTTTTTTTTCACCCCCTCCCTGCGCCACTCCCTTTGCGCCACATCTAGCAGCCGCCGAACTTTGACAAGTGACACAGTTCACTTATCAGAGCTCGCACCGGCTGTTTTCCTTTTCTTTTTTTTTTTTCCTTTTTCTTTTTTCACCCGCCTTTGCGCCGCCTCCGTTTCCACATTTAGCAGCCGCCGAACTTTGACAAGTGACACAGTTCACTTATCAGAGCTCGCCCGGCTGTTTTCCTTTTTTTTTTTTTCACCCCCTTCCCTGCGCCACTCACCTTTGCGCCACATCTAGCAGCCCGCGAACTTTGACAAGTGGCACAACAGTTCACTTATCAGAGCTCGCACCGGCTGTTTTCTTCTTTTTTTTTCCCTTTTTCTTTTTTTTTCCTTTTTCTTTTTTCAATCCGCCTTTGCGCCCGCCTGCCGTCTTTCCACATTAGCAGCCGCCGAATTTTGATAAGTGACCAGTTCACTTATCAGATCTCGTGCCGGCTGTTTTCCTGTTTTTTTTTTTTCACCCCCTCCCTGCGCCACTCCCTTTGCGCCACATCTAGCAGCCGCCGAACTTTGACAAGTGACACAGTTCGCTTATCAGAGCTCGCGCCGGCTGTTTTCCTTTTGGTTTTTTTTTTCCCTTTTACCCCTGCGCCACTCTTTCGCCACATCTAGCAGCCGCCGAACTTTGACAAGTGACACAGTTCACTTATCAGAGCTCGCACCGGCTGTTTTCCTTTCTTTTTTTTTTTTTCCTTTTTCTTTTTTCACCCGCCTTTGCGCCGCCTCCGTTTCCACATTTAGCAGCCGCCGAATTTTGATAAGTGACCAGTTCACTTATCAGATCTCGTGCCGGCTGTTTTCCTGTTTTTTTTTTTCACCCCCTCCCTGCGCCACTCCCTTTGCGCCACATCTAGCAGCCGCCGAACTTTGACAAGTGACACAGTTCACTTATCAGAGCTCGCACCGGCTGTTTTCCTTTTCTTTTTTTTTTTTTCCTTTTTTTTTACCCCGCCTTTGCGCCGCCTCCTTTCCACATTTAGCAGCCCCGAATTTTGATAAGTGATGCAGTTCACTTATCAGATCTCGTGCCGGCTGTTTTCCCTTTTTTTTTTTTTCACCCCCTCCTTGCGCCACATCTAGCAGCCACCGAACTTTGATAAGTGACGCAGTTCACTTATCAGAGCTAGGGCCTGCTGTTTTAGACTTTTCTTTTCACAGACATTTTTTTCTCCCCATTTTTTTTTTCTTTTAGATTTTTCTTTTCAGCATAGTTTACACCAAGCACTATCCCCCCCCCACACATACACAGTTATCAATAAAGTACACCCAAGCACCACATTTACAAAAAAATGTCCCACCCGTCCCGTTCGTCCCAACAGCGCTATTCATTGGAGGAGGCATACGCTTTTCTTGCCTCCGACACTGATAGCGAGGGAGAGGATCCCACATTTCTTTATTTTTCAGATTCCTCTTCCTCCTCCTCTTCCTCTTCCCCCTCCTCATCTTCCTCCTCGGGTCCTGCGGAACCACCACGCAGACGCCCCAGGACAGAAGATGAGGCATCTGCCGCCATTCCAGAAGACGAAGATGAAGCCGAAGCCGAACCAGCGCAACCCACTGCGGATCCCGTGTGGACCTCGCCCCCCGAAAATTACGAGCCACTGATTCCTGATTTTGTGGCAGAATCAGGAATCAGGTTTGACACCACTGGCCTCACAGAAATAGACTTTTTCAAAGTCTTTTTCTCTGAGGATTTTATTAACCACATGGTGGAGCAAACAAATTTGTACGCTCGTCAATTTTTGGAGCAAAACCTCCGTTCATCATATTCTAACTGGTCTCCTGTAGACGCAGTTGAATTGATGCAGTTTTGGGGCCTGGTCCTTCACACGGGGATCTTGAAGAAGCCAGAACTTCGGCAATATTGGAGTGTTGATATTTTATATAACGCTCCAGTGTTCCGAATGGTCATGGCCCGGACGCGTTTTGAGGCCATCCAGAAATTCTTGCATTATAACGATAATGCACAGTGTCCCGCACGAGATGACCCCAACTTTGACCGTCTGTTCAAAGTTCGGCCGGTCATCGAACACTTCAACAAAAAGTTTGCTGAAGTGTACGTGCCCAAAAGGGACATTTGCGTGGATGAGTCCTTGGTTCATTTTAAGGGACGGCTCGGATTCCGTCAGTACCTGCCCAACAAGAGGGCAAGGTACGGAATCAAACTCTACAAACTGTGTGAGAGTACCTCAGGGTACACTCACCGTTTTAGAGTTTACGACGGAAAGGACACCAGGATTGAACCCCCTGAGTGTCCTCCTGTCCTGGGAGTGAGTGGGAAAATTGTGTGGGATTTGGTTCACCCACTGCTGGATAAAGGTTATCACCTCTACACCGATAACTTTTATACCAGCATCCCACTCCACAAATCCCTCTTTGCGCGTGGTACCGCAGCCTGCGGTACCGTCCGCAAAAATCAGAAGGGCCTCCCGAAGACGCTGCTTGGGCAGATGCTCAAAAAGGGTGAGAGCAGAGCCCAATGTAGAGACCACCTTCTGGTGGTCAAGTACAAGGACAAGAGGGATGTCCTTCTCTTGACCACCATACACGGTGATGGCAGCGCCCTCAGCACTGTACGGGGTACCTCTACACAGGTCCGCAAACCGGACTGTGTACTTGGGTACAACAAATACATGGGGGGTGTTGATCTCTCTGATCAACTCCTCCAACCATACAGTGCTTTGAGAAAGGCCAAGGTGTGGTACAAGAAGCTGTCCGTGCACATCGTCCAAATGGCAATGCTCAACGCTTTCCTGCTGTCACGATGTGCACGCCATACCAATACGTCGTACCTTCAGTTCCAGGAGGTAGTGATCAAGGCCCTGATGTTTGGCGCTCAGGAAGGAGAGGGCCCCAGTACTTCCGGAACTGAAGGTGCTCGTATTGTACCAGGCCAGCATTTCCCGGGGAGGTCCCGCAAACTGCAAAAAAAGGTAAGTCGCAAAAAAGGTGCCGAGTGTGTTACAAAAGGGGAATACGCAAGGACACCATTTATCAGTGCGACACCTGCCCCGAAAAACCTGGCCTGTGTATGAAGGATTGCTTCAAATTGTACCACACCTCCATGCACTACTAATTTACTTTACAGGAAAGATTAGTTCCAGAAGGGGGGCACATCTAGAGAAGCTTCTTGGGGGTCTAATTTCTAAAATTATGTCACTTGTGGTTTTTTTTTCCTGTTTAGGCACATCAGGGGCTCTGCAAATGGAACATGACGCCCGCAGACCATTCCATCAAAGTCTGCATTCCAAAACGTCACTACTTCCCTTCCGAGTCCCGACGTGTGCCTAAACAGTTTTTTCCCACATGTGGGGTACCAGCGTTCTCAGGACAAATTGGACAACAACTTTTGGAGTCCAATTTCTCCTGTTACCCTTGGGAAAATAAAAAATTGGGGACTAAAAAAAATCACTTTTGTGGGAAAAAAAAAATATTTTTTTTTCATGCCAGGGCATTATAAACTTTAGTGAAACACATGGGGGTTCAAAGTGCTCACCACACACCTAGATAAGCTCCTTAGGGGGTCTAGTTTCCAAAATGGGGTCACTTGTGGGGGGTTTCCACTGTTTAGGCACATCAGGGGCTCTGCTAACGGAACATGACGCCCGCAGACCATTCCATCAAAGTCTGCATTCCAAAACGTCACTACTTCCCTTCCGAGCCCTGCCGTGCGCCCAAACAGTGGTTCCCCCCAACATATGGGGTATCGGCGTACTCAGGACAAATTGGACAACAACTTTTGGGGTCCAATTTCTACTGTTACCCTTTGGAAAATAAAAAATTGGGGACTAAAAAAATCACTTTTGTGGAAAAAAAAATATTTTTTTTTTCACACAGGGCATTATAAACTTTAGTGAAACACTTGGGGGTTCAAAGTACTCACCACACACCAAGATAAGTTCCTTAGGAGGTCTAGTTTCCAAAATGGGGTCACTTGTGGGGGGTTTCCACTGTTTAGGCACATCAGGGGCTCTGCTAACGGAACATGACGCCCACAGACCATTCCATCAAAGTCTGCATTCCAAAACGTCACTACTTCCCTTCCGAGCCCTGCCGTGCGCCCAAACAGTGGTTCCCCCCAACATATGGGGTATCAGCGTACTCAGGACAAATTGGACAACAACTTTTGGGGTCCAATTTCTCCTGTTACCCTTGGGAAAATAAAAAGTTGGGGACTAAAAAATCACTTTTGTGGGAAAAAAATATATATTTTTTTTCACGCCAGGGCATTATAAACTTTAGTGAAACACTTGGGGGTTCAAAGTGCTCACCACACACCTAGATAAGTTCCTTAGGGGGTCTAGTTTCCAAAATGGGGTCACATGTGGGGGGTTTCCACTGTTTAGGCACATTAGGGGCCCTCCAAACGCGACATGGCGTTCGTTCCCAATTCCAGCCAATTTTGGTTTGGAAAAGTCAAACGGCGCTCCATCCCTTTCAAGCCATGCCGTGCGCCCAAACAGTGGTTCCCCCTCACATATGGGGTATCAGCGTACTCAGGACAAGTTGGACAACAACTTTTGTGGTCCAATTTCTCCTCTTACCCTTGGAAAAATAAAAAATTGGGGACTAAAACATCATGCTTGTGGAAAAAATATGATTTTTTTTCTTCACGGCTCTACATTACAAACTTGCGTGAAGCACTTGGGGGTTCTAAGTGCTCACCAACCTAGATAAGTTCCTTAGGGGGTCTAGTTTCCAAAATGGGGTCACATGTGGGGGGTTTCCACTGTTTAGGACACATCAGGGGCCCTCCAAACGCGACATGGCGTTCGTTCCAATTCCAGCCAATTTTGGTTTGGAAAAGTCAAACGGCGCTCCTTCCCTTTCAGCCCTGACGTGCGCCCAAACAGTGGTTCCCCCCTCACATATGGGGTATCAGCGTACTCAGGACAAGTTGGACAACAACTTTTGTGGTCCAATTTCTCCTCTTACCCTTGGAAAAATAAAAAATTGGGGACTAAAACATCATGCTTGTGAAAAAAATATGATTTTTTTTTTCACGCTCTACATTACAACTTGCGTGAAGCACTTGGGGGTTCAAAGTGCTCACCACACACCTAGATAAGTTCCTTAGGGGGTCTAGTTTCCAAAATGGGGTCACATGTGGGGGGTTTCCACTGTTTAGGCATCATCAGGGCCCTCCAAACGCGACATGGCGTTCGTTCCAATTCCAGCCAATTTTGGTTTGGAAAAGTCAAACGCGCTCCTTCCTTTCGAGCCCTGCCGTGCGCCCAAACAGTGGTTCCCCCACATATGGGGTATCAGCGTACTCAGAACAATTGGACAACAACTTTTGGGTCCATTTCTCCTCTTTACCCTTGGAAAATAAAAAAATTGGGACTAAAACATCATTTTTGTGAAAAAAATTATTTTTTTCTTCACGGCTCATACATTACAAACTTGCGTGAAGCACTTGGGGTTTCAAGTGGCTCACACACCTAGATAGTTCCTTAGGGGTTAGTTTCAAAATGGGGTCACATGTGGGGTTTTCCATGTTTAGATGCACATCAGGGGCCCTCCAAACGGAACATGGCGTTCTTTCCAAAATCGCAGCCATTTTGGTTGTGAAAAGTCAAACTGCGCTCCATTCCTTTCGAGCCTTGCCGTGCGCACCAAACATGGTTTCCCCACATATGGGTATCAAGCGTACTCAGGACAAGTTGAAACAACTTTTGTGTCAATTTCTCCTCTTACCTTGGAAAATAAAAAAATTGGGTACTAAAACATCATGCTTGTGGAAAAAATAGATTTGTTATCTTACGGCTCCAAATTACAACTTCGTGAAGCACTTGGGGTTCAAAGTGCTCACCAACATTAGATAAGTTCCTTAGGGGTCTTTTTCAAAATGGGGTCAAGTGGGGGGGGTTTCCACGTTTTGGGCATACGGGCCCTCCAAGCGACCATGGCGTTCGTTCGCAATTCCAGCCAATTTTGGTTTGGAAAAGTCAAACGGCGTTCCTTCCCTTTCAAGCCCTGCCGTGCGCCCAAACAGTGGTTCCCCCCACATATGGGGTATCAGCGTACTCAGGACAAGTTGGACAACAACTTTTGTGATCCAATTTCTCCTCTTACCCTTGGGAAAATAAAAAATTGGGGACTAAAACATCATGCTTGTGGAAAAAATATGATTTTTTTTCTTCACGGCTCTACATTACAAACTTGCGTGAAGCACTTGGGGGTTCAAAGTGCTCACCACAAATCTAGATAAGTTCCTTAGGGGGTCTAGTTTCCAAAATGGGGTCACATGTGGGGGGTTTCCACTGTTTAGGCACATCAGGGGCCCTCCAAACGCGACATGGCGTTCGTTCACAATTCCAGCCAATTTTGGTTTGGAAAAGTCAAACGGCGCTCCTTCCCTTTCGAGCCCTTCCGTGCGCCCAAACAGTGGTTCCCCCCCACATATGGGGTATCAGCGTACTCAGGACAAGTTGGACAACAACTTTTGTGGTCCAATTTCTCCTCTTACCCTTGGGAAAATAAAAAATTGGGGACTAAAACATCATGCTTGTTGAAAAAATATGATTTTTTTTTTTCACGACTCTACATTATAAACTTGCGTGAAGCACTTGGGGGTTCAAAGTGCTCACCACACATCTAGATAAGTTCCTTAGGGGGTCTAGTTTCCAAAATGGGGTCACATGTGGGGGGTTTCCACTGTTTAGGCATATCAGGGCCTCTCCAAACGCGACATGGCGTCCGTTCTCAATTCCAGCCAATTTTGGTTTGGAAAAGTCAAACTGCGCTCCTTCCATTCCGAGCCCTGCCGTGCGCCCAAACAGTGGTTTTCCCTCACATATGGGTATCGGCGTACTCAGGAGAAATTGCACAACAACTTTATCAGTCCATTTTCTCCTTTTTCCTTGTGAATATAAAAAAAATGTTTGTAAAAGATCATTTTTGTGACTAAAAAGTAAAATGTTCATTTTTTCCTTCCACGTTGCTTCAGCTCCTGTGAAGCACCTGAAGGGTTAATAAACTTTTTGAATGTGGTTTTGAGTACCTTGAGGGGTGTAGTTTTTACAATGGTGTCACTTTTGGGTATTTTCTGCTATATACACCCCTCAAAGTGACTTCAAATATGAGGTGGTCCCTAAAAAAAATGGCTTTGTACATTTTGATGTAAAAATGAGAAATCGCTGGTCAACTTTTAACCCTTATAACTTCGTAACAAAAAAAAATTTTGGCTCCAAAATTGTGCTGATGTAAAGTAGACATGTGGGAAATGTTATTTGTTAACTATTGTCTGTGACATATTTCTCTGTTTTAAGGGAATAAAATTTCAAAGTTTGAAAATTGCTAAATTTTCCAAATTTTCACCATATTTGCGTTTTTTTCATAAATAAACGCAAGTTATATGGAAGAAATTTTACCACTAACATAAAGTACAATATGTCACGAGAAAACAGTCTCAGAATCGCGAAGATCCGTTGAAGCGTTCCAGAGTTATAACCTCATAAAGAGACAGTGGTCAGAATTGTAAAAATTGGCCCGGTCATTAACGTGCAAACCACCCTTGGGGGTGAAGGGGTTAAGATCCTCTGGCAGATCCCATTCAAGCACAGCCTTCACTTTGCCAGGGTCCATACGGAAACCGGAAGCTGACACCAGGAATCCTAAAAACTGAAGTTCTTGTACGGCGAATACACACTTCTCCCATTTGGCGTACAGTTTATTGTCTCGCAAGATCTGCAACACCTGTCTCATATGCTCCTGATGAGACACAAGATCCGGCGAGTAAATTAAGATGTCATCTAGATAAATGACAACAAACTGTCCCACTAGGTGGCGAAAGATGTCATTAACAAAATGTTGAAACACCGCCGGGGCAGTAGTCAGACCGAAAGGCATGACAAGGTTCTCATAATGTCCCTCCGGAGTGTTAAACGCCGTCTTCCACTCATCCCCTCCTTTATCCTAATCAGATTATACGCCCCCCTGAGATCCAACTTAGAGAACCATTTGGCGCCCACAATCTGATTAAAGAGATCAGGAATAAGTGGGAGCGGATACGGATCTCGGACCGTAATCCGATTAAGCTCACGGAAATCCAGGCAAGGGCGTAGGCCTCCATCTTTTTTCTTCACAAAGAAGAACCTCGCGGCCACTGGGGAAGATGAAGGTCTAATATGCCCCTTGGCCAGACTTTCCGAAATATAATTCTTCATAGCTTGCCTCTCAGGACCAGAAAGGTTATATAACCTAGATTTTGGTAACTTAGCATCAGGAAGCAATTTTATAGCACAGTCATACGCGCGATGAGGAGGTAATTCTTGACACCCTTCCTCTGAAAACACATCCTCAAAGTCCTCCAGAAAAGGAGGTAAGGTTCTAGGCACGACCGCACTGATGACCGTGTTCATGCAGTTACTATTGCAAAATTCACCCCACTGGCTTATCTCTCTGGATTGCCAATTAATAACTGGGTTATGTTTAGTTAACCAAGGAAGTCCCAACACAATAGGAGTGGGAAGGCCCTCCAACACATAACAAGACAATAGTTCTTTATATATTGCCCCCACTCAAAGGTCTATGTTATGCACGGCTTGCACAAAGCTACCTTGACCGAGAGGCCTGGCGTCAATAGAGAATATAGGGATAGGTTTGGCCAATATACTCAGTTGCATACCTTGCACCTGGGCAAACCGAGCGTCCACCAGATTAGCCGCGGCCCCACTATCCAGAAGAACAGAAATCCTCTCAGTTCTCGTACCTACCACCACCTCCGCTGGTACGAGAAACTGAGACAGACTTGGGGACGAAATACATACTCCCAGATTGTCGTCCACCACACAACCTGGGATCAACAGTTTTCCGGCGACTCCTTGCTCAGCAAAGTACGGGATGGACACCCCCCAACAAAATGTCCCTTTCTCCCGCAGAAGTAACACTTTCCTGTCTTGCGGCGCACCGCCGATCCCCTCCCTCGAAACGATGTCCCTCCTAACTGCATAGGCTCCTCAGAACAAACCAGGGGAACCTCAATATAAGGGACTATAGTAGAAGGTGGAGTCATCACAGGGGGCGGAGTTACCTCGCACCTCTCCCGAAGCCGTCTATCAATGCGAATAGCAAGGGCCATAGCGGCCTCCAGTGACGGGGGAGAATCATACTGAGCCAACACATCTTTTAATTTGTCAGATAATCCTTGACAAAACTGGCTCCTAAGAGCTGGGTCATTCCACTTAGTATCTGTGGCCCATCTACGGAACTCAGAAGAAAATTCCTCCGCCGGACGATCTCCCTGCTGTATCTTACGTAACTTCATTTCAGCAAGGGAGACCCGATCCGGGTCATCATATACCAGACCCAGGGCTGTAAAAAATCGATCTACTGACTGGAGAGCCGGGGAGTACGGAGGAAGAGAGAACGCCCAGGATTGAGGGTCCCCTTGTAAGAGCGAGATGACAATTCCCACCCTCTGATCTTCACTCCCCGAAGACCGAGGCCGTAGCCGAAAATATAATTTACATGCCTCCCGGAAGGTAAAAAATTTGTCCCGCCCACCAGTGAACCTGTCCGGGAGAGCTACTTTAGGTTCAGATCTGGTTTGCTCCCGGGGGTACAAAACCTTGGACTTAACGTCCGTCAGCTCCATGGACAAACTCTGCAACTGCTGAGCTAACTGGGCTACTGGATCCATGGTAGCTGGGGAGAATCTTTTAGTGTGGTCGGTGAAAATGTCACGACGTATAACAGATATATTCTATGATAGTAACATATATCTAATGTGACAACATTCTATATTTCATATAATAGAAAATATCAACATGTATACATAGCATCTGCCAGCAATGTCTTACCTGACATAATATCCTATGTATTGTGGGTCTATACTGTGTACGTGTCACGCTGTCTCAGGTGGGCGAGGCTGGTCAGTCCAGCACCGAGAGAGAAAGAATTAACTCCCTCAGTGCCGAAAAACACCCAGCACCAGAAACTCAGCTGTGCGAAGTCAGGGTGTGCAATCGCGACGATCTTCGCCGCGACACACCCGTGACAGGAAGACATACAAAATGACTGTCAATCGACATCGATCTGGAGTACCATGCAAAATCTCACCTCGTGGGCTATCCTTGATCATGAGGAAGGTGAGAGATCAGCCTAAAAGTACACGGGGAGACCTTGTTAATGATCTCAAGGCAGCTGGGACCACAGTAACCAAGAAAACCATTGGTAACACATTATGCTGTAAAGTTTTAAAATCCTGCAGTGCCTGCAAGGTCTCCCTGCACAAGAAGGCACATGTGCAGGCCCGTCTGAAGTTTGCCAAAGAACATCTGGATGATTCTGTGAGTGATTGGGAGAAGGTGCTGTGGTCAGATGAGACAAAAATGGAGGTCTTTGGTATTAACTCAACTCAGTTATTTATTCACTCAAAAATGATTACATTACGACTAAGGGTGCTGTGACACCTGAAACGCGTTGATAACGCAACCCTTTGTCCTATCCATGCTGATATTTTATCCTCCATTTTTGTAATCATTTTTGAGTCAATAAAAAACTGGTTTTTCACTTCATCATGGAGCTGGATTAGCTTTTCATTGTATCTTTACATGCCATGACACGGCGGTACCGTGCTCTGATCTCTACAATGTCTTAAAAAGTGAACTGGACTTTGTTTTATTTATATTAACTCAACTCGCCATATTTGGAGGAAGAGAAATGGTGCCTGTGACCCAAAGAACACCGTCTCCACTGTGAAGCATAGAGGTGGAAACATTATGTCTTAGGGGTGTTTCTCTGCTAAGGGCACAGGACTACTTCACTGCATCAATGGAATAATAGATGGAGCTATGTACCGTAAAATCCTGAGTGACAACCTCCTTCCCTCGGCCAGGATATTAAAAATGGGATGTGCCTGGGTCTTCCAGCCACTCTCCAGACCTTTAGCCCATAGAAAACTTATTGAGGGAGATGATTTAGAGATGATTTGCAAAGAGGAGTAGACCAAAATTCCTCCTGACATGTGTGCAAACCTCATCATCAACTACAAAAAATGTCTGACTGGTGTGCTTGTCAACAAAGGTTTTGCCACCAAGTATTAAGTCTTGTTTGCCAGAGGGATCAAATATTTATTTCTCACTGCAAAATGCAAATGCATTTATATAATTTATACAATGTGAGTTTCTGGATTTTTATTTGATATCCCTGAGAAGGGGGTAATACCCATGGAGCTTCCCAGGCTATCAATATCAGCTCACAGCTTTATAATTAGCCTTTACTATAAAAATTCGGGACCCCCCAAAAAATGACGTGAGGTCCCCTATAATTATTAAACAGCAAAGGCTATGCAGACAGCTGTGGGATGATATTAATAGCCTAGGAAGGGGCCATGGATACTGCCCCCCAGGCTGAAAACATCAGCTCTCAGCTGCCCCAGAAAAGGCGCATCTCTAAGATGCGCCAATTCTGGCACTTAGCCTCGCTCTTCCAACTTGCCCTGTAGTGGTGGCAAGTGGGGTGATAGTTGGAGGGTTGATGTCACCTATGTATTGTCAGGTGACATCAAGCCCCGAGGTAGTAATGGAGAGCCATCAATAAGACGTCCCCATTATTAACCCCATAGTCATATTGTATATTGTTTTGAAAGAAACACACAGACTTAATAATCTTAATTAAACTATACTTATGACCTTGGCCATTCCACTCAATTGCCGGCTTTTCTTCTATCTTTCTATATAAGCAAAGAAAAACCGATCAGCACCTCCTAGTGTGAACACGTGCAAGCTGCGAAGACTGCATAATATAGACAAAAAAGAACACAGCAGCACATGTGCATGAATATAGGCCATGTGAAAACACAAAAAAACATTAAAAACATTCAATTTAGATTAAACTTCTCAAAATAATGTCTTAAAAAAATGTTTTTCAAAAAATTTTTTTTTTACTTACAGTAATAGATGAAAAATGAAAGTTCTTAGTGCACAAATTGGCCAATTCATGTATGCCCATCAACCACGACAAGGTGACCTCACTATCATGGGTCCCTGCATATTGTATGTTGTTTTGAAAGAAACACAGACTTAATAATCTTAATTAAACTATACTTACGACCTTGGCCATTCCACCAAATTGCCGGCTTTTCTTCTATCTATCTATCTATCTATCTATCTATCATATCTATCTATCTATCTATCTATCTATCTATCTATCTATCTATCTATCTAATATACTGTATATGTGTGTGTGTCACTGACATCTATATATCTATGTATTCTATGTGTTTATTTCTATTCTATCCATTCTATTCTAACCTGTCACACTGTGATTTTACTGAACGTGGCACATGAATTGCTGGCTTTTATTCTATCTTTTACCGAATGTTACTGACTTTTTCTCATTTTAAGAAAAATGGTCGTGTTACCTATCAAGAATCCGAATGTACCATATACGTGCCGAATTTATGTTTCACGATCATTTTCCGAACATATTCGCTTATTGCTATTTGTTTGTAATATTGAACAAATATCCTTATAACATCAAATGTGATAATATAATAAATTACCATTGCTCACCTTTTATATACTGTTGACACTCTGGTGGTCCCTGCTGTCCCAGGTCTTATTGCTGGGAAAAGGTCTAGGATTCTGTCCAGTAAAGAAGTTTGATGTCTTTAGAACCCTGTTGGATGTTAATAAACTGGATAGGAATCTGACTTTAAAATGCCATTTTGATTAACGTAATGACGGTATGACTAAGTATTGAATGGACAAGGCATCTGTTAGGTGGATTCATAACTGGCTTATTGAACGGACCAAAAGAGTGGTCGCAAATGGCTGCACATCCAGTTGGAAGAATGTCTCAAGTGATGTACCACTCTGTCCTGGGCACTGTATGGTTCAATATCTTTATCAATGAATTAGATGAAGGAATTGAGGGTAAACTGATTAAATTTGCTGATGACACAAAGCTAGGAGGGATAGCTAATACTAGAGAAGAGAGAGAGAGGATTCAAAAAGGTATAAATAAACTGGAGCAGTGGGCAGCAACTAACAGAATGGTTTTAACAGGGAAAAATGCAAAGTACTACATCTGAGCAATAAAAAATGAAAAAAGCATATACAGAATGGGAGGAATAGGGCTAAGCAACAGCACATGTGAAAAAGACTTGGGTACACTAATAGATCACAGACTGAACATGAGTCAACAGTGTGGTGCAGCAGCAAGAAAGGCAAATACAATTCTGGGATGTATTAACAGAAGCATACAGTCTAGATCATGTGAAGTCATTATTGCCCTCTACTCCTCTTTTTGGTCAGACCTCATCTGGAATACTGTGTCCAGTTTTGAGCACCACATTTTAAAAAAGACATCAACAAACTGGAGAAAGTTCAGAGAAGAGCGACCAGAATGGTGACCAGTCTGCAAACCATGTTCTATGAGGAACGGTTACAAGATTTGGGAATGTTTAGCTTGCAACAAAGAAGACTGCGGAGACTTAATAGCTGTCTACAAATATCTCAAGGGCTGTCACATTGTAGAAGGATCATCTTTATTCTCATTTGCACATGGAAACATTAGAAGCAATGGGATGAAACTGAATGGGAGGAGACACAGATTAGATATTAGAAAAAACTTTTTGACAGTTAGGGTGATCAATGAGTGGAACAGGCTGCCACGAGAGGTGGTGAGTAGTGATGAGCGAACACGCTCTCCACTACTCGTTACTCGCCTGAGTGTCACGGTACTTGGTGTACTCGGCGACCACCGAGCACTTCCGGGTTAATTACTCGGTGGGAATTCGGATCTCCACCCAGCTTTTTTGGCAGACATTACAGACACAATTACAATGCAAGGATTGTCTGCCAGGCAATGAAATGCCGCAGCCATCTTTGTTATGGTTGTGCAGTGATTGGCTGGCAGCACAGCATCATCAGGTGTATAAGAGACCGGACGCCACATTCAGCTCCAGATTGAGATAGTGTAGGGAGAGCTGCTGCCAAGATAGGGTCAGATTTGGGGATTTCTTAGTCAGTGTGGGGTCTACCATCCTAAACTACTCAAATCCAGATAAACCAACAGTGCTTCTAAGGACTAATTCCAGAGTATATAGTTTCCAGTGTTAGGTAGGCAGGGAAGTGTACTTCGCTCTATACACATCAGTGCAAGGCCTGCAGGCACTGTATGTGTGTATATAAATCATTGCATACATCAAGAGGGTCCATTCCCTTCCTGAGTTCTGGTGCTGCTGCTGCTACCTGTATGATATATTGGCCGAATATAGCTAACCCCAGGTGTAATTGGAAAACAGGCCACACATTTTTCGATGTGGTATCTCTATGCCAGCTCATATCTGTGCATGATCAAAGTTTGCCCAGTTTACACCAGTTTCCTTTTTTTGTCTTGGGTGTCACTGTGCTTATATACAGCAGTATTTACCCCCCCAAAAAAAAAAAATACAGGCCACACATTTGTCATACTGGTATCTCTGTGGCAGCTCATATCTTTGTGTGCTCAAAGTTTGGCCAGTTTACGGCAGTTTTCTACTATTTGGCCTGGGTGTCACTGTACTTATATACAGCAGTATTTCGCCCCAAAAAAATACAAGCCACACATTTGTCGTACTGGTATCTCCGTGGCAGCTCATATCTGTGTGTGCTCAAAGTTTGGCCAGTTTACGGCTGTTTTCTTTTTTGTCCTGGGTGTTACTGTACTTATATACAGCAGTATTTACCCCCCCCAAAAAAAAAAAAGAAACACACATTTGTCATAGTGGTATCGCCGTGCCAGCTGATATCTGTGCGTGCTCAAAGTCTGGCCAGTGTAGGCCGATTTTCCTTTTTTTGTCCTGGGTGTCACAGTCCTGATATACAGCACTAGTTAGCCCAAAAATAAAAAAAAAACAGGCTACACATTTGTCGTACTGGTATCTTCGTGGCAGCTCATATCTATGTGTGCTCAAAGTTTGGCCAGTTTATGGTAGTTTTATTTTTTTTGTCCTGGGTGTCACTGTACTTATATACAGCAGTATTTCACCAAAAAATAAAAAAATACAGGCCACACATTTGTCGTACTGGTATCTCCGTGGCAGCTCATATCTGTGTGTGCTCAAAGTTTGGCCAGTTTACAGCAGTTTTATTTTTTTTCCCCTGGGTGTCACTGTACTTATATACAGCAGTATTTACACCCCCCCCAAAAAAAAGAAAAAATACCACACACTTGTCGTAGTGGTATCGGCGTGCCAGCTGATATCTGTGGGTGCTCAAAGTTTGGCCAGTGTAGGCCGGTTTTCCTTTTTTTGTGCTGGGTTTCACAGTACTGATATACAGCACTAGTTAGCCCAAAAATAAAAAAAATACAGGCCACACATTTGTCGTACTGGTATCTCCGTGGCATCTCATATCTGTGTGTGCTCAAAGTTTGGCCAGTTTACGGCAGTTTTCTTGTTTTTGTCCTGGGTTTCATTGTACGTATATACAGCAGTATTTTGCAAAAAATAAAAAAAATTCAGGTCACACATTTGTAGTACTGGTATCTTCGTGGCAGCTCATATCTCTGTGTGCTCAAAGTTTGGCCAGTTTACAGCAGTTTTATTTTTGTTTTTGTCCTGGTGTCACTGTACTTATATACAGCAGGACTTTAACACAAAATAAAAAAAATACAGATCACACATTTGTTGTACTGGTATCTCCGTGGCAGCTCATATCAAAGTTTGGCCAGTTTACGGCTGTTTTCTTTTTTGGTCCTGGGTGTCACTGGACTTACATACAGCACTATATTGCATTATTTTAAAAAACAGCCCACATTTTACAGTGGGGTATTTCTGTGACATGCCTCATACATCTATGTCTCAAAAATTTAGGCATTTTTGGCCTAAATTCCTTTTTTTGCCAGTCTATCTGTCACTCTCGTTATATCCAGCACTCTTTTTCATCCAATAAAAAAATAAAAATAGATTTTACAGTGTGGTATATCTGTGACACGCCTCATACGTCCGTGTGATTAAAATTTGGGGATTTTAGGTTGGTATTCCAGTGTTTTCCTGTCTGTTACTCCAGTTATATACAGCACTCTGCTGCTTTTTTAAAAAAAAAAAACAGGCCACATTTTACAGTGGGGGATGTCTGTAAAAAGAATTCAGTTTAAAGTTGTTATGGCAGCTTCATGACTGTGTTAAATGCTCCAACCTCTACCACCATCATCATCTTCTGCCTAGAGGCAGTTACTGTGCAGATAGAAATTCTGTGTAGCAGAGGGTGAACGCTTAGGCGCTATTGTACTCTGTCTCTGTATTACGAAGGCTAAATCTTCATGATGAAATTATGCCTGGAAGAGCCAGAGCAAGATTACGTGAAAGTTCATGGGGATAGGACTCGCAACAACTGAAGCCTGGTGTTCCTGGGCTGGATTCTGACAAGCCCTCACCTACTAATACTTAACTGGTTGGCCGCTGACGTTTAAAAGAAGCCCATGCATTGTCTAAAACTGAAGATAGAGATTTTGTGTTTCAGCTGCAGTTCAAGAGATGTCAATTGGAGAGCGTGGTGGTCGAAGATGTGACTTCTACACCACAACACGAGCTGTCGCCTCTCCACCACCCAATTTGCCGCACCCCCCACCTTCTGTCTCTTTCCATTCTCCCGCAGAATGAAAGTCCGCAAGGACAAGATCCTCTCCCCTCTGTAACAGTCTGTCATTGTAATTTTTTGGGTTTAAACAATATTTATTCCTTTGTATGTAACCCCTTGTCATGTACAGCACCATGAAATTAATGGCGCTATATAAATAACTAAATAATAATACTAATAATAATACTATATGGGTGTTTCCTAGAGACAATCCATCAAACATGTTATTGAAGGATGTTTTTTTTAAGACAACTCTGTTCAGCTGGGCACAAACTATGTCAAATTGGTAGCTATACCCCAGTGGGTATTGGCACAGTGTTATGTTGACTACAGTCCCCAGATGTTATGTAGGTCCCTAATCTCACCTCTACTTCAGCAGCATGATGAATTAATAGGAAAAGCACATGGTATTGGTGTAGCTGTTGTTTTCTTGACAAAGAAACTCAATAACATCAATTAGGTAGTTAACACAGAATGGAGAAATAGTAAAGATGACAATTGACAAGTAGTTTCACATTTGAGGTAAAACACAATTCAACAATTTCATTTAACTCTAACAACACATTATATTCAAAAGCCTTGAAGAAAACGATGAATATATTGTGAAGCTAATAGGTATGAATAATTAATCACACCAATGATGTTACATAATTCTAAACATACACAACCTATCAGTGGTGAAATTATTTTCCACCGAAAATTTAAAGTATCAGACTAGTGTCATCTTGTGGAATGATATGAGCCATAAAGCCATTCAAATTGAAACTGTTGTGGATGTACTGTAGAATTTTCTCTTGAAATTTGGAAGTACGTGACCTCTATGCTTCTTGCATTAAAGAACTGATTTGCAAGATATGTACGGAGTCAGGATGACCGGTCCGCTAGTACCTGTGCTGTGCTGGTTCTGGACCTGTTTTGGCTGCGTCCCCTGTTTACCGGCAGAAGGAATAGGGGAACAGACAGGTCCCATTACACAGAACGAGGGCTTGTGTTTACACAGGGAACAAGCCCGGAAGTTGAGTGAAAAAAAGAGAAGGAGTGAGTCCCCAGCTGTGACCTTGTGAGCAGCAAGTGGGGCAGTGCAATATGCACCCAAAGCGCCGACGCTGCATGAAAATGCAGCAAACAGACAGACCTGGCGACCTAGAGGCAGGGGGCCAGCTTAAGAAAGCGGTCAAGACAGCATTGATTTTTTGTGTGGACAAGCAGCTCATAGGAGGCTGAGCAACGTGCTCCGTCCTTAGAGCAGTTTTCGATTGTCTCCCGCCACTAAAAGCGGTACTGCCATTTAGCAAGGTGCTGTTTGCCCAGTAACTGCCAGAGAGCGAGGCGCCGTGCACTCCAAAACTGTGAGTACAACGCACGTGCGCAGTAGAGAGAGCCACTTCATTCCACATGTCCAGCTTGGATAACCAATATTTATAAGGCATAGAGGAATGACAGAGGATGTTGGTACGGTCAGCAAGGTACTCCCTCAGCATCTTCCAAAACATTGCATTCCTTGTGACATTACCCTGCGCCTCTGTGTCAGGTTGATGAGAGGGTCTGTTAAAACTCTACAAGAACTTTGCCATTGTTTCACTGCCTCTGCTGTATTGGAGTTGTGTCTCTCTTACCTTTACTCCTTGGTTGGCCAACGAACTTTGTCCTCTGCCGCCAGTGTTTGAGATAGTAATTTTATTAATAATTCCGCTATAAGGGCCCTCTGGTACTGCAACATTTTAGTACACCTGTCTGCCTCAGGACTAAGAGATATAAAGTTCTCCAATTACCGTTGGTCTAGAAGTGTCACAAATCAGTATTGCCTGTGTATCATCCAAAATTTTGAGAGCGCGAGGGTCACGGGAAAGGCAGCGTAACATAAAGTCAGCCCAATGCGTCCCATACTGCTAACAGGCAAGACTTTCGTGTCATCACCAAGGGGACAACTGACCATGCTGTCCTCCTCTTCCTTGTCCTCAGGCCTACAACACTTGCAACGAACCTCAGTAAGATCATAGTACAATCATAGTACAAACATCATTGTAAATACCTTCTTGTAAACACACCCCTGTATTTTGTATCTCCCCCACCTCATTTTAGACTGTAAGTTGTCACGAGCAGGATTGTTTTGTTTGGATTAAATTATTGTTATCGTTCTAACTTAGTGTAGATTGTAAGCTGTCATGAACAGGGTAGTTATATTTGGGTTTAATTAATGGATTATTGTTATTGTTGTTATTTAGGACTGTTGTGTTTAAAACTGTTACACTGTAAATATGTTTTCGCTCTATAATAACTCTCAATATTCAAAATAGAACACAGATAAGCAAGATGGAGACGTTAATTATGGTGTCATTGATGCTCACCCTCTTGGTGGATTCGTCAAAGTTTTGGAGGATGGTACACATGTCAGACATCCATGTCCACACCTCAGATGTTATGTGGGAAGACAGAACTGAATACCGACAACCTTGTTGATGCTCATAGATTAGTCACCAACTGCCCTCTTCTGCTCAGAAATCCTTTCCTACATGTGCTGTGTAGAGTTCCAAGGCCTGGGGGCATCACACACCAGTCTGTGAGCCAGAAGCAGCAAGCGCTGCTGAATCACAGCAAGGGCAGATGAAGCTATAGCTGACTTTCTAAAATGGGTATTTAGAGCATTGTATTTTTACCAGCAGATCTGCCAGCTCCGTGTCGCTTTTCAAAAAACATTGACCAATTAGGTTATGCACATGAGCCAGGCATGGCAAGTGTGAGAGCTCGCTTCACCAAAGAGCAGCCACAAAGTTCAACCCATTGTCACACACAAACATGCCTGGCTGTGGGTTCAGCGGTCTCATTCACTGATATGCCTGCTGTTTCAGAGCTGTCCACAACTCTTCAGCATTGTGGCGTTTGTCACAGAAGCAGATTAGCTTCAGCACAGCCTGTTCCCGCTTTGATTAGGCAGTGTTGCAGTGCTTCCAGCTTGTGACAGATGTGCTACCTTTTGGAGCTGGAGGCTGAAGAGGAGCCGAAGGAGGAGGAGGAGGTGCAGGAGCTCTACATTGTGGGGGCAACCCAGATTGACGTAGGGCACCCAATACTCTGAGTTTGTGAGGACGGCCACCATACCAAGGTCTGAGTGTGTCTCGGATTCCACTATATTAACCCTGTGTACCCTCAGTGAGATGTATTGTCCCTGACTACAAGCACTTGTCCATGTGTTTGTGGATAGGTGGACTTTCCAAGTACCAGCATTGTGGAGAGCACGGGTAATGTTGTGGGACACGTGCCTGTGTAATGCCGGGACGGTACACCGGGACAAATATTCACGCATGTTTGTGGCCTTTGGGTGATCCTCGACTCTGCCCTCTCTTTCAAACTACATATCAAAGCCCTTGCCTCCTCAAAAATATTTCCAGGATCTGTACATTACAAGAAACTTAAAAAATGTTTGTGCACGCCCTAATGATCTCGCGCCTCGATTATTGCAACCATATACTCTGTACTCTCCTATCTAGCACTGTTGCACCACTCAAATCTATCCGAAATTCTGCTGCCACAGTAATCCAACTGTCCCTCCATTATTCCACAGCCTCTTCTCTCTGCCATGCCCTTCCTATTGCCCATAGGCTACAGTTCAAAACCATAAATATGACATACAAAACCTTCCCCAAACTGTCTCCTCCATACATCTGAGACATGGTCTCACAATGTCCGACTGGGTCATGACTTTTCTATGCAAATACAGTGTGTTGTCAGCAAGATGTACTGTCCCTGCCCACAATCACTTGCCCATGTGTCAGTGATTAGGTGCACTTTCCCTGTACCTGCATTGTTGATGTCACGGGTAATGTTGTGGGACATGTTCTTGCTTGTCTAATATCTTGATGGCAGAACGGGACAAATAGTGCCGGGTGGGGACCGAGTACCTTGTTACGGTCACCGCCATCAGGTTGCGGAAAGCTTCCGTATTCCACTAGCCTAAAATGCAACATTTCCATCGCAAACAGACGAGAAATGTGTGAATTTAGTACTGAGGCGTTGGCTGTGTATTTACGCTTGCGTTCCAAGGACTGGGGTATGGACAACTGAACGCTGCGATGGGACAAGGACATGGACGTGATTGTTAATGGTGCTAGTTGAGTTTGTGTGCAACTACAGATGCAAGGCAAGAGGCATCTTTGAATGCACCATGGACAGGGGATTGGCTTGCACTCACAACAGCATAAGACGCAGTGGTATCACCCGCAGACACTGTTCATAGAGCCTGGTGTTCAACCAACAAAGTAGAGTGCTTTGCTGCCATATGCCTGATCATGCTGGTGGTGGTAAGACTGGTAGTTTTGCTACCCCTGCTGATGCGGGCATGGCCTCTGGTGCACATGGCCTTTTTAGGGTTATCGGCAGTCTTTAAAAAACAACAAGACTGTTAGGGGAACATTAATCGTATTCCTCTCCCACACCACCTCCTGACCTCGACACATGTCTTTCGGTGTTCCCCAAGGCTCTGTTCTAGGACCTCTACTCTTCTCCATCTACACCTTCAGCCTGGGACTGCTGATGTAATGGCACTGTTTGCAATATCATCACTGCGCCGATGACATGCAGATCTACCTATCTGTACCTGACATCACCACCTTACTTACCAAAATCACACGTCTTGCCGCTATATCATCCTTCTAGAGAAAATAATTTTCCAGACATTCACTGCCTTTTTTGCATCTGTGATCTTCATCTTCTTGGTGTGGATGTGGTCAATTTCAAAGTAGTCATCAATACCATCATCGTCCATATCTTGTAAAGAGGAAATCTGGTGATTCCAAGGGTCGTGGTTATGTACTGTACGTTTAGTGGCATTCCTTTAACAGTGTCCGTTACACTATGACAAATACTTTTCCACTGGGACATTGGGATCTTATTGTTAATATGTATGGATGAAGATGAAGAAGCTTGTGCCACGGATGTATTTATAGTTACGGACGGTGCACTCCTCTTTAAACTTACTTTTTCAAGAGTATCCATCAGTTTGTTTGGTTTCCTCCGACACTGATCTGTTTTGTCTAATTCAGCATCTCACGAACATGTTGCACTTTGCCCTTTATACGGACACATGCGTGTTTGGCAACATATTTTGGACAGGCATTTCTTAGGCCGAGTCTGACACGTGCATCTGGTACACTGATCTTCTGACTGGCATGAAACCGATTCTGGTAATTGATGGTGGCTAAACGACGAATCATTGTAGGCTGTATCCTGGATCTCATACATCCCATAGCCACTGCTGTTATTAATCATGTACTTTCTCATTCCTGTCATCACCATGCCCCTTTTCCTGATCACTTCATCCAACGATTCGTCTGCCATATTTTTACTAAAAACCTGCACCTTCCCAGCAGCAACTGTGCAGGAAACCACGTTACAGTTTTGCAAGATGTTTATGATGCCCCTAAAAAAAAATGTAGACACTATGTTGATATCTACCCACAGGGAAAAGTTTGCCAGCCAGTGTATGGGCATTCCAAGTGTAGGAGACCCGCTCCTTTAAATTGGGCATAGTTTTTAATCAGGCCTTTCTCCACGGCTCATCATCCACCACCACTAGATCACCAGCGTTATCGTCTTCCGTGCTGCTACAGCCATTGTCACAATCCTAACAATGGTGGGTGTTTTAGCTGGGCGTTAAATACTTGATATGGAAAAGGTTGAGATGTATCCCACAGGGCATGTTTGCCAGCCCATACACATAGTGTACGGCCATTCCATGTCTAAGTGACCCGTCCCTCATGCTGTCTTCGGTCAAAAACAACAGATTTTGAACTTTAATATTTTTTAAAATATTCAAGATGTGGTTCTGAAACTTGTGGTTGATTGACTTTTCCTCATTTGAGGGGTTCTTACTATGGGTACTTTTTTTTTTTTTGTTTAATTTTTGCTCCACTATTTTTTATACATTTGTAGTCTTCGGTCAAAAATGACCGATAGCCTTTTATAGTGATCTCCAGCCCTTTTATGATTAAAATAAAGGAGCTGTAATCTCATTTTGGACTATATATTACATCTACTACTATTTATCAATTTATTTAGGTCCTTTTGGTCCATGCAGATTTACACATACATACATTTTCTCATTACAATACTGCTGATGGATTACCTTCCAGTATAGTTATGTGCCAAATATTTTTACCCTGCTGTTCATGTACAATAACAAATGGGTAGAAATTCTACCAATATTTTATAATCCTGGTGACAAAATGTGACTGTAGATGAGCAATTGGTCTCGTTCAGAGGTAGGTGTCCATTCAGGCAGTATATTCCAAGTAAGCCTGCAAAGTACGGCATCAAAATATGGACTCTGTGCGTATGAGCTGATGTAGAGGCAGCCATTGTTTACAGGATCCAACAGCAAGATAAAGAAAGTGAACCAACAGCTTCCACCAGCACTGCTACAATACCCACGGACGCCACCAGTAACGCAACCAGCCTAAAACGGAAACGATGCGACTTCTGTCCAACATCAAGCAATCACAAATCAAATGTGATATGTTATAGATGTGAAAAATATTTATGCAAAAGACATGTCAATTATACCTGTGACAATTGCAAAAATTAAATTTTGCACCGTGTGACTTATTTATCATTTTACATTAAAAAAACAAATTTTTTTTATTTTTTTTTGGAAAATAATATAATTACATTTAGTTTATTGTTATTAGTTATAGTTTACAGTTGGATAAATATTTGTGTATGTTCAAATATGCAATATGCATAAATATTCCAATAAAGCCATGTTAAATGTTTTGACACACAAAAAAAAAAGTAATTTTTTCTTTCCATTTTTCATTTGTTTATAAACAACCAGTTTCACATACAATATAATACTGCAAAAATTATTCAATTAAAACACTTAAATTAGCTAAAAATCAAGACTTTATTAGGTCCGGTCAAAAATGACCGGAAGATAACAAGTGTATAGTGGTACCGAGGAGAATAGCAGGGTTAATGGGACATTTTTTGTTGAGAGGCCCTCCTCCATGTTTCTTCTAAGGGGGAATTGGGGTTATTGGGGTGCATATGACTTGGTAGCAGGGCAGGCCTTGCAGTCAATGCATAAGAAAACATTGAGAGCAGGCGCTGAGGAAGCCTGCAGCAGTGCCTCTGCGATCGCTGGTGTGACAGAGTACTGTGCACACTGTCACACCAGCGATCTGACCCTACACAGTGATGTCCCACCCTGGGACAAAGTAAAAATGTAAAAAAAATAAAAATAAACATTTGTAAAAAAAAATCCTAAATACCGTATATACCCATGTATAAGCCGAGATTTTCAGCCCATTTTTTAGGGCTGAAAGTCCCCCTCTCGGCTTATACACGGGTCATATACGGGGGTCTGCGGGGGAGGGGGAGCGGGGGTGTTGGATCATACTCATCCCTCCGCCGGCACGGTCTCCGCAGCCCCCTGCTTCTCCCACGATCTCCGGCTCCTTCCTGCAGCAGTCACATGGCACCGCTCATTAAAGTCATGAATATGCACATATTCATGACTTTAATGAGCGGTAGCACGTGACCGCTGCAGGACTGAAGAGCTGCGGAGAGCGCCGGGAGAAGAGGAGAGGCTGCAAGGACGCGCGGCGGAGGGGTGAGTATAGCGATATTTACCTGTCCCCCGGTCCACCGCTGCGCTGCTCTCTCGGTCTGACTCCTCTGGCTGTGAATGATCAGGCAGAGGGCGCGATGACGTCGTTAGTGCACGCCCCGCCCCCTGCCAGATCATTCACAGCCAGAAGAGTCAAACCGAGGGAGCAGCGCAGCGGTGCAGAGAGGACAGGTAAATATCTCAGGTGCCGGGGTCCTGAGTGAGCGGTGACACCGGCACCTGTCCCCCATAGCGCGCCGCTGTCACCGCCTGCTCAGGACACCGGCACCTGGCCCCCAGCAATGAGAGGTGAGTATGTCATTTTTTTTAATTTTTTTTTGCAGCAGCAGCATATGAGGCCTATACTATGGGGCATAATTGTGCAGCATATGGGGGCATAATCTGGAGCATATGGGGGCATAATATGGAGCATATGGGGGCATAAGCTGTGGAACATATGGGGCATAATCTGGAGCATATGGGGGCATAATATGGAGCATATGGGGGCATAATCTGTGGAACATATGGGGCATAATCTGGAGCATATGGGGCATAAGCTGTGGAACATATGGGGACATAATCTGGAGCATATGGGGGCATAAGCTGTGGAACATATGGGGGCATAATCTGGAGCATATGGGGTCATAAGCTGTGGAACATATGGGGGCATAATCTGGAGCATATGGGGGCATAATATGGAGCATATGGGGGCATAAGCTGTGGAACATATGGGGCATAATCTGGAGCATATGGGGCATAATCTGGAGCATATGGGGGTATAATCTGTGGAACATATGGGGCATAATCTGGAGCATATTGGAGCATATGGGGGCATAATCTGTGGAACATATGGGGGCATAATCTGGAGCATATGAGGACATAATCTGTGGATCATACGGGGGCATAATCTGTGGAATATATGGGGGCATAATCTGGAGCATATGGGGGCATAATCTGAAGCATATTGGGCATAATCTGGAGCATATGGAGGCATAATCTGTGGAGCATATTGGGCATAATCTGTGGAGCATCATATGGGGGCATAATCATTTTTCACCCTAGGCTTATACGCGAGTCAATACGTTTTCCCAGTTTTTTTGTGGCAAAATTAGGGGGGTCGGCTTATACACAAGTATATACGGTAATGAAAAAAAAAATATTCCACAATAAATTCATTTCTTTAATGTAAAAAAAAACCAACAACAATAAAAGTACACATATTTAGTATCACCGCATCCGTAACGACCTGTACTATAAAACTATAGACAAAAAAAATTCCTCCCCAGATAAGAGGCCAGAATCAGAGCTATTTATACAAAAGTATTTTATTGATAAATATTAACAATAAGAATTATGCAGAGTATCACAATAACAGGTTAAAAGGAAAGGACAATTTTTCCCCCTCACTATGTAACACACTAGGCCACATTATATATAACAATATAATCAAGGAACCTTAGACAGGGACCAGTGCACGTGTATATCATAGAGCGCATAAACAGCAGCTCTGAATAGTAATTGAATACATATGGGATAGTGCCAAAAATAAAGTGAACAGTTGAATTGTACTATTTGGACTTACATGTGGGAGAAAAGTCCTGACCGTAACCTGCCAGCCCCAACGCACGTTTCGCCGTTGCATCGTCAGGAGGCGTGGCCATGGTCAGGTCTATGCCCTTAAGTAATACCAAGAACAGGTGAGGGTCATAACACATAATATATTGCAATAAAGGTCATTTCCGGATATCGGTGTAGCGTGAGCAGCGATATCCAATAGATCGCCCAGTGCAGAACATACGTCATCGTCACCTAGGTAACAAAGTGCCTAAACCAATGGTGGCGTGTATTAGTCCTAGCCAATTACCAACTCAGTTACTCCCAATGAACGGCAAAAAGGCGCATGCACAGGTTACGTCACACCCGAAGGGGACCACCCTCTGCGCCCGTGGAGCGTCCATCCCCCCGCTGCAAAGCAGCAGGGAGAGAATGACGCCACCAGTGGGCGAGTCGGGAAATCCCGGGTGCGCGGCAGCCCACGCATGCGCTTCGTCACTGGTGTAGACTGATCATAGAGAGGTAAACAAAAATATTAATGCGGCTAACACAATTTAAATATTAAAAGGAAAAATAACTGGGGATCAGTGAGAAGGACTAGGGATCTAAGCTATTTTAAACAAAACATTTTAAAGCATACACAACAATTATGATCAAGGGTAGTGAAGATTGTACTCGGTGATAATACACATGCTCAAATTATTCTTGTTATCTCCCCATTCTCCAACTACAATAAGGGTAATTATACTGAATTATCATGGGGAATAGGGATATAAATAAAAAATCATTGGAACCGCTAAAATCATCACCAAACTATAAACATACTATATATATAGGAGAACAATATAGAATATTTAAACATATAATAAAGACTACCAAATATTCTAAACATATAATAAAGACTATGCAAACAGTTAAAATCAGAACATAAAACACATATTCTTGTTTTTCTTATTTTTCTTATTGTCTTTAAGTTCTCCAACCGTGACACCAAACATCAAAGCTGGACCAAGGACATCACGGATCACTTCCACCCCAAATGAACAGACACCATCACGAGAATGGAAGACCGATTCTAAGGGTAAGTATAAGAACTAAGAAATAAAATTAGAATTAAGTAGAAATAACAATATTAAATAAGAGAATATGCACAATAAGGGGATAAACCTAATAAAAAGCACAGAGTGAGAAGCTCCATATACTAAAGAATTGAAAAATATATTGTAAACTATTTTTACCGACTCGCCCACTGGTGGCGTCATTCTCTCCCTGCTGCTTTGCAGCGGGGGGGATGGACGCTCCACGGGCGCAGAGGGTGGTCCCCTTCGGGTGTGACGTAACCTGCGCATGCGCCTTTTTGCCGTTCATTGGGAGTAACTGAGTTGGTAATTGGCTAGGACTAATACACGCCACCATTGGTTTAGGCACTTTGTTACCTAGGTGACGATGACGTATGTTCTGCACTGGGCGATCTATTGGATATCGCTGCTCACGCTACACCGATATCCGGAAATTACCTTTATTGCAATATATTATGTGTTATGACCCTCACCTGTTCTTGGTATTACTTAAGGGGCATAGACCTGACCATGGCCACGCCTCCTGACGAAGCAACGGCGAAACGTGCGTTGGGGCTGGCAGGTTACGGTCAGGACTTTTCTCCCACATGTAAGTCCAAATAGTACAATTCAACTGTTCACTTTATTTTTGGCACTATCCCATATGTATTCAATTACTATTCAGAGCTGCTGTTTATGCGCTCTATGATATACACGTGCACTGGTCCCTGTCTAAGGTTCCTTGATTATATTGTTATATATAATGTGGCCTAGTGTGTTACATAGTGAGGGGGAAAAATTGTCCTTTCCTTTTAACCTGTTATTGTGATACTCTGCATAATTCTTATTGTTAATATTTATCAATAAAATACTTTTGTATAAATAGCTCTGATTCTGGCCTCTTATCTGGGGAGGAATTTTTTTTGTCTATAGTGCTTTTGAGCTGTTTTAAACCTCTATTGATTCCAATTCAGGATTTTTTTGAAGTATTAACTGTTAGTTTTCTGTTTTACAACAGTGTTGAAATATCCTCATGGACTTGAAAGCCAGAGAAAAGGTCTGGCAAGACAAAGCATCTAATTTGTTCAAACAGAGTACCACAATTAGTTTTAATGGTGCACAGAGTGACAATAAGGAATTAATGACTAAATATAAAAATTTGTTAAATAAAAAAACTCGGATATGGTGGACTAAAACCACGTTGGATAACTATATCCAGCAAAAAATTGTACCACGTGGATTACGTATACAACTCTACCCGACATTTGGATTAGATAATGAGGAATTGATTAATAGATGGACTAATGCTGCTTCGGCTTGTTCAATCACCTTTATGGAGATTATTAATAATAAAAATGCCTCATCTCTTATTGAGATTGATGATGAACTTACTAGCCTGCAAAAAGATCTTCACTCTAAATTAACTGCAGAAGAGGCCAATAAATTTCATGATGAAATGAACTCAGATCTTGAAAAATGGGACCAACAAATTAGCACAACTAAAATTAAAAAATACACAAGAGATAAACTTGACTATGAGCAGAAAAAAATCTTCAGATGGCAGAGTAAAATCGGGGATCAATTTAAACCCAAACCGCCATATAGAAGTTCTTCCATCTCTTCAATATCCTCTACATCTAGTAATGCCCCATCTAACTCTGAACAAGAAGTTCAAGTGTCCAAACAGATGAATACAAGATTCGGGGGGAGAAATAGACATCAAAATAGACATGGCAATTATAATTCTGATAAAAGAAACGATCACCCTAAGGTAATCAATTTATCTTCTCATACTCTAACTTCTGGACACCTTTATTAGAGAAGGGATTAACCTTTTCTCCCCCCCAATCTTTAGATCTATTCACGACGGTGAAGGATATTCATCTGTTTGCAAGGAAGCTTATTTTAAAAAGATTTCATGAGAAAAACAATATGGGACTCACATTAAACTCTATGGAAGAACTGGAGGCTATTGCTGTCTTGGAATCTCTTGTGGAGGAGAATAATTCCCCTGATTTGGTGAGCACATTCCCTGATTTTTTGTTTAATAAATCTAAGAAATTTCCTAATATTAATACTTGTTCTGCTATTGAGATTTTTGTTAAGATGGTCACACAGGATATTGAGAAAATTAACCATCAATATCATCTGGGACCCTCTGATGTCAGGGATAGGAAAATTGTGCAGGAATTACAAAGTTGGGATGATGTAACCTTTAAATTGGCGGACAAAGGGGGCAATCTGGTCATTTGGCCTAATGATCTCTACGAGAAACAGGCATTCAAATTACTATCTGATAATAAATGTTATAAAAAATTGACACATGTTCCACTTGATGAATATCAAAGGGAACTTGTTGATATTATTTCTGAGGCCTATATGTTGGGAATTGTCCCCAAAAAAACATTGGATTTCGTGGAGACCCTCAAACCCAGATTGCCCACCTTTTACCTGCTTCCCAAGTTGCACAAAAACCCCAATGACCCTCCGGGACGTCCAATCGTCTCAGGTAATGAAGGCCTCAATGAAATGGTTTGTAAGATCATTGACCATTATTTGAAACCAATTGTGGCAACCTTGCCCTCACACATCTTAGACACTACAGCAGCACTAAGACAACTTGACCAACTCCATGTGGAGGACCATATGATCCTGGTCACTGCTGATGTAGAAGCCCTTTATACTTCAATTAGGCACAATCAGGGACTTGAGGCAGTATCCTGGTTTTTAAATAACAGCAATTTGAACAATGAATTGGTAGCTTTCATTATCACTTTATTGGAATTTATACTAACTCATAATGTGTTCACTTTTAAAGATCAGGTGTTCTTGCAATTACAAGGAACAGCAATGGGGGCAGCTTGTGCCCCCTCATATGCTAATTTGTTCTTAGGATTTTGGGAACGCAATCTATTTCAATGCTCTTCTATACCTGGCATTGAGAAAGTCCAAAATTGGTCTAGATACATAGATGACATCATTTTTGTCTGGGAGGGGACAAGTGAGGAATTGAGCGAGTTCATGTCTAAGCTCAATAATAATGATAGGAATATATATTCCTGACATACACGTCCGGACGCCATGTTACCTTCCTGGATATTGATATCTCAATCACCAGTGAAGGTAACATTGTAACTGATATTTTCAGAAAACCTACGGCAACCAATTCTATTCTTCATGCCGGGTCCTCCCATTTACCATCCACTATTAAATCAATTCCTGTCAGTCAGTACTTGCGGGCTAAAAGAATTTGCTCTACGGAACAAACATATCAAGTACAGGCTAAGGATCTATACTCACGTTTTCGCGAACGTGGATATGGACATAGATCAATTAGAAATGCCTATCATAGAGCCCAAAATGTATCTAGAAATGCTCTCCTATACACTAAGAAGACCAAGAAGAGTGAATTGACAAATTCCCAAGTAAGACTAATCACACCATACAATAGTCAGTGGAATGATTTTACAAGGATCATTCATGATAGATGGAATATTCTTCTGACAGACCCTATTTTGAAGAAAACCTTGACCAAGAAACCATTAATTACTGCTAAACGTGCTAAAAATCTTTCTGACCTATTGGTCAAGAGCCATTACTGCCCTAAAAAGTCAGGCCAGAGAAATATCTTTGGTGAGATTAAGGGGTTCTTTCCTTGCAAAAAATGCAAGGCGTGTGAAAACACGATCAAGAGTAAAGAATTTTCTAACTTTGATGGAACCAAGGACTTTCTAATTAGAAAGTACCTAACCTGCTCATCATCCGGTGTTATTTATCTGGCACGATGCCCCTGCAATTTAATTTATATCGGCATGACCACTAGGGAGTTATGCCTGAGGATTAGGGAACACGTGCGGGATATAATTAAAGCAAAGGATTCCCACGAAGAAGAACAACTTAAAACCCCCCCCAGGCACTTTAAATTCCAACACGGTTCAGATGCACGAGGGCTAAAAATTATGGCTATTGATCAGGTTGATCTTGGGATCAGAGGTGGCAATCTATTCAAAACACTCTCTCAGATAGAAAGCCGTTGGATTCATCGACTAAACACTTTGGTCCCATATGGCCTTAATGAAAGTCATGGTTTTGGTTCATTTCTATAAACCCATATAGTTTACAATATATTTTTCAATTCTTTAGTATATGGAGCTTCTCACTCTGTGCTTTTTATTAGGTTTATCCCCTTATTGTGCATATTCTCTTATTTAATATTGTTATTTCTACTTAATTCTAATTTTATTTCTTAGTTCTTATACTTACCCTTAGAATCGGTCTTCCATTCTCGTGATGGTGTCTGTTCATTTGGGGTGGAAGTGATCCGTGATGTCCTTGGTCCAGCTTTGATGTTTGGTGTCACGGTTGGAGAACTTAAAGACAATAAGAAAAATAAGAAAAACAAGAATATGTGTTTTATGTTCTGATTTTAACTGTTTGCATAGTCTTTATTATATGTTTAGAATATTTGGTAGTCTTTATTATATGTTTAGAATATTCTATATTGTTCTCCTATATATATAGTATGTTTATAGTTTGGTGATGATTTTAGCGGTTCCAATGATTTTTTATTTATATCCCTATTCCCCATGATAATTCAGTATAATTACCCTTATTGTAGTTGGAGAATGGGGAGATAACAAGAATAATTTGAGCATGTGTATTATCACCGAGTACAATCTTCACTACCCTTGATCATAATTGTTGTGTATGCTTTAAAATGTTTTGTTTAAAATAGCTTAGATCCCTAGTCCTTCTCACTGATCCCCAGTTATTTTTCCTTTTAATATTTAAATTGTGTTAGCCGCATTAATATTTTTGTTTACCTCTCTATGATCAGTCTACACCAGTGACGAAGTGCATGCGTGGGCTGCCGCGCACCCGGGATTTCCCGACTCACCCACTGGTGGCGTCATTCTCTCCCTGCTGCTTTGCAGCGGGGGGGATGGACGCTCCACGGGCGCAGAGGGTGGTCCCCTTCGGGTGTGACGTAACCTGCGCATGCGCCTTTTTGCCGTTCATTGGGAGTAACTGAGTTGGTAATTGGCTAGGACTAATACACGCCACCATTGGTTTAGGCACTTTGTTACCTAGGTGACGATGACGTATGTTCTGCACTGGGCGATCTATTGGATATCGCTGCTCACGCTACACCGATATCCGGAAATGACCTTTATTGCAATATATTATGTGTTATGACCCTCACCTGTTCTTGGTATTACTTAAGGGGCATAGACCTGACCATGGCCACGCCTCCTGACGAAGCAACGCCGAAACGTGCGTTGGGCTGGCAGGTTACGGTCAGGACTTTTCTCCCACATGTAAGTCCAAATAGTACAATTCAACTGTTCACTTTATTTTTGGCACTATCCCATATGTATTCATTTACTATTCAGAGCTGCTGTTTATGCGCTCTATGATATACACGTGCACTGGTCCCTGTCTAAGGTTCCTTGATTATATTGTTATATATAATGTGGCCTAGTGTGTTACATAGTGAGGGGGAAAAATTGTCCTTTCCTTTTAACCTGTTATTGTGATACTCTGCATAATTCTTATTGTTAATATTTATCAATAAAATACTTTTGTATAAATAGCTCTGATTCTGGCCTCTTATCTGGGGAGGAATTTTTTTGTCTATAGTGCTTTTGAGCTGTTTTAAACCTCTATTGATTCCAATTCAGGATTTTTTTGAAGTATTAACTGTACTATAAAACTGTCCAATTTGTTAACCCCTTTAGTGAACCCCTTAAAAAAAAAAAAAAAAAAACAAGGCTAAAAACAATGATTTATCATCATACCGCCGAGCAAAAAGTGGAATAACACGCAATCAAAAACACCGATATAAATAAACAAGGTACCGCTGAAATCGTCATCTTGTCCCGCAAAAAAAAGCCGCCATACAGCATCATCAGCGAAACAATAAAAAAGTTATAGTTCGCAGAATATAGCGATGCAAAAATAATTATTTTTTATATATAATCGTGTTTACTGTATAAAAGCGCCAAAACATAAAAAAATTATATAAATGAGGTATCACTGTAATCATACTGACCCGAAGAATAAAACTGCATTATCAATTTTACCACACGCGGAATGCTATAAACGCTTCTCCCCAAAAGAAACTCATGAATTGCTTGTTTTTGTTCATTCTGCCTCCCAAAAATCGTAATAAAAAGCGATCAAAAAATGTCATGTGCCCAAAAATGATACCAATAAAAACGACACTTCGTCCCGCAAAAAATAAGACCTCACATGACTCTGTGGGCCAAAATATAGAAAAATTATAGCTCTCAAAATGTGATAATGCAAAAACTACTTTTTGCAATAAAAAGCGTCTTTTAGCGTATGACAGCTGCCAATCATAAAAACCCGCTATAAATAGTAAATCAAACCCCCCTTTATAACTCCCTCAGTTAGGGAAAAATAATAAAATTTAAAAAATGTATGTATTTCCATTTTCCCATTAGGGTTAGGGTTAGGGTTGGGCTAAAGTTAGGGTTAGGGTTGGGGCCTAAGTTAGGGTTAGAGTTGGGCTGAAGTTAGGGTTAGGGTTGGGACTAGGGTTACGAGTGTGTTAGGGTTAGGTTTGTGGTTAGAGTTATGATTAGGGTTGGGATTAGTGTTAGGGGTGTGTTGGGGTTAGGGTTGGAGTTAGAATTTAGGCACATCAGGGGCTCTCCCAATGTGACATGGCGTCTGATCTCAATTCCAGCCAATTCGGCGTTGAAAAAGTCAAACGGTGCTCCTTCCCTTCTGAGCTCTGCCATGCGCCCAAACAGTAGTTTACCCCCACATATGGGGTATTAGCATACTCAGAACAAATTGCACAATAACTCCTGGGGTCCAATTTCTACTGTTACCCTTGGAAAAATAAAAAATTGGGGGCAAAAATATTGTTTTTGTGGAAAAAAATATGATTTATTATTTTTATGGCTCTACGTTATAAACTTCTGTGAAGCACTTGGGGGTTCAAAGTTCTCACCACACATCTAAATAAGTTCCTTTGGGGGTCTAGTTTCCAAAATGGGGTCACTTGTGGGGGTTTCCACTGTTTAGGCACATCAGGGGCTCTCCAAACGCGACATGACACCCGCAGACCATTCCATCAAAGTCTGCAATGCAAAACGTCACTACTTCACTTACGAGCCCCGACGTGTGCCCATACAATAGTTTTCTCCCACATAAAGTGTATCAGCGTACTCAGGACAAATTGGAAAACAACTTTTTGGGTCCAATTTCTCCTGTTACCCTTGGAAACATAAAAAACTGGGGACTAAAAGATCATGTTTGTGGAAAAAATATGATTTTTTTATTTTCACGCCCAGGCGTTATAAACTTCTGTGAAGCACTTGGGGGTTCAAAGCGCTCACCACGCATCTAGATAAGTTCTTTGGGGTCTAGTTTACAAAATGGGGTCACTTATGGGGGGTTTCTACTGTTTAAGCACATCAGGGGCTCTCCAAACGCGACATGACATTCGCAGACCATTCCATCAAAGTCTGCATTACTAAACATCACTACTTCTATTACGAGCCCCGACGTGCACCCACACAGTAGTTTTCTCCCACATATAGGGTATCAGCGTACTCAGGACAAATTGGATAACAACTTTTGGGATCCAATTGGGAAAATAAAAAATTGGTGACTAAAAGATCATTTTAGTGGGAAAAATAGGATTTTTTATTTTCATGCCCGGGCATTATAAACTTGTGTGAAGCACTTGGGGGTTCAAAGTGCTCAACACAGATCTAGAGACTAGTTTCCAAAATGGGGTCACTTTCGGGGGGTTTCCACTGTTTAGGCACATCAGGGACTCTGCAAACTGAACATGACACCCATCAAAGTCTGCATTCCAAAATGTTATTACTTCCTTTCCGAGCCCTGCCGTGCGCCCAAACAGTATTTTCCCCCACATATGGGGTATCAGCATACTCAGAACAAATTGGACAACATCTTTTGTGGTCCAATTTCCTTATGAAAAATAAAAATTGGAAAATTGGGGACTAAAAATAATTTTTTGTGGAATTTTTTTTTTTTCACACCCAGGCATTATAAACTTTAGTGAAACATTTGGGGGATGAACGTCCTCTCAACAGATCTAGATAAGTTCCTTAAGGGGTCTAGTTTCCAAAATGGTGTCACTTGTGGGGGGTTTCCACTGTTTAGGCACATCAGGTGCTCTCCAATCACGACATGGCATGCAGCCAATTCTGCGTTGAAAAAGTCAAACTGCGCTTCTTTCCTTCCAAGCTCTGCCATGCACCCAAACAGTGGTTTACCCCCATATATTGGGTATCAGCGTACTCAGGACAAATTGCACAATAACTTTTGAGGTGTTGTTACCCTTGGGAAAATAAAAATTGGGGTGAAAAGATAATTTTTGTGGAAAAAAATGATTTTTTAATTTTACAGCTCTACGTTATAAACTTGTGTGAAGCACGTGGGGGTTCAAAGTGCTCATCACAGATCTAGATAAGTTCCTTAGGGGGTCTAGTTTCTAAAATGGGGTCACTTGTGGGGGATTCCCATTGTTTAGGCACATCAGGGGCTATACAAATGCGACATGGCGTCCAGCCAATTTTGGTTTGAAAAAGTCAAATGGCACTCCTTCCCTTCCGAGCTCTGCTGTGCGCCCAAACAGTGGTTTCCCCCCACATATGGGGCATCAGCGTACTCAGGACAAATTGTACAACAACTTTTATGGTCCAATTTCTCATGTTACCCTTGGGAAAATAAAAAATTGGTGACTTAAATATTACTTTTGTGGGAAAAAAATAAGATTTTTTATTTTCATGCCCGGGCATTGTAAATTTGTGTGAAGCACTTGGGGGTTCAAAGTGCTCATAGATCTAGATAAGTTCCATAGGGGGTCTAGTTTCCAAAATGGGGTCACTTGTGGGGGGTTTCCACTGTTTAGGCACATCAGGGACTCTGCAAACTGAACATGACACCCATCAAAGTCTGCATTCCAAAACGTCATTACTTCCTTTCCGAGCCCTGCGGTGCACCCAAACAGTGTTTCTCCCCCACATATGGGGTATCAGCATACCCAGGACAAATTGGACAACAACTTTTGGGGTCCAATTTACTTGGGAAAAATCAAACATTGGGGACTAAAAAATCATTTTTGTGGAATTTGTTTTTCCACACCCAGGCATTATAAACTTTAGTGAAACACTTGGGTGTTCAAAGTGCTCACAACAGAGCTAGATAACTTCCTTAAGGAGTCTAGTTTCCAAAATTGTGTCACATGTGGGGGTTTCCAGTGTTTAGGCACATCAGGGGCTCTCCAAACGCGACATGGAGTCCAATCTCAATTCCCGCCAATTTTGGTTTGAAAAAGTCAAATGGCGCTCCTTCCCTTCCAAGCCCTGCCGTGCGCCCAGACAGTGGTTTTCCCCCACATTTGGGGTATCGGCGTACTCAGGAGAAATTGCACAACAACTTTTTCTGTCCATTTTCTCCTTTTACCCTTGTTAAAATAAAAAAATTGTTTGTAAAAGATCATTTTTGTGACTAAAAAGTTAAATGTTCATTTTTTCCTTACAAGTTGCTTCAGCTCCTGTGAAGCATCTGAAGGGTTCATAAACTTCTTGAATGTGGCTTTGAGTACCTTGAGGGGTGCAGTTTTTACAATGATGTCACTTTTGGGTAATTTCTGCCATATAGACCCCTCAAAGTGACTTAAAATGTGAGGTGGTCCCTAAAAAAATGGTTTTGTACAATTTGTTGTAAAAATGAGAAATCGCTGGTCAAATTTTAACCCTTATAACTTCGTAACAAAAAAAATTTGGTTTCAAAATTGTGCTGATGTAAAGTAGACATGTGGGAAATGTTATTTAGTAACTTTTTTGTGTGACATATTTCTCTGTTTTAAGGGAATAAAAATTCAAAGTTTGAAAATTGCTAAATTTTCATAAATAACCGCAAATTATATCGAATAAATTTTACCACTATCATGAAGTACAATATGTGTTAGGGGTCGATTTCCCGCTTCTGCACAAGGGGAATCGCGAGCCATCCCGGCTGCGGTCTCCCATACGTCTCTGGCCGCAGTGGACTCTGCTCAGCTTAGATGTTGGTCCCACTGTCTCGCCCAGTCTTACAGTGTGCAGAGGATTACTGTTGCCTCTCTAGGCTCTGCTATTGTGGCCAGTTCTGGTTAGCGGTGAGCAGACGTCTTTAGGACAAAGTCCTTGTTTTCCCCTTCTGAGCATGCCCAGGGTGAGATCTCTCATTGGAGATCAGGGGTCACATGCTCAGGTACTGCAGCAGCTACTGTTGGTCCGCCAGGAAGGTCCTGTGACTACTGGTGTTCTGGAACAGTTTCATTGGTCCTTGTTTCTGGCAGGTCCTGTAGCTGTTACTATAAAAGGTGGCATGGCTGGGCCGCCATGCGCTAGTATCAATTGCATTATGTGCTTTGCGCCAGTGTGATCATGCACGCATGTGGTTAGCTCTCGGCTGAAATAAGCCCCTAGAATACCGGCACCTCCGGTGAGGAGATTTGAGTGCAAGTGGTTAGGGCTTGGCTGAAATAAGCCCCTAGAATACCAGCTTCCCCGGTGAGGAGATTGCTTGAATGCGTTGCTGTCTGCATGATCACGGACTGCTATCCGCAAAGCAGTTATCTGTGTATCCCTGTGGTGTTAACAGGACACAGTCTTTTTCTCAGCGGCTCTGTGACGCAACAGGGTTCGCTTTATAACGCTGGTTCAGCGCCCTAGCGTTTTACTTTGCGGCTCACTGAAGCCAAGTGAGTTCGCACCTATTGCTATATAGCGCTGTGGCATTCCCGTTAGCGGCTCTGGGGATTAACAGAGTTCGCACTTACTGCCACAGCGCACTACGGCGTTTATTTTAGTGACTCTGCGGAATAACAGAGTTCCCTACTTTCGCCATCTTACTAGCAGCGGGCTTCGCCTGCACAGTGGACCCCGGGCTGCGAACGCACCTCCCTACTATATCTATTAGGTGCGTTCCGCAGACCCTAACAATATATCACGAGAAAACAGTCTCAGAATCGTGAAGATCTGTTGAAGCGTTCCAGTTATAGCCTCATAAAGAGACAGTGGTCAGAATTGTAAAAATTGGCGCGGTCATTAACGTGCAAACCACCCTTGGGGTTAATAATGGCCCTTTAAGCAGATTAATGCTGCCTGATGCCACTGTAAAAATAGGCTCTGTGACTTTAAGAGTCCCTCCTTCATAAATGAAACAAGACGTGTCTGCTTATGTGTCACACACCACATGGCCAGCTAGAGTTGTTAAATGTTTCAATGACATTTCCCATTGAATGCATTTATTTTGGTTGAAAGCAATATTAAAGTTGAAAAATGCTTCAAAAATGCTGCGTCTGAACATAGCCCAAGTGGTGGAGGAACATTTTGGTCTGGGGTTAATTATTTTGCCTTGTACAGTATACAAGTTATTAACCTGGAAAGGATGTACCTTTACATATTTCCTAGCAAAATCCGTTTTGGTTTCATTTTGGTATGTTTTTTGGTGCATCGGTAAAAATGACATGAAACTCTGAGAACATTGTTTAAAGCTGTGAACTAGGAGTTAGGAATACTTCCAGGGGCGATCCCCATGATGTCCCCATGTCATTTGAGCAGTGTTTCCATCATTTTCAGACGTACCGTATATACTCATGTATAAGCCGACCCATGTATAAGCCGACACCCCTAATTTTGCCACAAAAAACTGGGAAAACGTATTGACTCGTGTATAAGCCTAGGGTGGAAAATGATTATGCCCCCACATGCTCCATAGATTATGCCCCCATATGATGCTCCACAGATTATGCCCGCATATGCTGCAGATTATGCCCCCATATGCTCCACAGATTATGCCCAATATGCTCCATAGATTATGCCCCCATATGTTCCACAGATTATGCCCCCATATGTTCCACAGATTATGCCCCCATATGGTCCACAGATTATGCCCCACATATGCTCCACAGATTATGCCCCCATATGCTCCACAGATTATGCCTCCATATGCTCCACAGATTATGCCCCCATATGCTCCACAGATTATGCCCCCATATGTTCCACAGATTATGCCCCCATATGTTCCACAGATTATGTCCCCATATGCTCCATAGATTATTCCCCATATGTTCCACAGATTATGCCCCCATATGTTCCACAGATTATGCCCCCATATGCTCCACAGATTATGCCCCCATATGCTCCACAGATTATTCACCCATATGCTCCACAGATTATGCCCCATGGTATAGGTCCTTTATGCTGCCGCGCTGCTGCAAAAGAAAAACAAAAATGACATACTCACCTCTCGTCGCTGGGGGCCAGGTGCCGGTGTCCTGAGCAAGCGGTGACACCGGCACGCTATGGGGGACAGGTGCCGGTGTCACCGCTTGCTCAGGGCCCCGGCACCTGAGATATTTACCTGTCACCGGACCGGTCCACGCTGCCCTGCTCCCTCTTCCGCGTCCTCGGCAGTGAATGATCAGGCAGAGGGCGTGGCATGCACTAACTATGTCATCGCGCCCTCTGCCTGAACATTCACAGCCAGAGGAGTCGGACGAGGAGGTTGAAGCAGCGCGCAGCGGTGGACGCGGGACAGGTGAATATCACTATACTCACCCCCCGCCGGCGCCTCACTCTCTGCAGCCTCTCCTCTTCTCCTGGCGGTCTCCGCAGCTCTTCCTTCCTACAGCGGTCACGTGGTACCGCTCATTAAAGTCATGAATATGTGCATATTCATGACTTTAATGAGCGGTACCATGTGACCGCTGCAGGAAGGAGCCGGAGATCGTGGGAGAAGCAGGGGGGCTACAGAGACGCGCCAGCGGAGGGGTAAGCATGATCTGACATTCCCGCTCCCCCTTCCCCGCCGACCCCCCGGTATATGACTTGCGTATCAGCCGACAGAGGGACTTTTAGCCCTAAAAAATGGGCTGAAAATCTCGGCTTATACGCGAGTATATATAGTATTTAGACCTTAAAAGAACATCCAGGGGGGATCGCGGCAAAAATGCTCGGGTCTCCCATAGACTTACATTGGTCTCGTTGTTCTGTCCAAGTACCCCAGTATTTCAATTTGCTCGAACCGAGCAACAAACACCCGAGCATTTTAGTGCTCGCCCATCACTAGTGGTGAATTCTCCTTCAATGGAAGTCTTCAAACAGAGGCTGGACAGACATCTGTCTGGAATGATTTAGTGAATCCTGTTTTGAGCAGGGGGTTGGACCAGATGACCCAGGCGGTCCCTTCCAACTCTACCATTCTATGATTCTATGACTCCTCCAAAGATTTCATTTGGACCTTGGGTTACAATAATTCTTCTATTTTGACTGTTGTGCCTCATGTAAACTTTTCCTTTCAGGACCTGTTGCATCATACTGCTCTTAGGGATCTAGAATCCCATTCTTTGACTAAGGATTGCATTTTGAATGATAATTTTAACATTTCTAATCCCCTTTTCTATCCAGTACAATCCAGACCTTCAATCCTGGATACTTTCCAGGAATTGATTGAAAATGATCTGGTAGAATTAGATAAGGAATCATGTAAACATATGACAATTTGAATTTTCGGGAAAGACAGGCCATGAAGGATTTAACACTAACAAAGACATTTTGGTGAGACAAGCTGACAAAAGGAGGAGGGTAGTTATTGCGGGGGCTTTATTTTTTGGGAAAAAATCTTAGAATTCTTAATAATTCCACTATATATAAAAAAATTTCCCGGTGACCCAAACAGCAGAATATCAGAAAGAACAAACTATTGAAGGAGGGTTTTTGGACTGTGCATTGGAAGCTGAATAAAATGATACCTTGATATCTGTGATCCGATGTCTTATTTCACAGAAATCCATGTTTTTCTTAATGTAAATGAGCTGTTAGGAACTATTGGCAGAACACTGGTCTGCATGAATCTGCCTACAGAGATTATTTAACCCCCTTCACGACCTTCAACGTAAGTTTATGTCATGGTCGGGAAAAGGTGTTCGGGGACCTATGATGTAAACCCTTACGGCATGGGACCTCCGGTCACCATGTCTGAAAATAGGAGAAAGATGCCTTCTGCTGTGATAGCAAGGCGCAGGAAAAAACATCACCACTGAGGGGTTCACTACCTCCCCGCAGCTACAATAACTGTGATTTGCTGTTCAATTCTGAGCAGCTTATCACATGATTTCAATGTTTCGGCAAATTAAATTGACTGAAGCTTTGATGTCAAACTATGATTGGTGCTATAACAGCACTGTCATAGGCTGGGGATAGGAGTCAGCACCCAGCCTCAGCATTAGCAGCCTAAACACTGATTGGTGAGATCAGACGATGACATCTGATGACACCAATCACTGAGCTGGAGCGCAGTCTGACCTCTCAGTGACCACTCTGCAAGCCTCATTCACGTTCGGAGGGCATAGCAGAGCGGTCACTGAGTCATTTTGCTGGGCCCATTGCTGGCCTTGTGGTTCCACAAATATTTTAGCCTGTGACACTGCTGCGATACTGCTGATTGAAGAGTGATGAACAGAATATCAGAAGACCTTCCTGACCTGTTCTTGTCCCCTACTTTTTCTAATCCCCCCCAAACCCTCTCTCCCTTATTTCTCCCCTTTCCCACCTCTCCCTAAACCCTTACCCACTTACTGTACTTCGATTGGTACTTGATCGATTGATTTTGGCAGTTTTTTCTTTTCCCCTACCTCTGGCGAGTGCATTCTGCAGCTGCCATGCTGAACAGTGACGCACATCACTTATTTGTGCTTGCTTTTGACCAGGGGTTTTTTTTTTCCTTTCCATTTAGTGACTGTGTAATCTACAGTAAAACCATACTGTTGTAATTCGCTTATAGTACAGTATTTTTTACTAACATATACCCTATATACTCGTGTATAAGCCGACCCGTGTATAAGCCGACCCCCCTAATTTTTCCACAAAAACATGGGAAATTATTGACTCGGTAAAGCCGGGTGTATAAACTGCCCTCTGCTCTGTGCTGCCCGTCCCCGCTCCCCTTGCCCATCCG
>JARQOD010000002.1:397911304-397945157 GCA_033576555.1 Oophaga sylvatica
CCCCAGTATTTCAATTTGTCGAACCGGCAAAAACACCCGAGCATTTTATGTCGCCATCACTGTGGTGAATTTCTAATGGAAGTTTCAAACGAGGCTGGACGACACTGTTGGAATGATTTATGAATCCTTTTTGAGAGGGGGTTGGACAGAGCCCCAAAGGCGGTCCCTTCCCTTACCTTCTTTGTTTCTTTTCTCCTCCAAAGATTTCATTGGACCTTGGGTTACAATAATTCTTCTATTTTGACTGTTGTGCCTCATGAAAAAACTTTTCCTTTCAGGACTGTTGCATCATACTGCTCTTAGGGATCTAGAATCCATTCTTTGACTAAGGATTGCATTTTGAATGATAATTTTAAACATTTCTAATCCCCTTTCTTTTCCAGTACAATCCAGACCTTCAATCCTGGATACTTCCAGAATTGATTGAAAATGATCTGGTAGAATTAGATAAGGAATCATGTAAAACATATGACAATTTGAATTTTCAGGAAAGACAGGCCATGAAGGATTTAACTACTAACAAAGACATTTTGGTGAGACAAGCTGACAAAGGAGGAGGGGTAGTTATTGTGGGCTTTTATTATTGGAAAATCTTAGAATTCTTATATTCCACTATATATAAAAAAATTTCCCGGTGACCCAACAGCAGAATATCAGAAAGAACAAACTATTGAAGGATGGTTTGACTGTGCATTGGAAGCTGAATAAAATGATACCTTGATACTGTGATCCGATGTCTTATTTCACAGAAATCCATGTTTTTCTTATATGTAAATGAGCTGTTAGAAACTATTGGCAGAACACTGGTCTGCATGAAAATCTGCCTACAGAGATTATTTTAACCCCCTTCACGACCTTCAACGTAAGTTTATGTCATGGTCAGGAAGGTGTTTCGCGACTATGATGTAAACTTACGGCATGGGAACCTCCGGTCACCATGTCTGAAGATAGGAGAAAGATGCCTTCTGCTGCTGATAGCAAGGCGCAGGAACTCATCACCACTGAGGGGTTCACTACCTCCCCGCAGCTACAATAACTGTGATTTGCTGTTCAATTCTGAGCAGCTTATCACAGTGATTTCAATGTTTCGGCAAATTAAATTGACTGAAGCTTTGATGTCAAACTATGATTGGTGCTATAACAGCACTGATCATAGGCTGGGGATAGGAGTCAGCAGCCCGCCTCAGCATTAGCAGCCTAAACACTGATTGGTGAGATCAGACGATGACATCTGATGACACCAATCACTGGCTGGAGCGCAGTCTGACCTCTCAGTGACCACTCTGCACAGCCTCATTCACGTTCGGAGACATATGCAGAGCGGTCACTGAGTCATTTTGCTGCCGATCTGCTGGGCCTTGTGGTTCCACAGACTATTTTAGCCTGTGACACTGCTGCTGATATGCTGATTGAAGAGCTGATGAACAGAATATCAGAAGACCTTCCTGACCTGTTCTTGTCCCCTACTTTTTTCTAATCCACCCAAACCCTCTCTCCCTTATTTCTCCCCTTTCCTACCTCTCCCTAAACCCTTACCCACTTACTGTACTTCAGATTGGTACTTGATCGATTGATTTTTGGCAGTTTTCTTCTTTTCCACTACCTCTGCGAGTGCATTCTGCAGCTGCCATGCTAAAACAGTGACGCACATCACTTATTTGTGCTTGCTTTTGACCAGGATTTTTTTTTTCCTTTCCATTTAGTGACTGTGTAATCTACAGTAAAACCATACTGTTGTAATTCGCTTATAGTACAGTATTTTTCACTAACATATACCGTATATACTCGTGTATAAGCCGACCCGTGTATAAGCCGACCCCCCTAATTTTGCCACAAAAAACTGGGAAAACTTATTGACTCGTGTATAAGCCGGGTGTATAAACTGCCCTCCTGCTCTGTGCTGCCCCCGTCCTGCTCCTTGCTCCCCCATCCAGCTCTGTGCTCCCCCATTCTCCTCTGTACTCTCCCCCTCGTGCTCCGTCCTCCGCTGTGCTCCCCCATTCCTTCTCCGTCCTCCTGTGCCCCCCCGTCCTGCTCTGTGCTCCTCTGTGCCCTCCATCCTCTCCCCCCGTCCTGCTCCGTGCTCCTCTGTGTCCCTCCATCCTCCCCCCGTCCTGCTCCGTGCTCATTGTCCTCCTCCATGCTTCCCATCCTCGTTCTCCCCCCGTCCTGCTCCATGCTTCCCCGTCCTCCGTTCTCCCCCCGTCCTCCTCCATGCTTCCCCTGTCCACCGTTCTATCCCAGTCCAGCTCCGTGCTCCTTGTCCTCTCCTCCATCATACTCACCCTCCCCGTGCCATCGCTGAGGGTCCCTGCAATCCTGCGTTCTCCCGGCTTCCTGCAGCTCTCCGCACTGAGCGGTGAGTAATACCGCTCATTAAGGCCATGTAATATGGAGGCCACGCCCATGGGAGTGGTGTCGCGTCCATATAACATGACCTTAATGAGCGGGTATTACATCACCGCTCAGTGCTGGAGAGCTGCAGGAAGCCGGGGGAGAACGCAGGATTGCAGGGACCCTCAGCGATGGCACGGGGAGGGGTGAGTATGATCCCAGCCACCTGCTCCTGCCCCCGCATCCCCTCCCCGCTGGTTTCTGCCCTATGACTCGTGTATAAGCCGAGGGGGCATTTTCAGCACGAAAAAAGGTGCTGAAAATCTCGGCTTATACACGAGTATATACGGTAATCACAATTAGTGTCAAATATTTGCAGGAGACCAGTAATTGTTTTTACTATCATCTGTCCAGTAATTGTAGTTTCAGAATTTAGTGGAAAATTCTGGTAGTACTTAGTTTTTTTCTACTTTATAGAATTACTGTTATCGGAAACTAGTTGCAGGTGCTCAGTAATTGTTTTTACTGTCATCCCTTAGTAAGTTTCTTTTATTTTACCAAAATTCTACCAAATTTTAATATTCTCCTTTTTATTTTATTTTTTTTATTTTATTTCGAGATTCTTTTCGTCTATTCTTTTTTTTCTTTTCTTACTTCTATTTTAAATTTAATAAATGAATCAAACAAGGTTTACACTAAATAACTTAATAAAATTTGATTATCCAACACACACACGGACATGTTAAAAATACAATAGACACACACACTACCCTGTGAAATATAAAATGTTCCGCTCTTCCCAAAGACGGTATTCAGCTGAGCAGATATGCGCTTTCCTTGCCTCTGACACTGATAGTGAGAGAGGATGACACCATCCTCGATTTTTTTTCCTCCTCCTACTTCTTCTCCTCTTCCACCTCTTCTTCCTCTAGTGATAATGAATCCCCACACATATGCTCCAAAACAGAAAATGTGCCCACCTCACCGTTTAGTGACTCCCTGTGGACCTCATCTCCTGAAGTGTGAGCCTCAGATTCCTGATTTAGTAGCCCAATCGAATCCAGTTAAACACTGCCAGCCTCACAGAAATCGACGTTTTCAAAGTCTTTTCTTCTCAGAATTTTTTAACTCTCATGGTGGTTGAGGCAAATTTATTACCCAAAATTTTTTGATCTCTCTTAACAAATCCTCCAACTCTACAGTGCCATGCGGAAAGCTAAGATTTGGTTAAAAATCTGGTTTACACAACCTACAGATGGCAATGTGTAACGCCAATACTTCTGGAACAGAAGGTGCCCTTATAGTACCAGGACAACATTTCCCCAGTGAGGTCCCCCAACCTGGAAAGAAAGGAAGGTCACAAAAAAGTGCAAATTGTGTTACAGAAGGATGATAAGAAAGAACACCTTTTTTCAGTGTGACACCTGCCCCAACAAACCTGGTGTGTGCATGGAAGACTGTTTCAAATTGTACCACTCAACCATGGATTACTAAATTTATTTCTGATTTATTATAATTTATTGCATGATTTGATGTACTCTGCACACATAACATACGCCAACCTGACGTACTCTACACAACTGACATATGAGAACCTGATGTACTCTACACAGCTCATATGCAAACCTGATATACTGTACACAACTTACATATACCAACCTGATGTGCACTGCACAACTCATCTGCAAACTTGATGTACTATACACAACTTACATATGCCAAGCTGATGACTCATATATGCAACCACATTATAAAAATCACATAACAGGAAAATACTAGATCAATTTCAATATGAGGACACTTTGTGGCAGGTTTCGGTTGTTTTGGCACCTCAAAAGCTCAGCAAATGTGACATGACACCCCAACAAAATTCTATCAAAGTCTTTGCTCCAAAATATTACTCTGTCCTTTTGGAGCTCAGAAGTGTACTCAAACAGTAGTTTTCTTCACATATGGGGTTTGGCATAGTCAAGAAAAATTGCACAACAAATTTTGGGGTGCATTTCCTTCAGGTACCCATGCAAAAATGAAAAATTTGGATAAAAAATTTGGAAAAAATTTGTTTTTATTTTTCATAGATCAACGTTCTAAAATTCTGTGCAGCATATGGTGGTTAAAGGTGCTCACTACACTTCTAGATACATTTCTTGAGGGCTGTAGTTTCCAAAATGGGGTCACTTGTGGGGGGTTTCTACTGTTTTGTCACTTCAGGGCTCTGAAAATGCGACATGGCACTTGCACACAATTCCAAAGTCTGCGCTCCAAAACGTCACTCCTTCCTTTTGGGGTTCAGTAGTTTTACACCACATGTTGGTTATTGACATACTTGGGAGAAACTATACAACAAATTCTGGGGACCATTTTCTCTGGTACTTTTGTGACAATTAAAAATTTGGGACAAAAGGAACATTTTTGTCGGAGAAAATGTAGTTTTTTAATTTTCACGGTTCAATGTTCTTAAATTCTCTAGATATATTTCTCGAGGGCTGTGGTTTCCAAAATAGGGCCATTTGTGGGGGGTTTCCACTCTTTAAGCACATCAGGGGCTTTGCAAACACAACGTGACTTCCACTATCAATTCCTGCCAATTTTGCGTTCTAAAAGTCAAAGGGTGCTGCTTCCTTTTTGAGCCCTGCGGTCAGCTCAAACAGTAGTTTTTCAGCACACATGGGGTATCTGCCTACTCAGATAACTACTCAGATTTGCACAACAAACTTTGTCCTGTTACCCTTGTGAAAATAAAAACATTTCTGTGGAATAAATGAGTTTTTTATTTTCACAACTCAACATCATAAAATTCTATTGAGCACCTGGAGGCTCAAGGTGTTCACCTTACATCTTGAGAAAATCCTTCAGAGGACTGGCTTCCAAAATATGGTTAGTGTGGGGGTTTAAGCACATCAGGGCATCTGCAAACCTGACAACTCAAAAATACTTTCCATATCCGTATATTCCTTAATCAAGAATCTTGTCCATGTACTCATCTCCCTCCTTGACTACTGCAATCTCCTGCTTTGTGACCTCTCTTTTAACAGTCTGAACCTCTCCAATCTAACCTACTGTATCCTCACCTATCCTGGTAGACTGTGAGCCCTCACAGGCGGGGTCCTCTCTCCTCCTGTACCAGTCGGTGACTTGTTTTTTTTAAGATTATTGTACTTGTTTTTATAATGTATACCACATTTCATATGTAAAGCACCATGGAATAAATGGCGCTATAACATAAATAATAATACCACTGTGCCGCTGCCAAAACAGAGAGTCGAGTAGCCCATCCAGTAACAGAAGTTGTCAAAATGCTGCGCAATTATACTATCTATCTACTGATTCCACTTTAGCGGTGTCTGGCAATAATTTTTTGAAATGTTTGCACTCCAGATTGGGTTTCCTTCATGGGTGTTGCCTGTAGCAGTAAGGCTCCCAGACTGGCAGTCCTGCACTTGCTTTCAGTCAACTACCCATGTTAATTTTTCTAACATTAGTGGTCTGCCAAACTGATATTTGTGCCACCTGAGTGTGGCTGAGAAAAAAACAGTTTAAGCTGTTGCATGAGATATCAGGTCTCTCAGCACATCAGGCTTACACTGGTCCATCACCGACCTCATCTTAATTTAAACTTAAATTCAAAGTTCTAAATGCTGGACCAGACCGTGATGGTCCATGGCTGACTGCTGCTTTGCCATTATTAAATTTCTGCTGTGGGTCAAATAATCAGTCAGCTATCTTTGTTACTACCCTTAAATTGTCTGGGTGCTATGTTCGACACCAACCTTTCCTTCACCTCCTATATACAATCTCTTGCTCCCTCTTGTTGCTTGCAACTAAAGAACATGTCTAGAATCCGCCCCTTACTCACCATGGAAACAACAAAAATCCTCACTGTTGCCCTGATCCATCCTGCCTTGACTGCTGCAATTGTCTATTAATTGGCTCCCCCTCACTCGACTTTCCCCTCTCCAGTCCATCATTAATGCAGACGCTAGGGTCATCTATCTAGCTAATCGGTACTCGGACGTGTCCGCTCTTCGACAGTCATTGCACTGGCTGCCCATTCATTACAGGATCTAATTGAAAATACCTGTCTTTACCCACAAAGCTCTCCGCAGTGTGGCACCCCCTACATCTCCTCCCCATTTCTCTTTATCGGTCTACCTGCTCGTTACGCTCCACAAGCGACTAACATCCGCACTAATCTGTACCTCCCACTCCTGGCTCCAAGACTTCTCCTAAGTTGCACCAATACTCTGGAATGCTCTACCCAAGAAATTAGGACTAGCCACAACTTACATGGGTTTAGATGCTCCTAAAAAACACATTTCTTTAGAGTGGCCTATCACTTTCACTAATCAAAGTCCTTTTATATATAGCCTATTCACTATTTCTGTGAATATAATTCTTCATCAAACTCCGCTGCACTCAAAAGCACTACATAATACTGGCTGGTGACTAGCTCATGCAGCCTTTATCTGTCCCCCATTCCCTGAAGATGGCTGGATCTCATTGTAAATAAGCTCCTTTACCTTGTGTCACTCCCACCTCATTGTAGATTGTAAGCTCTTACGAGCAAGGTTGTTATTATTTTTACTTTAATTATTGGATTATTGTTCACTTTTTTACTTATGACTGTTTTATATGAACTGCTGACTTGTAAAGCTCTGCAGAATATCTTTTGGATACATAAATAAAGATTATGATTGTCACAGTTTCCATCCCTCAGGGTGTCTGGGATGCAGTTACTGAAATCTTGGCCGTCCAATCTGGTACAGGGCATGCTGAGCAGTCGGTGTGTTGATTTGACAGCTCAACTAGCCAGTCTGTGACTGGGAGGCATCAGCTGTCTCAGGTGTTCACCATCCCAGGTAATTGCTATGCCTACTTAACTGAGCAGCTTCTCCCACACCATAGCCAGACGTACATTCATCCTGTGAGGTTGTGCTCTGTGCTGTCCTGTGCCTTGAGTTCTATATGCTTGATCTGTTGCCTGACCTTGGACTTCGTCCTGACCATTCGCCTGCTTAACCCTTTCTGCTCTGATCTGTTAGCCTCCCGGTACTCTGACCTCGGAACGTTTACCTGACTACGCTTTTGTCTCTTCCTTCTGTTTATGATGTACCCTCCTGGCTTCTGACCTTGGACTTATTGACCCTTCTGACTCACAACTTGGCCATGAGAAGTGACTAGCGTCACATTACGTCTGGCCCATATGTTTTTCTTTTTCGCCAGTATGGATCCTGTTCACACACTTTGTGACCAGTTGGTGAATTTGATGCAGGATTGCAAGAAGTCTGGAGTCATCGCAATATCAGTTGCAGGGTCAGATAAATAACTTGATGAAGACCCCACATTAGCCCATAGAATAGGGTATTCAGGGAGAGCTGTAAGCTATTTTTTACCCTGCGTCCCCAGTCGTCAGGGGAGGAGGTCCAGCAGGTGGGAATAATCATGTCCCTACTGTGAGTGGGTCCTCAGACTGGGCATTTTCTTTGTCCCACAAGTCCCAGAACAGTTTTCTGTTGATGCCTTTTTTGACAGTTTAGGTCTGATATATGACGAACCCGACAGAATCCAGGTCGCTGTGGCTAAGATCATGAAGCTGGCACAAGGGGGTCGCAAAGCTGAGGACTACTGTATTGAGTTCCGGCAGTGGTCCACTGAAGTTCTATGGAACGATGCTGCTCTCAGGTGCCTGTTCCAAAGAGGCCTTTCCGAGACACTCAAGGATGCTCTGGTCCTCCATGACGCCCTTGTTCTCTGTGAGTAAATAACACGGCACTCAGAGAAAATTATAAGTATCTGGTGCACAAGTAGGGTCTCCAGCCCAAATAACAATATGAATATAACTTGGCACTCAATGGAGAATGACAGAACAAAAAGATAGTTGCTGCGGTTTCTTTATTTGCATCCGACCCAGATCAAAAAGGTGTACAATTTTGAACGTTTTCAGCCATACAATACTGGCCTTCATCAGAATAAAATATGTACAGAACTGAAATATAATAAATGAACAAACACATTAGTGTCAATGGTAGCAGAATGCAAAAAAATAAAATAAAATAAAATAAAACAAACAAGGTATATCACACAATCAATTGAAAATACTCAGTCAAAAATAGAACAACAAAGCATCAACGATTATAAACAGCACGAAACGTATCCAGGAGTACTTGGTGGATATATGTGACCGTAATGTTAAGGAAAAAATAGTCTAAAATATAGACAAAGAAAGTGATGAATAATTGATAGTACAGAAAGGATATAGTGATCCCATATTGATCGTGATGAGATTTGCCCAAAGTAAAAATAAGGATAATGCCTAAAGAAAAAGAAAAAATACCTGAAAGAAAATAGCATGTGACAATAACCACTTGTAAAGTGTGTACCCAGTATGGGGAGAAAGGAAAGGGTTAAAAGATACAGTTAATACCTCATAGGAACACGGATGGCATCTAAATGGAAAAAGAACCACACTAATAGAAGGTAGCTGTTGATAAAGGTAAGTACAAAAAACACAATAAGATATTGCACTGCGGGTAGATATGTGGAAGTATATATGCTAGAGAATGTAGGTATTCTACCTGAATGCTGGCACCGGTGAACCAGAGAGTAGCGCATTTGGCTAAGTCTATAGCGACAGGAGGGCGCTAAAAGGAAAGGGAAAAATAAATGGACTATATAGTAATTAAAGATAAAGATAAAATGGGGCAGGAGTCCGGCAATATGCCTCATCTCCTAACATTACTGGAGCCGGGGTGCTGCAGCGTGTGGGAACCGTCTGCTAGTAGGACTCTGTCTGCGTCATACTTCGGGTATAAAAGGTCAGGGGTGGGATTCAGCGGTTCTCCCCGGTTCGATGGAACCGGTTGTTCAAAAAGCAGGCCGGTTCCCGAACCGGGGAGAATGAGAGCGGCGATCCGGAACTATTTTGCACCTGAGAGTCGGTGGTTCCCTGTGCCGGCTGTCAAGCTGACAGCCGGCGCAGAGAAGCTGCTGCGTGCCGGCTCCCAGGGATCAATTGCACTGGCGTCTATACAGACGCCAGTACAATTGAAGCTCTGACTGCGGGTCAGAGTGACGCCAGCAGCGTGATCAGGTCATGTGATCACGCTGCTGACGTCACTGGCCAGCGGCGGCAAGGTGGGAGAACGCTGGTGGTAAGTGTGCTCCAATATGGGGCTGAAGATACCACCGAAGATGGGGGGGGGGGCATAATGTGTGAGTATGGGGGGGGTGAATTTAGAGTGGGGATAGGGGGTTACTTTATGTGTGGGGGATTTGAGGATGGGGGGCTATTTTATGTGTGGGGGCTGGGGATTTGGAGTGGGGATGGGGGACTATTTTATGTGTGGGGGGGTTTGGAGTGGGGATGGGGGACTATTTTATGTGTGGGGGGATTTGGAGTGGGGATGGGGGACTATTTTATGTGTGGGGGATTTGGAGGGGGATGGGGGACTATTTTATGTGTGGGGGATTTGGAGTGGGGATGGGGGGCTGTTTTATGTGTGGGGGGATTTGGAGTGGGGATGGGGGACTATTTATGTGGGGGGATTTGGAGTGGGGATGGGGGCTATTTTATGTGTGGGGGGATTTGGAGTGGGGATGGGGGGCTATTTTATGTGTGGGGGGATTTGAGTGGGGATGAGGGGCTATTTTATGTGTGGGGGGATTTGGATGGGGATGGGGGGCTATTTTATGTGTGGGGGGATTTGGAGTGGGGGATGGGGGGCTATTTTATGTGTGGGGGGTTTGGGTGGGGAGGGGGGCTATTTTTATGTGTGGGGGGATTTGGAGTGGGGTGGGGGGCTATTTTATGTGTGGGGGGATTTGGAGTGGGGATGGGGGTTATTTTATGTGTGGGGGGATTTGGAGTGGGGATGGGGGGCTATTTTTATGTGTGGGGGCTGGGGATTTGGAGTGGGGATGGGGGTATTTAATATGTGTGGGGGGATTTGAGGGTACTGAAGAGTATGTATGTATGTATGAGGAAAACAGTATGGGGGAAGGTTGCAGACAGTATGGGTGAACGGGTGAATGTATGTGGACACAGTATGGGGAGTCAGGGTATGTGTGAGCAGACAGTATAGTGAGGGGGTAAATATATGAGGAGACAGTATGCTAAAACAGGGGGATGTGTGAGGAGGGAGGGAAATAGTGTGAGGTGACAGTATAATTGCAGATATTTTTATTTAGGGGCATTATAATGACTCTTCTGTCTTTAAGGGCATCGTGCGGAGAGTTGGTGCAGAAGAGCGGGAAGATGGAGGTCTGCAGAGACGGCTGTGGATGGAAAAACTCATCATGGGATCTTGACAAGATGAAGAAAAGAAGAACGACTCCAGAGACAGCGTCATCTATAGTACCTGGATGTAAAATATTATTTGTGAAATTGACTAATTCTCATGTTTTTATGTTAGAGCATTAAAAGGGGTTCTCCAGGTCTGTGTCACATAGAATGAACTACAGACTCAGCACAAACCTGGACAGCCCCTTTAATGCTCCTAACATAAATAAAAACATGAGAATTAGTCAATTTCTGAATTCTCACAGTGCGCATTGCACGCTGTTAGGATTTTCTCGTGCCGGTGATTTACATACATGCGGTCACATGCTGACTAGACATGTGTGGCCTCACTCAATGAAAATGAACGGAGCGAGGCCGGGCACGTCTAGTCGGAATGTGGCCAGAAGTATATAAATCACATGCTTGTTCTGACATGACCATGTACTCTCCCACGGTAAGGAGAATCCTAAAAGTGTGCGAGCATTAGTTGTGAGAATTCAGAAGCTGCAATGTCAGGATTCAGCTCTGCAGGTTCCAGCAGTCGTCACATGGACACTTCACTCATATGCCATTTTTCATACTTACGGTCCTGTGACAACGAGCTTCTCCTCCTGCTTCTCTCAGTTTTTCACTGAACATTGAGAGCATTAGGGAGAGCAGCTCGTCGGTACATGACTAAGTGTGCAAATCGCATGTGTGCGGGGGGGGGGCCGAAACAAATTCTTGCCCGGGTGCCAGAAAGCCTAGATACGCCTCTGGCCGCAACACACCGCCAGCCCCAGCCCCCGCGGACTGATCTCTGCAGTGCGGCGATTGGATAGCGGCGCGCGCGGCCATCTTCAGTCACGAGGAGGAGCTGAAGAGAGAGGAGAGAGCAGAGGCTGCGAGGTAGAGCTGCAGAGTCTCTGAGGTACTGTGTGTGTGAGCAGCTAGCTGCCTGAGCTGCGGCGCTACCTGGGGCGGCCTGGAGACTATTTGGGCAGTATGTGCTAAGTTCTATTTGGGCAGTGAGTGTAGTATGTCACTGTATTATTTGGGGCTGGGCAGTGGCCCTCAGCACTGTATGACAGTGTGAGCAGCTGCCTGAGCTGCGGCGCTGCCTGGGGCTGGCCTGGCCTGGAGACTATTTGGGCAGTATGTTGCTATTTGGGCAGTATGTCACTGTATTATTTGGGCACTGTATGAGGTATTATATGAGCACTATGTGATGATATTATTTGGGCACTGTATTGTTGGCATTATGTGATGGTATTATTTGGGCACTCTGTGACTGTATTATTTGGGCACTGTATTATTTAGGCATATTCAGTGCCAGGAGCCCTTCCTTCTTGCCTGCGGCTCCTTAGCTGCTGCAAACCTCATTTTAAAGAGGGAAGGGAAGGAGAGTGGAGTGGTTTTTGTGAAGCTATGAGGGGGCTGCCTTGCTTCTGCAGAACTTGTTTTTGACTAAAACCTTTTATGTGAAAAAATTAATCACACCTGATCCTGCATGTTCCTCCAGGACTACAAGTCCAGCAGAACGTGGGGAGCAGTGATGTAATCCTTCAGCCTCTGACTAGCTATACCTCCCCCTTCTTTAAAAAGAGGTTCTGCATCTGCGGAGGGAAGATATATGTAGAATCACAACCCAGCTGCTGCAGAACCTCTTGAGGGAATCCCATTCCGCAGGCTTCGGGGGGGGGGGGGGTGTGACTTCAAAAATGGGTGTGGCTTAAAAGGGTGTGGCTTAAAATGGGTGTGGTTTACCGATGCACAAACACAGAACCTGTTGTTAAAAATTTGAATACCACCCCTGTAAAAGGTCACATGGTGCCGCGTCATGCTGACGCGATCATGGTCAGATGGTATCCGCAGTGGGACGGGCGCCTGCACAGTATGCAGAGCAGCCCAGGCTAAAATGCCATATCTGGATGGAGTCAGCTGATATCGCGTCATACTAACGCGGTCATAATCACCCAATGTCTGCAGAGTGACGGGCGCATGCGCATTATGCAGAGCGGCCGAAGCTACAATGCATAATAGTGTGGTATTAACTCGGAAGGAATGGAGGAGCTACTGACAGTATATCGCAATTAAAATAGTAAAGAGGTTAAGAGTGGCAAAGAAAAAAGGTCAATATATGTGAGGTAATGCTCCCAAAGAGGGCAGTGAGTAGATAGAACAGGGTGCTGCTATACTGTACCATGGTGGCAGATAGTGGCAAACATGAACACAGAAGGAGATCATCGATTCTAAGGAGGAAGAGATAAGCGTTAGAGGAATAAACAACACAGAATAACCTCTATATACAGAAATGAATCCAATGAATTGTGAGACAAACATTATGTTGTAGAGAAATGTAACATAAACACCAAACCTCTATGTTATAAAGTATCTACTATGACTATATGAAAGCTACTTATAAAAAAGCGGACACATCGTCCCTATTCAGGCCTTTAGGTTCTAATGTTTGGAAGGTGAAGATCAGAAAGCTTCTCTTTTTTTAAGGGTCTTAACCCTATTCAATCCTCGCCTATTGATATCTATTTGTTCCAAAACTTGGAATCTGAGTTGAGAAATGTTGTGATTATGTTCCTGAAAATGATTAGGAAGGGGAAGATGTGTTTTCTTACATCGAATGTTGGACTTATGTTGGGATATTCTATCCCTAACCGCCTGAGTTGTTTCCCCTATGTAGGCGAGTCCACACGGACACTTGATTAGATATACAACATGAGAGGACTCACAGGTGAAAAACCCATGGATAGGAAAACCTTGTCCCGTAAGGGGTGATATGCCTTGGGGCCCTTCTGCACATTGTTGCACTGCAGGCAGCCTAGGCACGGGAAAGTCCCCTGTCGCTGGGTACGTAAAAATGTCTGCTTGGGGACAGTGTGTCGTGAGCCTACATCCGCCCTAACCGTTTGTCTCTGAGATTACGCGGTCAACGAAAACAACTAAGAAAAGGGACTTGAAATTCTAATATCTGAGGATAGCTCTTGGTCAGAATGTTCCAATGCTTCCTGATGGATGCTAATACCAAATTAGAGAAGGGGTGATATGTGGTAACGAATGGGACTCGTTTAGTGTCACGATGAACCTCACTCGTAGTTCTACTACACTTGGCTTTTAATAGTACAGATTGTGGATAGCCTCTATGGAGGAATTTGGTTTCCATTTCTTGTATCCTACACTCCCTCACCTCATCGTTGGAGACTATTCTATTCACCCTCTCAAACTGTGATATGGGAATCGAATTCTTCATAGCAGGGAGGATGACAACTACTAAAGTGTAGAAGACTGTTTCTATCAGTAGGTTTGTTGTAAAGATCACTAGTCAAGTTACCCCCATGGTCCTTACAGATCAATGTATCAAGAAAATTGATGGTGTCACTATTGTATTGTAGGGAAAATTTTAATTCCGGCCATATGCTGTTGAGATGGTCATTGAACTGTATAAGAGACTCAGTGGGACCATCCAAGATACAAAGATATCGTCTATGTAACTACGCCAAATGATGGGAGTGTTTCTGAAAGAGAGGGTGGTTATAGACAAAGTCATCTTCAAAAATAGACATATATGCATTAGCGTAAGGGGGCGCCATATTCGAGCCCATCGCGGTCCCCTGTTGTTGTACATACAGTCATGGACAAAGTTTTGAGAATGACACAATATTAATTTTTTACAAAGTCTACTGCTTCACTTTTTCTAATGGCAATTTGCATATACTCCAGAATGTTATAAAGAGTGATCAGCTTAACAGAAATTACTTGCAAAGTCAATATTTGGCTAGAAAATGAACTTTATCCCCCAAAACACATTTCAACATCATTGCAGCCCTGCCTTAAAAGGACCAGCTAACCTCTTTTCAGTGATTTCTCCATTAACACAGGTGTGGGTGTTGATGAGGACATGGCTGGAGATCAATCTGTCATGATTAAGTAAGAATGACACCATGGACACTTTAAAAGGAGGCTGGTGCTTGGCATCATTGTTTCTCTTCTGTTAACCATGGTTATCTCTAAAAAAAACACGTGCAGTCATCATTGCAATGCACAAAAATGGCCTAACAGGGAAGAGTATCGCAGCTAGAAAGATTGCACCTCAGTCAACAATCTATCGCATCATCAAGAACTTCAAGGAGAGAAGTTCCATTGTTGCAAAAAAGGCTCCAGGGCGCCCAAGAAAGACCAGCAAGCGCCAGGACTGTCTGTTAAAAGTGTTTCAGATGTGGGATCGGGCTACCAGCAGTGCAGAGCTAGCTCAGGAATGGCAGCAGGCAGGTGTGAGTGCATCTGCACGCACTGTGAGGCGGAGACTATTGGAGCAAGGCCTGGTCTCAAGGAGGGCAGCAAAGAAGCCACTTCTCTCCAGAAAAAACATCATGGACAGACTGATATTCTGCAAAAGGTACAGGCAGTGGACTGCTGAGGACTGGGGTAAAGTTATTTTCTCTGATGAATTCCCTTTTCGATTGTTTGGGACATCAGGAAAACGCCTCATTCGGAGAAGACAAGGTGAGCGCTACCACCAGTCTTGTCTCATGCTAACTGTTAAGCATCCTGAAACCATTCATGTGTGGGTTGCTTCTCAGCCAAGGGAATCGGCTCTCTCACAGTCTTGCCTAAAAACACAGCCATGAATAAAGAATGGTACCAAAATGTCCTCCAAGAGCAACTTCTCCCAACCCTCCAAGAGCAGTTTGGCGATCAACAATGCCTTTTTACAGCATGATGGAGCACCTTGCCATAAAGCAAAGGTGATAACTAAATGGCTCAGGGAACAAAACATAGAGATTTTGGGTCCATGGCTGGAAACTCCCGGATCTTAATCCCATTGAGAACTTGTGGTCAATCATCAAGAGACGGGTGGACAAACAAAAACCTAAAAATTCTGACAAAATGAAACCATTGATTGTGCAAGAATGGACTGCTATCAGTCAGGATTTGGTCCAGAAGTTGATTGAGAGCATGCCAGGGAGAATTGCAGAGGTCCTGAAGAAGAAGGGTCAACACTGCAAATATTGACTTGCTGCATTAACTCATTCTAACTGTCAATATAAGCTTTTGTTACTCTATGTTTGCAATTATATTTCTGTCTGTGATAAAAAACATCTGTCAAACACACATAAAAACCAGAGGGCAGCAGATCATGTGAAAATATAACATTTGTGTCATTCTCAAAACTTTTGGCCATGACTGTAGTAGGTGTCTTCGAACAGAAAAGTTCTTCTTGAGAAGATCAGCACAAAAATGTCTGATAGTAATGTCGGTACCATGTTGGTGCAGGAGTCTATCCGTAGCACTCATACCTTTAATGTGGGTAATAGACGTGTAGAGGCTACTGACATCCCATATGGCGAGTACCGCGGAACCAGGGAGTGGACCCAGTGATCTAATAAGTAGTAGGAAGTCATTTGTATCAAGCAAAAAAGATCTGGTAAGTTTGACTAGGGGTGTCAGAATTTTCTCCAGTACGATGGCCAATGGTGAGAGAATGGAGTCAGTAAGTGAAACATCGGGCGGCCGGGTGGTTTGTGTAATCTTTTGTGGATCTTTGGTAGAATGTAAAATATGGGGGTAATGGGATCCTTTTTAATGAGATAGTCTCTCAATTTTTTGTCGATGGTACCCTTATGAAAGTGAAGGTCCACAGTGGAGCTAATTTTAGAAGTGATAGTTTGTAAAGGATTACACCGTATAGCCTGTAGACCTCCCTGTCGTTCAATTGTTGAGAGCCTCTGCCATGTAGTCATTTTTGTCCATGACAACTATGGCCCCATCCTTGTCAGCCGGTTTAATAATTAGACTTTTATTCCGAAGATAATGACTCTAAAGAGGATCTCTCAAGTGCAGAGAGGTTTGTCTGAAAATGAAATTTCCCCAAACTGATGTCATAAATAAATCTATTGATGTCCCTGTCCACCAGTGAGATAAATGTTTCCACTGGTGGATTGTTTTTGGGGGCATGAAGGTGCTGGTCAATCTTAAGCCCAGACCCTGAAGATCAAGTAAGGAGGAACCCACAATGGGTGCGGGGGTTGCAGGTACCTGTTTGGAAAAATGAGCACGTAAACGTACATTGCGAAAAAACCTCTGTACATCCATATTCAATTCAAATACGTTAAATTTATAAGATGGACAAAAAGAGAGGCCCTTCTGCAGTGCAGTCAATTGGTGGCGTCAAGGTTTTTTGACGAGATGTTGACGACTAGGGGGGTGTTACCTGGGATCTTGTGGACATCTGATTTCTGTTGTCCCCTGTGACATTGGCCCCCCGCCTCGTCTGCCTCTGCTGCTTAAAAAGGAAGAAGAGAAGCCGGAAGTGGTGGAACTTGAGGTACCGGCCTGCTGTCTGCCGAACCAGAAGAACTTTGGGAGTTGTGTCGTCTAGAAAACTGGTTCATATCTCTCCACTGTTATACGCGGTTTTGGAGGTAATCTCTGATGGAGGCCATGACTCAGGCCATATGAATGGATCACAGAATCCGTGAGAGACATGGTGAACAGCAGGCTGAATGTTATACTCCCCCAGAGCAGATCCATTTACCCGAGGTTTAGAGTTGCCAATCTTCGAGTTGAAGAGAGAAGATGGAGACAGGATCTCGGACTTTGTCAATACTGTGGTCTCTCTGGTCATTTTCTTAAGAATTGCCCAACTCGTCCTCGCTATCAAACCATCGGGAAAATGTCTGAGTCTGGGTGACGGCGAGGAGGTCACCCAGACTCCCAGGTACCTTTTTCTTCCTCTGATTAAGTACTGGTAAATTCAATGATTTCCTTCGAGAACCAGGTGTTGTCAACATTGGCGTTCATTGACTGTGGGTCTGCTGCTAACTTTATTGATTCGGGACTGGTTTTGAAGTTAGACTTAGGGACAGTTAGATTGGAAAGACCCATTCAAGTAATCGCCCTTGACAAGACACCGTTAGCTCACAATTTGGTTGAGAGAGCAACGGTGGTTTTCACTCTTCAAGTGGATCACTCCACTCTGAATCCATCTCCTGTTTTGTGTTGGAAAATTTATCTGCAGGATTGGTACTGGGGTTTCCATGGTTGCAGATTCACAATCCTGGTATTGACTGGTGTCAAAAGGAAATTGTGAAATGGAGCCCCAAGTGTTACAAAAAATGTCTAAAAGATGTACAAATATGCTCCACTAGTCTGGAGGGTCTTCCGGAGTACATGAAGGACTTCAGAGATGTGTTCTCAGAAAAGAGGTGGAGATACTACCTTCCATCGTTCCTATGATTGCGCTATAGATCTTATTCCTAGCGCAAAGTTGCCAAAAGCTCGCCTTTACAATTTGTCGGGGCCTGAACGAGCCGCCATGAAAGAAAATGTTAACGAAAGTGTACGGAAGGGTCATATCTGTCCTTCCTCCCCTATAGCTGCCGGATTTTTCTTTGTTAAAAAGAAAGATGGAGGTCTCCGTCCTTGCCTTGATTTCCGAGAACTAAACAAGATCACGGTTAAAAATACTTACCACTTCCACTCATCCCCGACCTATATAATCAGTTTCTGGGGGCCAGGGTGTTTTCTAAATTTGATCTTAGGGGGGTTTACAATTTGATACGCATCCAGAAAGGTGATGAGCGGAAAACGGCGTTTTAACATCTGAGGGTCTTTTTGAAAACCTTTTCATGCATTTTGGATTATCTAATGTTCCTACTGTGTTTCAAAATTTTATGAATTATATTTTCTCTGATTGCATTGGAAGATTTGTTGTAATATAATCGATGACATTCTAATTTTCTCACCTGACTTGGACACTCACCAGGAACATAGAAAACCGACACAAAAAACAAAATATCCTAAAATAAAATAAATAAAATTTTTTATTGCAAAAAATGCATGAAGGTAGTAATAATTATAAGAGTATTTAGTAAACATAATTTTGATCAAAAGAATGTACAAGCCATCCCGCCACGTCAAGGCAACCCTTGTTGGACAGTTGTAACTCTTGAATTAAAACCTTTCCACTTGTCAAGTGACGTAAATGAGAACAAGGACAGAGGCACTGAACCCACCAGTTAAAGCGTAGGCCAGACAGGATGGATTTCTCAGCTCAGAAACAGGGCGGTCACATCCTTATATGCACAAGATGCATTATGAACATATTTGTTTTTTGTGTCTGGTTTTCTCTGTGTAATAGTCAGGTGTTAATATGCATTTACATTTTGCATACACATTAACTTACTTTTTCAGCTCAGATCTAGTTTCTTGCTCACAGGAACATGTCTGTTGTCACGCCCGCTGCCGCCCCTGCCGCCGACTCCACTGCGCTTCCCTCCGAACCCTGGCGTGCTCACCTCTCCCGGCGCACCCCGGATTGATGCGCGTCACCCGGTCTCCTCACTTCCGGTCCTGTTGCCAGCTTCTGGGACTCGTCGGGTGGGCATGCACACTTCACACCATAGACTCTGCGGCACACTTCCTCCAGGCTAAGACAGCAGCCGCTCCATCCCTTTTCTCTATGATCCAGGAGGCCCCTGTTATGTTATTGTAGCTGAGGAGGCAGGAGCAAAAAACCGCATAGGCAGCCTAACACCAGAGAGGTTGGAAACTAATAGGTTGCAGCAGAGGTGTATCTAGGCTTTCTGGCACCCGGGGCAAGAATTCGGTTCGGCGCCCCCCCCAGCACACATGCGATTTGCACACTTAGTCATGTACCAACGAGCTGCTCTCCCTAATGCTTTCAATGTTCAGTGAAAAACTGAGAGAAAGAAGCAGGAAGAGAAGACTCACTGTCACAGGACCATAAGTATGAAAGTCGCATATGAGTGAAGTGTCCATGTGACGACTGCTGGAGCCTGCAGAGCTGAATCCTGACATTGCAGCTTCTGAATTCTCAAATTCTCACAACGAATGCACTGCACACTTATAAGATTCTTCATTACCGGTGGCAAGAGTACATGGTCATGTCAGCACAAGCATGTGATTTATATACTTCTGGCCACATTCCGACTAGACGTGCCGGCCTCGCTCTGTTCATTTTCATTGAGGCCACACATGTCTAGTCAGCATGTGACCACATGTATGTAAATTACTGGAATGAGAGAATCCTGACAGCGTGCAGTGCGCACTGTGAGAAGTCAGAAGTCTGCAGTCACATAGAATGACTGCAGACTCAACACAAACCTGGACAACCCCTTTAATGCTCCTAACATAAATAAAAACATGAGAATTAGTCAGTTTCACAAATATTTACATCCAGGTACCTTATAGATGACGTCGTCTCTGGAGTAGTTCTCCTTCTTTTCTTCTTCTTGTCCAGAGTTTTCTCATCCACAGCCGTCTCTGCAGACTTCCAGCTACTCCGGTCTTCTGCAGCAAATCTCCACACAATACCCTAAAGACAGAAGTGTCATTATAATGCTCCTAAATAAAAATATCTGCAATATAATGTCGCCTCACACTATTCCCCTCCTCCCTCATACTATCTCCTCTCACGTCCCCCCTGCTCACCATACTGTCTCCTCATATATTTACCCCCTCACTCTCTATACTGTCTGCTCACACATACACCTGACTCCCTGTACTGTGTCTGCACACATCCCATCACCCTCACTCCCCATACTGTGTCCACATACATTCACCCGTTCCCTCCCCATACTGTCTGCACCCATCCCCTCACTCACCAAACTGTGTCTGCACCCACCCCATACTGTTTCCTCATACATGCCCTCATATTAATCTTCAGTGTCCTTAAATCCCCCCACACACATTAAATCCCCACTCCAAATGCCCCCACGCATAAAGTACCCCATCCCCACTCCAAATGCCCCCACACATAAAGTACCCCCCGTCCCCACTCCAAATGCCCCCACGCATAAAGTACCCCCATCCCACTCCAAATGCCCCCACACATAAAGTACCCCTATCCCCACTCCAAATCCCCCACACATAAAGTACCCCCATCCCCACTCCAAATCCCCCCACACATAAAGTACCCCCATCCCACTCCAAATCCCCCACACATAAAGTACCCCCATCCCCACTCCAAATGCCCCCACACATAAAGTTCCTCACTCCATATCCCCCACACATAAAATAACCCCCCATCCCCACTCCAAATCCCCCACACATTAGGTACACCCCATCCACACTCCAAATCCCCCACATAAAGTACCCTCCCATCCCCACTTCAAATCCCCCACACATAAAGTACCCCCCATTCCCACTCCAAATCCCCCACACATAAAATAACCCCCCATCCCCACTCCAAATCCCCCCACACATAAAGTTCCTCACTCCATATCCCCCACACATAAAATAACCCCCCATCCCCACTCCAAATCCCCCCACACATTAGGTACACCCCATCCACACTCCAAATCCCCCCACATAAAGTACCCTCCCATCCTCACTCCAAATCCCCCACACAAAGTACCCTCCCATACCCACTCCAAATCCCCCACATAAAGTACCCCCATCCACTCTCCAAATCCCCCCACATAAAGTACCCCCCATACCCACTCACATTATGTGCCCCCTTTAATCTTTGGTGGTATCTTCAGCTCCATAGTGGAGCACACTCACCACCAGTCTTCCCCCTTCTGGACGCCGCCGACGAGTGACGTCAGCAGCGTGATCACATGACCTGATCACGCTGCTGGCATTGCTCTGACCCGCGGTCAGAGCTACAATTGTACTGGCGTCTGTGTAGACGCCAGACAATTAGTCCCTGGGAGCCGGCACGCAGTAGCTTCTCTATGCCGGCTGTCAGTTTGACAGCCGGCACAGGGAACCATCGACTCCCTGGTCGGGGGTGGCAGAACGCAGCCCCGGGAAGACACTGCAGACCGCCGCATTAGGCGACCCGACTGCGCCCCCCTGCCGGCTTCGCCCGGGGCACATGCCCCGGCTGCCCCCCCGGATACGCCCCTGGGTTGCAGATCCCTAAACTAACGCACAATTTGAAGCAGCCGTGGAGCGCACCTACGGTGGTCCAAGATGCCTCGGCACAGCCGGAGAGATAGCTATCCCTGAAGATGGAAAGAGGAAAGCTAACTGCCCCAGATTAGACCCCAAAATAGTAGGAAGCCCCCAAACATATAATGGCGGTTAGACAAGATGAAAATACGAACACAGATATAAAATAGATTGAGCAAACGCTGGGGCCAAAACTGTCTAGATAGGACAGCACAGGAGAGAATACTTTCTGCAACCCAGAAAAACCCTAGGAAAAACTCCAACACTTCTGAATTCAAAAACACTGAGACCACACGGTCTCGACCACCTATATCAGATCTCTGGTGTGGACACGTAGCTACCCAGCAGAAAAATATCACAAGAACTGAGCAAATGAAACAAATACAAAAAAACGAATGGAGACCAGCCAAAGCCCCCCTATAGGGGACCCGGCTGAAGACAAAAAGCAATGCAGCAAAAACAAGGAATTCAACCACAGTAAAAAATACTGAAAGAGACTTATCTGAACGCAAGCAGGAGACAGCAGGAAAGCAAGCTGAATTCCAAACTAAACCAGGAAGCACAATTGATCACCGGCGAGGATCATGGGAGATCACTCACTTATACAGGCCAGTCAGTACCACCTGACATCCACTCGTTATCTGCGGGTGTAGGACTCTTGGTATTCAAGATAGGTTCAATACCCTCAGCAACTGTTAGGGTCTGCGGAACGCACCTAATAGATATAGTAGAGAGGTGCGTTCGCAGCCCGGGGGTCCACTGTGCAGGCGAAGCCCGCTGCTAGTAAGATGGCGAAAGTAGCGAACTCTGTTATCCCGCAGAGTCGCAAAAATAAATGCCGTAGCGCGCTGTGACAGTAAGTGCGAACTCGGTTAATCCCAGAGCCGCTAACGGGAAAGCCACAGCGCTATATGGCGATAAGTGCGAACTCACTTAGCTTCAGTGAGCCGCAAAGTAAAACGCTAGGGCGCTGAACCTGCGCTATAAAGCGAACCCTGTTGCGTCACAGAGCCGCTGAGAAAAAGACTGTGTCCTGTTAGACTCACAGGGATACACAGATAACTGCTGTGCGGATAGCAGTCCGTGATTATGCAGACAGCAACGCAATCAAGCAATCTCCTCACCGGAGAAGGCGGTGTTCTAGGGGCTTATTTCAGCCAAGCCCTAACCACGTGCACCCAAATCTCCTCACCAGTGGTGCCGGTATTCTAGGGGCTTATTTCAGCTGAGCCCTAACCACATGAGTACATGATCACACTGGCACAAAGTATATAATGCAATTGATACCAGCGCATGGCGGCCCAGCCATGCCACCCTTTTATAGTAACAGCTACAGGACCTGCCAGAACTAAGGACCAATGAGAAACTGTTCCAAAACACATGTAGTTTCAGGACCTTCCTGGCAGACCAATAGGAGCTGCTGTAGTACCTGAAAATGTGACCCTGATCTCCAATGAGAGATCTTACCCTGGCATGCTCAAAAGGGGAAACGCTGGACTTCGTCCCAAAGACGTCTGCTCCAGCACTGGCTATAATAGAAGATCCAGGAGGGGCAGCAGCAAGTCTCGGCACAGTATTGGAATGGGCAAGACGCTGGGACCGACGTCTCTGCTGAGCAGGTTCCACTGGATGGGAGACCGCAGCGGGACTGGTTCGAGACTCCCCCTTTTGCAGCAGCGGGAACTTGAATCCTAACAGCAACCACCAGAGGGAACTTCAGCTCTGAAGTCGTCTCCAAAATGTTCACAACAGGACCCTGACCTGGAAGTCCTGCAGTGCACACCCTATATCAGGTACCTCACTCCCGCTCTGTGCCTGTGTTCCACATCTGATTCAGGCCCACGCTTCCCTGCGTTCTCCTGCCTTTCGCCCTGTCCTGCACCCTGCGCTGCCGTAACTCATTGTGACCCCTTCTTTTGACCTCCCTGTGTTTTCTCTTCTAGTGCCCGTCCGTCCCAGCCTGTGTCTGCCTCCTCTGTGTCGTCTCCCCTTTCTTAGGCTGCCTCCTTCCAGACCTGCAGCAGTCTTCCCTGTGGTCGTCGATTGGTCCTCACTGTCTTCTTGTCCGCCACCTGCCTGTGTCGCCCTCCTTCTGTTCCGGGTATCAGCTGCCACGGCGATAGTCTCCCTGGATCTGCCCTAACGCTCCCTGTATAGGGGGTGGTCCACCTGGCCAGCTCACCCGAGGGAGGTTCGTCGCCGCGGTTCACTCTGGATTCCCCGAGCATCACAGTATAGTCAGGCCATGGACCCCACTGGTACCTCGACCCAACAAAAAAAAAACTTGTGACCCTACGGGAAAATCAAAAGGGGATAAAGTCCTTCCTCAAGAACATGGAGTCCCGTCGGGCGGCCTTACAGGCCTTTGATCCTGGGAGTGCTTCACAGCTGGCCAGCCTCCAACAGGAGCTTGCCCAGCAGTGTGACACTCAGGCCCACATTCTAAGTTACATGGCATCGGTGGATAATCATCTCCCTGCCCTTCAGTCCGTTGCTTCTGCCCGGCCCATGATGCGGCTCCTCACCCGCTGCCCCTTTGGAAAAACCCCCATGGTACAGTGGCGATCCCAAATTGTGTAGGGGGTTTTTAAATCAATGCCAGCTACACTTTGAGTTGTTGCCGCAGCAATACCCCACTGACCGAGCCAAGGTGGCCTTTATCGTGTCCCATTTAGGGGGGGGAGGCTTAGCCTGGGTAAATACTCCTGGGAACAAGATGACCCTTAGTCTCCCAATTCTCCACCTTTCTGGACACCTTTCGGAAGGTTTCACGAGCCGGCCGCCTAGTCTCTACTACTGAGCGCTTTTTAATCTTCACAAGGGCACGCTATCGGTAGGTCAATACGCCATTCGTTCCGTACCCTGTCCTCCGAACAGGGTTGGAACAATGAGACCTTGGTAGGAGCCCCTTTTGCGAGGACTCTCGGGTCGAATTAGGACGAGCTGGCCAGTCGGGACACGCCAACCTCTTTGGATGATCTGATCTCCCTGGCTACCCGCATCGACTTGCGCTTTCAGGAGCGCTCCCGAAGGCCCGCAGAGAGATAAGATTTCCTCGCCTCAACCCTGGCTACCCGCAGTCCTTCCCCTCGCTCCCTGTGACAGCTTCCTCGGCCCTGCACCGGAACCCATGCAAGTGTACTGATTCAAGCCGGTGGAGCAGCGCTGAAAAGAGAGGCTCACACAGGGTGTCTGCTTCTATTGTGGGAGTGCATCCCACTTCTTGCGTTCCTGTACCGAGCGTCCGGGAAAAGCCTCCGCTTAGGACAGATAAGAGAGGCCTCGCTAGGTACCTGTGTTTCCCTCCTTACCTTTGACTCTGTTCTTTTGCATCTGGGCTCCAGGTTTTTCTGAGTGAGCTTACGTAGATTCTGGTGCAGTTGGAAACTTCATTCAGCTCGAGGGCGGGTAGAAAGTTCGGATACCTGTAGGTCCCTGGAGACTCCTCGGCAGATAGCTTCGGTTGACGCCAACCCCTGCGGATGTCCGTTACTCAGGTCACCGAAGAGCTGGAACTTCAGATTGTAGGCTGCACAAGGAGACGATAGCCTTTTACGTGCTGCCCTCGTTGACTCTGCCGTCCTTCGGGGACTTCCTTGGTTGAGAAAACACGAGCCTATTCTAGGCTGGTGGCCTGGGGACATCCTGGGTTGGGGACAGTCCTGCCAGAATAGGTGTTTGCTTAATGTTCAGCCGAAGAAATTCCTCACGACCAACTTTGGGTGTCCCAGATTTACCTTCTGCCTATTGGGCCTTTGGTTGTCTTTAATAAGAGGGAGGCAGAGAGCCTGCCTCCGCAACGCTAGAGTTGAGCGAAAAGGTCGGCCAGATTCAAAAGTCGCCGACTTTCGCCAAAGTCAGGTTTCGTTAACCGAAACACGACCATAGCATGCAGTCGGCCAGGCTTTCGGCGAAAGTCGATTTTCCCATAATGCTTTCAGGCGCCTTTGTTCAGCCAATGAGCAAGGACGTACACTGTGGGCAACGAGATGACATGTGCAGCGTCCACCACCATCTTAGAGAAGGCATTGCAGTGATTGGCTTGCTTTGGGGGCGTCATAGTGTCTATAAAAGCACTGAGCGCCAACCCCATTTTACTTCTGCCGATCTTAACAGTAGGGGAGGCTGCTGACGTGTTTATCAGTAGGGAGAGAGTTGGGGCTGGAAAGAGAAGTTCTTCTGTACTTGTGCTGATAGCAATTGTGCTGTACAGTTAGTGTGCAGTGACAGGGGAGGATGTTCTTGTGTGCAGCATCGCTGGTTATTAGGCTGCCTGATAGCTGTGTGTACACTGCTGTGCAGACGCTTTTTACACAGCACTAATCTTTTATTCTTTTTTTCTGCACACTTACCGACCGTTCATTTTTTCCCACACTGTATGAGCTGTACGCTCCTCACACACTACCCTGTACCGCTGGATCACGGACAAATAATGCATTTGCTGATACTGTGTGTGACTTGGAAATATATACAGGATTTAATTTTCCCCTACACTGTATACAGGCGCTTGTGAACAGTACCGTATTCGCTCTTTGTATTACGGTCAAATCCACATGAGTGAGCGTCTCTGTGTCACTCCGGAAATATATACAGAGATTTCAATTTTCCCCTAAAATGTATACAGCTGTATGCTTCTGAGACAGTACATTTTTCCGCGTTTGAATTACGGTCAAATCCTTTCTGATTTGAGCGTCTCTGTGTGACTGGAAAAATAAATGGAGATTTCATTTTTCCCTACACTGTATAACAGCTGTACGCTTTAGCGTCCTATATTGCCCTTTCTTCGGTGAAATCCCTACGACTGGGTCTTGTGTGACCCCAATAATCGGAATTTCTTTTTTTCCCCCTTATACAGTTCGCTTTGATACAGTACCTATTTTTTGGGGTTTTTTGGTATCCATATAGTGAGGCTATTGTGACCCCGGAAATATTTTCAGATTTAAAATTTTTCCTACCCGTATACGCTGTACGCTCCTAAACATTCCTTTATCTGGGTATTTTTTTTACTTTTTCCCAAAAATAAAATAGGTGGGAAAGGGCGGAGTGGGGGGGGGGGCCGTTACTGATGGGGGGGGTGGTGATTGGGTATCCCCAAAACAAAAAACACCCAAGGAGGGGTGTTGAGCCGCAACCTTGCTGGCTTTAGAAGCTGGAAGGCCCTTTTTTTTGGGAGTAGGTAAACCTTTTAAACAGCTCGGAACAGGTTTTTTGGTTTCAGTGCCTCCGCTTACCCCCCTTTAAAGGCAAAAAAAGCAAACAGAGTTTTAGGCAGGCTCCCGGCAGGAAAAAACCTTTCCCCTTTGTCCTTACCCCACCCCAAAATGAAGGATGCGGCAGGCCCCCCTTCAATTTCCCTAGGTCTTTTCACATACCTTTGGGGGTTTTCAATTTAAATCCGAAAATTCCACAGCCAAAATGAATATACTGGGGTGCAGTCACAGCCCTTAAAGATTTGTGGACATTTCCCCCAAAAAATGCATTCCCCCGCGTCTACTGAGCCCGAACTGACCAGTGAAAAACAGTGCCCCTTCCCCCTTATTTAACCCTTAACGGAACAAGGGGTCAGTAAAAAGAGGGGTATGGGTGACCGTGTTGACCCGGGGGTTTGGGACCTTGGGGGGGGGGTGCCCCCAATATTAGGGAGGAGGGGTCCAGCATATGAATCACCCGCGGTTATTTGGAGGCCCCTTTTTAGTCAAAAAAAAAGTTAAAAAAAAAAAAATTTTTGGACGTTGGCCCCCGGTTTTAAAAGCAAGGTGAAGCCCCGAAAATTTTCCCTGTAGAAAGATGATGGGCACTTTTTTTTCCCAAAACCATTTGAGGAAGGTTTCTGAAAAGTGCGGCAACCTTTAGCAAGGGGAAAATCCCCCAAAAAATTTAATTCATTGCATTTTTTTAATTTTAAAAAACCTTTCCGGGAAAGCGGGGGGGGAAAAAAACCTCACGACTTTAAACCCCTACATTCCCCTACTGATCTCATTAAAAGATGTCCCCTTCCCCTTTGGAAAAAAAAGGGGGATTTTTCCCGAGAGCCTGGCCTACTTTTGGCCAAAAGTTTTTGAAATGCCCCAAAAAAATTAAATTTTTTTCAAATTAAATGCTTACTTTTTCAATGGCAATTTGCTAACCCCAAATTTTAAAAAAGAGTTTTCTTTAACGAAATTTTCTTGCAAATAATATTTGGCAAAAATAATTTTTTTCCCCCAAAAAAAACATTTCAACATTTTTGCAGCCTCCCCTTTAAAACCCACTAACCTTTTTTCTTTTTTTCTCCATTAACAATTTGGGGTGTGGATAGGACATGGCGGAGATCAATTGTTATAATAAAAAATGACACCACGGATTTTTTAAAAAAGGAGGGCATTTTTTTGGGCCCTTCATTGTTTTCTTCTTTTAAACCCGGGGGTTTTAATCTCTAAAAAAAAACCCGTCACCCACTTTGCAATCCCAAAAAAGGGGGCCTAACGGGAAAAAGGTATGCGCTAAAATTTGCACCTCTCAAAAATCATCGCATCAAAAAAATTTCAGGAGAGAGGTTCCTTTTGCCAAAAATTTCAGGGGCCAAGAAACCAGAAAAGCCCCGGGGCCCATTTTTTAAAAGTGTTTCAGCTCGGGAGGGGGTCCGCATTTGCATTTTTTTTTTTTGGGGGAATTTGGCAGCAGGCAGGTGTGAGGCATCTGCACCACGTGAGGGGGGGACTCTTGGAGCAAGGCCTTTTAAAAAGGACAAAAAACCCCCACTTCCTCTCCAGAAAAAACATCATTTTGACTGAATTCTGCAAAAGGAAAAGGCATGGACTGCTGAGGATGGGGGGAAAGTTATTTCTCTGTGAATCCCCTTTTCGATTGTTTCGGACATCAGGAAAAAAGCCCCATTTGGGGAAAAAAGGGGACCACCACCATCCCTTTCTTTATGCCAAGTTAAGCATCCTGAAACATTTTTTTTGGGATTGCTTCCCCAGGGCCCGGGAATCGGCTCTCTCACAGTTTGCTAAAAAAACAGCCCGAAAAAAAGAAAGGTTTTTAATGTCCCCCAAAAGCAATTCCCCAACCCCCCCAAAGGGATTTGGCGACCACAATGCCTTTTTTCCCTTATGGAGCACCCCTTTTTAATTTAAAAAAAAAGATATAATAAATGGCTCAGGGAACAAACATAGAGATTTTGGGTCCATGGCCCGGGGAAAATCCCCCCGGGGGTTTAAACCCATTTAGAAAATTTTTTAATCATCAAAAGCGGGGGGACAAAAAAAACCTAAAAAAATTTTTAAAAATGAAAGGGGAAATTTTTGTGCAATATGGACTGCTATCGAGCATGCCAGGGGGGAATTGGGGAGGTTTTTCCCCCAAAAAAAAGGGCAAACACTGCAAAAAATTTACTTGCGCATTAATCATTTAAAAGCAATTAAAACTTTTTGTTTTTTTTTATGTTTGCAATTTTTATTTCATCTTGATAAAAACACTGTTTAAACCCCCCATAAAAACCAAAGGGGAGCAATCATTTTGAAAAATAATTTTTGTGTCATTCTCAAACTTTTGGCCATGCTGTAGTTTCATTTTATCCTTTTGAGCCCCCGGGGCCCCCAAAATGTACACAGTACTCCATGTCCCGGGGGTTTGTACAGAGGAGTTTTTAAAAAAACCCATATTGTTCCAGATCTCTTTTAAAGACCCCATGACTGTTTTTTTTGACAGCCCTGCTGGGGCGGGGGGGTTTTTTGGGAATTTTTTTTTTTAAAATAGGGGCCCCCGTCCTTCTCAATGTCGATTAAAAACCCCCGGGGTTTTCCCCCCCGTGTGTAATAATGATTTTGATTCCCCTTTTTCCATGTTTTATAAAATTTTCCAAAAAAAGGATAGACTTTCCGGCCTATTTTTTCCAGGTTCAATTTTTTTACCCTTTTTTAATATTTTGGGACCTTTTTTTTTATCGCCGTCCTGTAAAGGCCCCTTTCTTTTTAGCCCCCCTTTAAAGGGAAAAAAAGGGGTTTTCCCATTACCCTTCTTAGTTCTCTTAGTATCATGGGTGTTTGCCACCCCGGGCCGGGGGATTTAACTATTTTAATTTTAAACCATTTGCAAACCCCTTTTTTGGGGTTTTGTTTGGGGGACCTTTTAAGGGGGTTTTTTTTGTGTTTTTGGCTTTTTACCAAGCTTTATTTTTAAATGTGAATACCAGGAAATAAGGTGTTTTAAAATATTGCTTTTTCCTTGTCATCACAAAACCCTTTTTCCTCAAAATTTTTTTTAAAGGGGTACCTTTCATTTTTTATTCTTTTATTTTGAAATATTTTAAAAAATTTTTTGGGTTTTTTTGCTCCCCTTTAAAAGTGGTTTCCCTTTTTTTTTTTTGGCAATTTTTTAAATTTAAATTTTTAGATAAAGTTTTTTTCCCCTATATTTTTTTTGAGTTCAACTGTGCCCCCCTGCTTTTTTAGTTTAAAGCTTTTTTTTTTTTTTTTAAATTTCCCCCCCTTTTTTGTTTAGGGCCAAAATTGGGTTTTTCCCCATTTCTTTTTTTTATTTTCCCCCCAAAAAATATAAAACCATCGGCCCCAAAAACAAAATGTTGCTTTTTTTTCGGTCGCCGCACGTAAAAAAGTTTGCATGCGGCGGGACCGCTACATTGCAGGGCCCCTTTACCTAATTTTAAAAAATGGTCTAGGTCATTGGGCCCCCATGCAACATGGGGGAGCTGCCCCGGGGAGGGGCGGCGGTGGGCAAGCTTCATAAAGGGGAAGGGACCGCAAAACCCCCGCGCGCCCATACATAGTGTAAAAATAAAATTTGCCCCCCTCTTGTTTTTTGGCGCCTTAAAAAAGGGGTTTTTTTTTTTGGGGGCCCCCAGGTAACCCATTTTACCGATTCCAACTCTTGGTTTTTAAATCGGGGCGTTAGGGTTAACCATTTAGTACTTGGCTCCCAATTTGGGGTGGAAAAAGGGTTTTTAAAACCAATTTTTTTCGGGGAGGGTTTTGAGTTATATCAGGGATGTTTTTTCCATGGGGAGATTAAAAATTCCCCCGGAGGAGCTAATATTGTGCCCCGCATAGATCTGCGGGGGTTGGGGGTTTTTTGGAGCAAACTCATGCTAAACTATTCTTTTTGGGTCCAAATTCACCAACCCCCTATTTTCCCCCCAAATCGGGTTTTATCCCCGGGAAGAGTCCATGGCGCCTAAAAGGGGCCCCCGTTCCCCCTCTGTAACCCCCAGCCACTTTTTTTGCCTGCGAGAAAAGTCGGCACTTGCCTGGGGACCTTGGGGAAAGGTTCACATTTCCCCTTTTTGGGGTGTCACCCAAGTTGATTTTGGGGTTTCCTGAGTGTGGGTCAGCTGCCCACTGGCAGGCTTCCGGGTTTTCCCGGGGGAGGGGGAAAAATTTTTGTTCGCTCCCTTTGCCCAACGCAAGTATTCCTTTTGGTAATGTAAAAAAACCAAATTTTTCTTTGGGGGTAACGGGGGGGTTTTGCCACCCCAAAAATTCCCCTGGGGGTGTCCCCCCTTTCCCCCGGGGGGGCTCTGAACCATGGGGATAATCTCTTTTCGGGTTTTATTTTGGGGGTATGGATGGGTTTATTTTTTGGGGAAAAAACCTTTGGCTGCCCTTTTTTTCCCCCCAAGTTTTTTTGGGGAAAGGGGGAAGCATAAAAAAGGGGGAGCTTTTCTGGGGTTTAAAAACCCCCGGGGTATTGTCTTTACTTTTTTTCCGGCGTTATTTCAGTCTTTTTTTAAAACCCTTTTGCCCTTTCCCCAACCAGCGGGGATACTGTTGTCTTTCCCTGTATGGTTGCTGCTCACCCCCCCAGCCCCCGGGCGTACCCGTACTTGCGTTTTTGTCTCTGCTGCGTTGCATGCCCCCCCGCATTGGGGCCCCGGCACTGGTAAAGCTCCGCAGGTTAAAGGTCCTCTGCAGTTGCATGACTTAATGGTTTACCTCACCATTCCCCGGGCCCCCCTTCTTTTTGTGTTTTTTTTTGGGGTTTCATAGGGGGCCGGCCCCCCCCTTTTCCTTGTTTTTAGAGGAATGGGTGTGCACTAGAATTGCCCGGGCCACGCGGGGGCTGTCCTATTAAATTCCCCCTTTTTTCCCCTGTGGCATTCCCAGAGCTTTGCATTGATTCCTGAACCTAGCCATGTGTTTTTGTTTTTTTCGTCCGGGTCGGGATGTGTTTTTTTCCCCGGAAGCTTTTTCCCCCTTTGTCTGCCTTTTTTTCCACCAGCTCTGGGGGAAAAAAACCCCAGATCTTTTTCCTGGAGGTGCATATCAAGGCCTTTTCCCTTTTGTTCTTTTTCCTAAATTTCCTTTTTTCCCCTGGTTTTTTTTCCCCTATCCAAATATCTGAAGTTCTTGTTTTCCGCCACTTGGGGGGAGAAACCCAGATCCCCCTTCCCCGGAGGCTGCATATCCGGGGCCTTTTTCTTTTGGGTTTTTTTTCCTGTTCCCCCTCCCCCGGATCGGTTTTTTCCTGACTGCCTGAACTGTGCCCTTATGTTCCTAAACCCCCTTCTTGTCCTGAACCCTGTGCCAGTGATTTGGTTTTTTGCTATATAAACCGATTCATCTTGGGGAAAGGGGGAGTCCGGGGGGTGGGGTTGGGGTATCTGTTACCTGGCCCCCCCTTTTTATTTTTGGGGGAATCCCCGGCCGGTTCATTAGTTTCCGGGGGGGGTTGACCAACCTTTTGGGGGTTCCCCTTTTTTTTTCCTCCAATGTCCCAGTCCCAGGTCGTGGGCCTCTTGTCCCGGCTGTACCCGGCCCGATGGGCCGATGCCTCATTTACCCCCGGGCCCGATGTCCAAAGACCCCTTCCGATGTCCGGTTCCTTTTCCTTTTCCCCCCCCGATGTCCGGGGGTCCGATCCGGGTTTTGTGGGTCCCCGGGGGTCATCCGGTTCCGGTTTTTAGGGTTTCCCGTGTCCGTCCGTGTTCCTGAGTCCGGGGTTCCCCCTTTTTCCCTACCTGCCGGTTTCCCCCCGTTTGGTTTTTTCCGTGTGATCTGTCCGGGCCCCGGGGGCTGGTTCTCCCGCTGAGCCCGTCACCCTGGGCCCGGGGAGGAGGGCCGTCCTATATGCCTTTGCCCCCGACCCTGGACTGCATCCCTTTTGGGAAACCCCCCCCCTCTGACTTCGTCCTGGGCGTTTCTTTTGTTCTCCCCTTTTTCCTGTCTACGCCCCCGGGGGAGAGAAGGCTTCCTTTTATCCCTTTCGAAACCCCCCATGCCCCAACCGTGAAAGACCCAGCCATCGCTGAATCTGTCTGAGGTCGGTGTCTGATGTTCTCCTGTGAGCCCCCCTACCCTGAGGGCCTGGGGGCCCGTTCAGTATGCCCGTGCAGATAACCTGGCTGCATCTATCCCAATGTCCTCCCGCATTCTTTAATCCTGAACGTAAACCCCCCGGGTGCGGAATCGGGGGGCCGGATTATGTTTTGTTTTTTACTGTTTGTCTTTCAAGTAAATTGTTTTTTTACTTTAAGTTGCGGGTTTCTAGTCCGGGGAGGCTCTGGTCCCCCCCGTGGCCCCGGGGGGCCACACCTTACCCTCTTTGGGGCATCCTCACGTCGTCGTGGTCGGCGGCGTGGGGCATTTGGGTAGCTAGGCAAGCATGCATGCCGACGCCCCGTTACAGAGTCGTGCTTAAAACCCCGGTACCCCGAGCAAGCCTGTGACCACTTGGTTTGGGTTTTCCGCGCAGGAAAGTCCCCAAACCTTGCTGGGGCGTGGGTTTCCCATTTTTACTCAGCCACGGGGGGATTGCACGTACAGACTCTGCTAAAGCACTGCCCAGGTTTGTGCGCATGGTGTTACTGTTTTCTCTCCAGCTAACATTGGTGATAGGTTTACATGCGGTTCTGCCCGCAGCGGGGGATTTTTGGTTTTAAATCGAGTACCCCCAATGTCACCCGAAAACAAGCACAAACCGGGAACCAGTCTTGATCAACCAAGTAACACCAACAAGTCATTTTCCCCCAAAGGAACCCAAAGTGCTTATTTATAGATATTACCCAAATTATGACAAAAAAAATTAGACACCCAAAATGGGTTTGGGTTACCTGAAAATCACCAAAGCTGAAGAAACGCATGCCCTAAAGCCCTTAAAATGGTGTTAAATTGGTCGTATGGACAAAATTTTTCATCAATAATCATCCTCATTTTTATCTTCGAAAAAAAAACTAAAAAAACATGAACAGGGGATGAATGAAAAACAGAAAAGTTATCGCCCCGTGTCTTTGGGGGGCCCCTAAAACGGAAAGATAATTATCGTACTGTTTTAGACAGTAATAGAAAAAAAATTTGAAGAGAGCCCCATGGTTGCCCCAAACCCCTGGGG